>CM071926.1:18897503-19373453 GCA_016081115.2 Rehmannia glutinosa | reverse complement strand
ATATCTCTCTATGATCCATCGGCCTTGTATTTTACATATATGCCCATTTACAACCTGTCAAGTTCTTTTGCTTAGCAGAAAGTAGTTAGTATCCATGTATTGTTCTTTTCAAGAGCATTGAGTTCTCTTTTCATGGCATCTTGCCATTCAGCGAACAACTCGCTTGATTATAAGTTCGCTCAATGATCTTGCTAATAGCAGTTGTGAAAGCTTTATGAGATTTGATGGCGGAAGTTGTTGACGGATAATTAGTTATCTTGTATTGTTTTCGATTGAAGCATTCATTTCCGAGTGTTGAGGAGTTGAATGGCGGGTAATGAACAATCATGAAGGCGAGTAATGTGGAGTAGGCAGATCTTGTAGATCTTCTTTGAGGTTGAGGACTAGAAATGTTGTCGAGTTTTGTATGGGATTCGCCTGATAGGATTTTGTATAGGGATTACGTATAGGATTTTGTATGGAGATGCAGCAGGATAGGATTTTGTGAAGTATCTAGGCCAACACGTGTGTTGTCTTCTTGAACTTGTGTGTGAAAATGAGATTGAACAAATGAGTGTTGAGCATTCAAGCCTCCAGATTATTGACAAAGAAATAAAGGAGCAACTCACGGTTGTTGTGTCATTTCGGTTTTGAAGGAAATATGTTTTCACAAAAATGAACATGTCAGAAATAAGAGTTTTCTTTGTAAGAGGATCATACAATTTGTATCCTTTGTAACCAAAAGAATATCCTATAAAAACACATTTTTGAGCTCTATGATCAAATTTGGATCGAGAAGTAAGTGTAGAAGCATAAACAAAGACACCCAAAAGTTTGAAATGAGTATAATCGGAACTTTATTAAACAATTTTTCATATGGTGTTTTAAAACCAATAATAGGAGTGGGACTCTATTTATAATATGTCTTTGCCGGAGTTAACACACATTCATCCCAAAAACCATAGGAATGTTGGATTTGAAACATTAAAGCTCGAGCAAGCTTGAAGAAAGGTGTTGATCTTTCTTTCTACAACTCCATTTTCTTGGGGTGTTTCTACACCCTAACTTTTGATCTGAAAATTCTTTTTCTTTATAAAAATTAACAAGCATAAACTACGGGCCATTATCGGACTGACACTCTTAATGGATTTGTTGAACTGAGTAGAAACAAAGTTGTAAAAAGTTATTAAGTGAGTTCTAATTTGATTTTGTTTCATCAAATAAATCCAAACACATCTAGAGTAGTCATCAACAATAGTCGGAAAATATTTGAAGCCATTATAAGAAATTGTAGAGAATGGTCCCCATATATCACGGTGTATTAAATCAAAGATGAGTTTGAACAAGTAGAACTAATAAAAGCGATCTTTTTCTGTTTTGCAAAGTGGTCGGATGTCACATGCATCAAAACGGCATTAAAGTACATTGTAAATTTGGAATAAAGGATAATCTCTGGCAAAAATATGTCCTAAACGATTATGCCACATCAAAGTTTTTTAGAAGCTATAAAGAGTGTTGTTTGAGGTGCTAAAGTCCATTTGTTTCTTAGCAAAACCAATCATCCTCCGTGTTTTCAAGTCCCCTTAAAAAATACAATGAGATGATAGAAAACATGTCGCATAGTTGGAATTTTTAGTTAAATTTGAAATTGACTGAAATTATAAGTAAAAGAAGGAACATATAAAACATGTTTCAGAATTAATGAATCAGAAAACTTGACTTCTCCTATATGAGTGGCAACAACAACATTTCCAGTAGGCAAATATATAGGTAAGGATATGGAGTGTGGCAAGCTTGTATATAGTGATAAATCACAAATCATGTGATCCTGGCACTGTATCAGTATCCAAGTACAAAGGAGTTAGAAATACCTCGTGTTAATAAAGTTCGCTGTGAATGAACCGCATATCTGTATGAAGGACAAAGAAATTCAAGACTTTAGATGGAGCTCATTGTTTGGGCAAAAGCCAAAATTTCTCAACCATATCATTGGAAAAATATCATGCACTAGTCGATTAGGAGAATGTCTTTCGACATGGCAAACATGGTCGGGAGCTTGTCTTGGGCCTTTGGGACCCTTCCAACCTGGAGGGTATCCAATTATTTGGAAACACTTATCTATAGTGTGGCCTCGTATCCACAATGAGAACACTTGGGTTTCTTTTTATCCTTGTTGTCTTTGAAATCTTGAAGTTGAAGATTGTTTTCGCCAAACATAGCCATTGAAGTGTCAATAGATTTGAAGCATTAAATGTACCATCATGTCATTAGTAAGACTTTGACTCTTCTTCTCAAGAAGAAGTGCATATACCTTTTGGCAAGACTAGGTAGGGAGAATTCAAGAATAATTGACTCCTAATAGGAGCATAAGAATCATCCAACCCCACAAGAAATTTGATGGTAGATAGAATCACTGATGATTGGCGGCCATTCTTGCGAGATATTGCATGAACAATTGCCACAAACACATTGAATAAGTGTCCGTGATTGAGGAACTCATCCCCAAAGAGACTTAAACCGATTATAGTATGAAGTTATAGATTGTGTTCCTGAGAAATGGAACTGGGGCTTTATCAAGATGGAATACCTGGGGCCATCACTACGCATGTATCCGATTTTTAACTCATCCCAAACTTCTTTTCTCAAGTAAAATATAGAGACTTTGTCTAATTTCCTTTGAAATTGAGTTTAAGATCCAAGATAGTACAGGTTATTGGTCTCTTATGCCAAGAAACAAATAGGCGGTTGATGGAGGAGGATTGAAGTGAGCCATCAATAAATGAATTCTGTTCTTCGCGTCAAAGGCCATAGAAACCGCTCTACTCCAAGATATGTAGTTGTCCCTGTAAACGGTTCATGTGACTATTACAAAGCACTGGATTATCGATGGATGAAGAAAGTATGGCGATTGAAAATCATCTGGATTAATTTGCTCCTGGGAACACGGGAGTTCTTCATTGAACTGTTTTGGAACACGAGGATTTCTTCAGAATTTCACTGAGAATCGAAGCATATGAAGAATATAGAAATTGTATGAAGAAATTCGTAGGAAATCGATCAAGAATCGTGAGAAATCGATCAAGAACCGTGAGTGCAAGATTTTGATTGAGCGGATTTGATATCAAATTGATACCATGTTAACTTGATCAATCGAATGAGTTAACTTGATCAATCGAGAACGAGAGCAGGAGAAAGATAGAAAGAGAGATAGAAAGATGAAAACGCATGTTCATTGATACAACTTGGATGATTGAATTTGTGTACATTGCCTTCCATTTATACGTAACTATAGCTGGATATTGTAACTAACTAAACTGATTTATTAACTAACTATTAGCTAACTAATTGACTGAATATTGTAACTAACTAAATCGATTTATTAACTAACTATTAGCTAACTAATCAAATTGAAAGTGTTGACAATGATCATATAACCAACTAAAACATCACAAAAATATTAGTCTATTTATTTCCCGTGTTAACCGTATTCCAACCGATTTTGACTCAAACCTGCTAAATTAGAGTGTAAGTTCGTGTTGAATTATCGACGTACACAAATTGACGCCCTAATTGGCTACCGTGACTAAAATTAGTTCCTTGGTTGTCAGTTGAGTGTTGACTTACGACCGAAAGATCCAATAGTTCAAGCTATTATGTCAATCCCTTTCTCGATCTGCCCAATTAGCCCAATATTACAATACTACTCTCATTCTTCCTCTTGACTTTACGATTTTTAAATTGTTGGGCGCTCAATTATGGGCTAAGTTGTGGTGGCGTGTCGAAAAAGAAAGTTCATCGGCTTAATTGCGTGCTTTAATTTTTTTTTTTTTCATGATGTTAGAATTCGATTTAGGGTTAGAGTTTCCAGTAATGGGACGAGTCGGTGACAAGTGGCAGGTGCGAGCCCATTGGGCCAAGTGATAAAATCTAGTCAAAGTTGTAGCGGGATGAATTTTTGTCAAAGCCACTATTTTATGTTGCCTGGCCCAACTCATTAGCAATATTACACATGATTTTCACAGTCGTTCGGGTTTCAGGATCGGACAAAATATGTCCGATTATTTTGGGTCTCTAAAAATAAAGCCCAATCCAACAATATGAGCGGTGGCCATTTTTTTGTCATTTCTAATTTAAAGTAATGGCAATTGACGACACAAATACCCACATTTTAAGTTAATGTCGATCTTTTACGCTTACTCGGTACAATTTTACCTAAATTTACGCTCCCCTTTTTTACACAACAATACGCTCCAAAGTAAAAATTTTCGGACATTTTATGCTTGTTTCAATATTGTTTCTAACATGTTTCAAACATATAAACAACCAAGAAACAATACGTAAAAACAAACCAAACAACAATAAAAACACCATATGAGCAAAAAGAGTTAAAAATAGGTAAAAATTATATATAAACATCAAAAACTTTATGGAAACAACAAGAAACATCGAACAACATTTAAAAGGGTATGAAAACAACCTTAAACAACGAAAAAATATTTAAAACACCATATATGAATAAAAATAGATTAAAAATAGGTAAAATTTGTATTTACACATTGAACACTACATGAAAACAACAAAAAAATTATTAGAACAACATTAAAAATATTGTAGAACAACACCGAAACAATAGAAACAATGTACAAAATAATATATGAATAAAATACATCATAAAAAATAGGTTAAAGTTGTTTTGAAATATCGAAACAACAAAGAAACATCATAGAAACAACAAAGAAATAAATTTAAACATCAAAACAACTTATATAACATGTAAAATAATGCAGGAACAAAAAAAATAAAAAAAAATCAAAAAATATGCAGAGCTGTGAAAAAAAAAAGTGCAAAGTAAAAATTAGTGCAAAAATAATAAGAGCATATTATGTGGTATGTGGACCAAAATCAAGATATTCCATGTAATTTCCCGTTAAAGTAAAAGGAAGTCAAGTTGCTGGTTTGGCCCAATAAATAAAAGAGGCTCGACAACAAAAAAATGATGTCAAAATGCGATTAAGAGGGTGTTTGGCCAAATTATTAGATAAAAGTTTCTATATTTTCCAAGATGTTTTTGCCATCTATAAGATATTAAATCTCATTTACAATTAGGGTTTTAAAATATTTGAGCAAAATAAGATTCTAGAGTTTATAAGATGTTACTAATGGTAAAATTTGTTAATCTTTTAGAAATAAGTTGGATATTCCATGGTTTCTTCCATCATAGGAGATAAAAATATAGTAACATCTTATTATGAGACTTAATAATTCCATAAGAAGTTTTAAGTTATTATAAACTCACTCCCCCTCTCACCCCAAAAAAAGACAAAGAATCATATGGGACCGTGTTACGGTCCTTTTTGTCGACGGACGCACTTGACCCATGACCCAACCCAAAAGGGCGGTATCAATTTCATAATTATTAGCTAATATGTGTGGTCGATTATAATTAAAAAGTATTAGTTTTTCTCATAAAGTATCACTTTTACTTGGAAAAGTATCATATTTTAAGCAATGATATTCAAATTTTTAGTACATGACATAGTATCTCTAGAGCTTCGGTGGTAATTTTTGTAATATTGGCGGTGACATAAGTATCGAGTTATATACTCTAAAAGTATCACTTATTATTAAAAAAATATCACTTTTACTCTGAAATGTATATGTTTTTAAAGTTACAAAACTGATATAAAGTACATGTATATACAACCTTGTTTAACACTATCATTTTTTATTAAAAATGTATTACTTTTTATTAAACAAAGTATCACTTTCACTACAAGACTGCTTTCCAAAGTAACAAAACTAATATTAGTAGTTCCTTGAAAAATATTGGTTTCTCTATTGAAAAATGAAAAATATTAGTAGTTTAGAAAAGTATTAATAATCCTTTAAAAAATATTAGTTTTTTCCCAAATAATAGTAGTCCATGTTATTAGTTATATGAACTAGTGTTCTCTTCATCGAATGAAAGCAACATACAAAAGCGTCCTTCTTTAGGTTTTGAGGATATGATCCTTGAGGAGATGGTTGGTCATGTAAAATTGAAAGAAACATTTGAAAAGATAATTAATCACCCCAAGGATACCAACTGAATTCAAACATTTGGTCTCACATCATGAGGATTTGTGGGAAAAATGTTTCAGTTCTTTATAGCTGTTTGAATGAAGAATTAATGCATGGGCGAAATTCAACAGTTTCTTCAAGATGTCTCTGTATCTTCTCTTTTGTGTTTTCTGAAGCATTAGTCTCATAACTTCATACTCTGTTTTGCATTTTTCCTGAATCTGTAAATACAAAATAGTGAATATGGTGGGGGAGAGAGGAAATGAGGGGGGAGAGATAAGAGAGGCAGTGTGAATCCGCTCTTATTTTATTTTATTTTTAGATTAAAAATGGATCCGGGTTGAGTGTTTTGAGATCCATCGTTGGATTTAGATCCGTAGTAAGACAACGACAAGAGACCTTCTCAAAAAAATAAAAAACCCTAAAGCAAATCACATTGAAAAAAATGATCTGAAAATTTTCAATTCAAGAGAGAAGCTCAATCTGAAACTTCACTGATTTTTCTCATTCTTGCACAAAATAATTTCATGTCACGGGCAAGAAATTTCTAAAATTATAATGTTTTTTTCTAAAATTTCTAGAAGTATCATTCATATTATTATCAAGGAATAAATGCCCACACACATCGCTAGGAAATAAGGATATTAAAGCTTATTATTAGTTCCCTACACTAGCTAGGGGGTCCAAAGAGGACAATTTCCGTATGCCTTATCTTTTGACATTAGACAAAACTGGTGTTACTGGTTCAACAAGAATCTCACTGGCAGATTTGAAATTTTTATGGACCAAAAACCCCACCATTTCATATAAATTATTTTACATCAGTCATCTAATAATTATTTGTCCTCAAAAAGGGTCCATTAATGAAGCAATCAATGCAAAATTTCATACTGCAGAAAAAGTGGGGCATTTTGGGCTTGCTCACACTTAGCTGTAGTTGTCTGCAATTTGGGGTCCTTAATTTCATTTCATTTCAACATCTATCATAGCTCATTGTAGTTGGCAACCTATCTTACATCAAATTTTTGCACTAGGACATCTTGGTGAAATATGTACTGTTTGCTACATTGTTGGAAGTATAATTGTAAGGGCTGATCGACGTGTCGTTTTTGAAAACGTGTAATTGCGAATTTCGTAATTTGGATGAACGTTACGCGATGATGCTAGCATGTTTCGTTTATAATGCGTATATCACAAACAAATTCTACTCCAAACATCTATTAGGATTAATTTACTTGCGTCGTTTATTAACCACGATTTTTCCTCACAAATACTCTTGCTAGGTCATGGTAATTTAATTAGCGACAAAGCTTCAATAATCAACTATTTGAAATAGGGGCGTCAATTTGTGACACGATACGATAACCCGACAAGAACTTAACACGAAATTAGCAGATATAAGTACAACCCATTGGGGGTTCACATTGAATTCGGGTCGACCACGGTTAGGTTAGGATAGGTCATGTCAAAATTATTAATCTAGTTAACCCATTTAGTAGTATAGTTGACATATTATTTTCACATTTTGTGATGTTTTAGTTCGTTATATGATGTTGGACATAGGGATGGTAATGGGTAGGATTCGGGTAGGATTCTATATCCTCCATCCTCATACCCATCGGGTATTTAATTTTTATACCCATACCCATACCCATCGGGTATTTAATTTTCATACTCATCCCCATACCCATCGAAGGATCGGGTATCCATACCCTACCCATACCCTATTACCACTTAAAATTGTATTTTCTCAAATTTCAGTCATTTCAATGAAGCTATGGATATTTACTAAATTAATAAGAGAAAAATAAGAAATAAAGAATAAAGATAAGGATTAATGAACTATTTAATATAGAAAAATAACAAAATATTAGAAAAGGCATAAAGCATGTGGGTTAGTGGATTTTGATTGAATTTGGAAAAAAACTTATTTTTAAATATAAATACATAGATATGCATAAATAAATATATATGTATATATATTATATAATATTATTTAATCGGGTAATGGGTAGGGTATGGGTAGGATGTACCTAGACCCACCTCCATACCCATACTCCGAAAAATACCCATACCCATGTACCCATTTATTTAATCGGGTACAAAATACCCTCCATACCCTCCTCCCAGTGGGTCATCGGATCCTCCATCGGTTCTGAGGAAATTGTCATCCCTAGTTGACACATTATCAATGCATTTTCTAGTTATTTAATATATTTTAGGTAAAATTCACTTTACCTTTCTACTATCGGTTTTGTATCAAACACCCCCTTCTACTATCAAAACCTTCGAATACCCCCTAAACTAGTAAAGATATATTTGATAGACAAAAATACCCTTGAAATATATATAGTATTTAATTGCACATTTTATCTCCCCTACAATTAAATTGCAATTAATTTAATTCGAGATATAATTAATTCGAATTTCATTAAGTAATTAAACCTAAAGTTAAATAAAAAATAAATAAAATAGCAAAAGATATTATTATCATTATATATGTATATATTATTTTAAAAAATAATCATTAAAGTTCATATATTAATTGGTATTCTTAAATATTTATATTAAATAAGACATGTGATATATGTACAAACATATTAACTAGAAAAATTTATTTATGAACGAAAAATATATATATTAAAATATTAAAAACAAATTCCTATAATACTTTCTGACAACTAAATATTAATAATTGGATATAATTTTTATCTAACACTAATCATAATTAAATCCTAACTAAATAGATATAATAGTAATAATTAAATATAAAACACAATATTTTCTTTAGAAAATATTATCTCACTTATAATTACATTATGTTGTTTTTGAAAACTTCTTTTAAATTCTTATTTTTTAGCACTTCTTCACTCATTCTTAATTGTATTGATATTTTAGAATATATTTTATTTATTATTAATATTAATTTCTCTTTCACACATAATAAATAATTATTAAATTGTAATTTTATCCATTAACATATTTCAGTTACATACGTGCACCATACATAATAGAAAATATGTACTGTTAAATAATTTATATTATTTTGATTCAAAATTTATTAAAGTTATATTTGTTAATGAGTTTTCTCTATAATGTTAAAAATGTGACTTCTCTATAATATTAAATTTAAATTTTTAATTTATTTATTTTAGGTTAAATTTAAGATTATTTTTATTTATAAAATTAGTTTTGAACAAGAATTAGGATCAAACTAATTGATATTTAATTATAGAGGGAAAATATATTTATAGTTTATAACAGTATGCAAATAAAATTTATTATTTTATTTTAAATTAGGGTATTTTTGTCTATCAATATAACTATTATAGATTTAAGGGGGTCTTTGAAGGTTTTCATAGTAGAGGGGGTAATTGATACAAAACCAATAGTACAAGGGGGTAAAGTGAATTTTACCCTATATTTTATTTGTAATTTTAGATTTTTCTCTTTTTTGTTTTGAATTTTTCTGTGTCCAACTTTTAATTATATGGATATTTTGTGTCGTGTTGGGTTACCCATGTCTTAAACAGGCCGTGTTCGTATCATGTATCTCGACATGAATAATTAAACGTGTCATGTTCGGGTTCGTGTTAACGTATAATATAATACTCGTGTCATAACACGACCCACGAATACAAAACATGACCTTATTGACACCCCTTTGCAATGATGGTCGTCGCTAATATATTTGTGACGACCGCATTGTCATCTCAAAAATCCTATTTGCTACCCTTTGTCTCCGACGACTTATTTGCGATGATATGTCGTCGCAAAAAACTTATATGCAACTAATTTCGGTTTTAGCTACAATTTTCTGTCGTTGCATAAGACCATTTTTCTATAAATTAAAATATATACTTGTAGAATTAGCTAGTTGTGCTCGTAAACTTTTTCTTTTTATTTTTAATAAAACTACAGGAAATTTTATACTCGTTTTTATAGTGAATATGATACTCTCTTTAACATTTTGAAGTGAAATTAGTAACATCCCTGTTTGAGGAGGTTATCTCAAACTCAAACCCTAGCCTCATTTTCTCTCAAACTCTCATTTTGCTTTTTTTTCTTGTCCTTCATTGTTAAGGGGTGGTTTTTGGCCATTTTCCTGAAATCACACCCATCTACATCACATTGTGATCTTCAGCATGTTGAAGATATGGAATCATATGTATTCAAGTATTATAGAATTTTCAAAGTTGTAGTCTTTAAGCTGAGCTTTGTTATTAACCTAGATGCTATGAAATTTTCCATAGTTTCATCTTTTATGATTTTTAACAAATTTGTTTCTGTCTTCTATCGTTGTATTGTGAGTTTGAATTAATTAATAAAATTATTTTAATTGTAAAAAAAAAAAGTAACATCCCTATTTAAGACCAAATAATAGTGCAATAAATTACATCTACCTCGCACGGTTAATTTTCAAGATAAAGTAAATATTTAGTTGGCATAGCTTCTAAGTTCTATTCTAGGCTTGGTTATTATCAAATTTATGATTGCTTGAAACTTTTGACTGATTGCTTACATATATTAATTGTCATAAAGTGTCCATTTTATAGATAAGATTTTAACAAATTGTGGTCTACTAATTTAAAAAGCAATACGATTAAATTTGTAATAGAATTTTAAGATGATGTGTGCATATTTGGGTCGTGCAAAATATTCGTGCGAACAGTAATTGGAGTTGAATATGAATTATTATACTTTAATAACTATAATAAACATTGTGCATTGCTGCAGTTGTAGATAGGCCACACCAAATAACTAATTAGATTATTCACAATCATAAGTTTCTGAGTTTTAATGGAATTTAATGGCAGTATGCTAAATATATTTTCTACAGCTCATCCATTGATTAGAAAAGGTCTAAAATAAATGTACGTGGTTCAAATATTTGAACTGTCTTCATCATCAATAATTTGATGTATGAATGGAGAAGTTAGATTACACTATCAAAGGGTTGATGGCTTGATAAAAGAGTTTAGGGCCTGTTTGTTTTCATTTATAAAGGATATTCTTTTTTTTAACCATTTGAAATTGCAAAATATATTTTTTATTTTCATAAACAGTATTTTCGTTTCACGATCTTTCTTGTACGGGCCTATTGAAACTCACTTTTGTTCCAATTAATATTTGAAGATTGTTATTAGTAGTATTTATGTTTACCCAGGTCACTCTAAAATGTTTCAATATCCCTTGTGACATATATGGAGATCATTTTTACTGTTTCAAGAACTATTTACTAACTGAAATCTACCCCTTCTCACTCTTTTTCCCTAGCATTTTTTTTCTCTCAAATTGAGGTTTTTTTTTGTTTCTCTTCTTGTTCTTCATCGGTAACGGGTGATTTTTGGCCATTATTGGCCTGAAAGCACCCAATCTACATATTTCTTTATCAATTTTTCTTCTAAATAAGTGGCCGGTTTCCCCACATAGAGCTGCGTTAGATCTGAGTTGTTTGTTTGTTTTTTCTTGTTTGCGATTTATTGCCTCGGTGTAGTGCTTTTGTTGTTTACCGTTGTCTTGATGCGTATTTCTTGTGTAGACGATTCAAACAAGCAAGTAGTTTTTAATTCGACCACAGGGGAATAACAAATTAAATTATGGTTTTTTGGGTTACATATCCGGAATCGGAGTATTTTAGGCACTATATACAATTTTCAAAAGAGTAGGCTTTAAGCCAATTTTGGTTATTAAATCTAGATTAGCTATGAATCTTTTCATAATTTCATTTTTATAGTTTTTAACTGATTTAATTGTGTCTTATATTGATGTATTGCTCGTTTGAATTAATTAATGAAACTATTTTTATTGTAAAAAAAATAACTATTTACTAGTTTATCTTTTCCATTTGCATGTTGAAAATACATAAATGCTTAAACCACTTCAAACATATATATATATATATATATATACATATATGATATGGATCAAATGGGTCCTTCTACTTGGGATGAGTCTATGGGGACACATTCTAACTATAGATTAACAATTTTTGGTGGTCCAGACTTTTAGGGTTTCAGCAACTAAGAAGAGTAGGGTGGTCATTTTGCATTATAGAATCAATTATTGAGATTTCATTCCCTCTTTCACGTGATTTCGCCCACTTTTCACGCACACATCTCTACTATTCCCTCTCTTTCTCTCTCCAGCATTTCAGTTTCAAAAAAAAATTCTCTCGTATTTCGACTTTCAGTCTTCGAGTTTGATCTCAATCAGAGTTCAATTTTCTTCCCCCTTTCACGCGACATGTGCTTTCAGTTTTTGAGTAACCCATATCCATCATATTCACGTTTTTTTTTCTCTAGCGTATTCTGTTGTTAACTGCTTATGTAATATAGTCATATTGCATGTGTAGTATAACCATATTGCATGTGTAATTTAATTATATATGTATTGCATATGTAGTGTATATTTGTTGCTTATGTAGTATACGGTTTTGCTTATTACTTGCTTATGTAGTTAATGTATTTGTGTTGCATATGTAGTGTATATTCGTTGCTTATGTAGTATGACTATGTTGCTTGTGACTTGCTTATGTAGTTAATGTATCCATGGTGCATACGTAGTATATATTCGTTGCTTATGTAATATAGGCTTGTTGCTTATGTAGTATGTATTTGTTGCTTATGACTTGCTTATGTAGTTAATGTATCAGTGGTGCATACGTAGTGTATATTCGTTGCTTATATAGCATATACTTGTTGCTTATGTAGTATGAGTTTGTTGCTATGACTTGCTTATGTAGTTAATGTATCTGTGGTGCCTACGTAGTGTATATCCATTGCTTATGTAGTAGAGCATTTGCTTATGTAGTATGTGTTTGTTGCTTATGATTTGCTTATGTAGTTAATGGTATATAAAAGCACCATGACACATCTACACAAGCAACAAATTACATCTTCATAAGTAACCTTCGAACTGTAGTCGAGCTCTAGCAACTATGGCGAATTGTCTGCAACTTTTTTCACACAGTAGTGCGTTGAAGAAAAAGGATGAAAGATTTCTCACAGTAGTGCGTTGAAGAAGAAAGTGGATGACTGCTCACGTTGATTTGCTATGAGATTTGGAAGGATTGCGTGATCTCAATATAATCAGCTTAATTCTGTGAATATTGGGATATTTGGAGGATGACTAATTTTCCCCTATGTTTAATTAACTATCTTGTAATCTCCAATTTTGCCTCTTAAATCGCAACCATTAAAAAATTAGATATATGACTAGGATTGGTCTCCATGGACTCACCCTATGAGGTGGTCTCATATAACCCCCTCCCTACATACACACACACACACACATATATATATAGGGATTGATTCAAATTAGACCAAACTCTTTAGGTGAGACCGTAGGGATATATCGTGGCCATTGGATCTAAATGAATAACGGTCCAGATTTTCCCTTTTATTTTTAGTAGGCACCGGATTTATTGGGAGGATTAAGGGTAATTTGATATTTTTGAAATTAATAAAATCTTACCATATATCTCTCTCTCCCGCGATTTAAGGTATCAATTACATTTTCCAAACACATGCCTATTCAGTTTTCTTTCTCAATCCATTTCACGTCTTCTCTTCAGTCCTAAATATGCACAATAACAAAACTATATATGCAATATTCCTATTCTAAATAAGCACACTATTAAAATTAATATAATACACTTTGTCCATACTAAATATGCAAATTTGGAACATTATATATGCAAAACATAAATATGCAGTATGCAGGGTATAAATTATAAGGACCAATGCCTAATGTATTTCAATATTTTACTTGTTTTGTTATAAGTATACACAATAACAAACCTATATATACAATATTACTATTCTAAATAAGCACACTATTAAAATTTAATTTAATACACTTTGTTCATACTAAATATGCAAATTTGGAACACTATATATGCAGAATATAAATATGCAGTATGCAGGGTATAAATCATAAGGACCAATGCCTAATGTATTTCAATATTTTCTTGTTTTGTTCTAAATATACACAATAACAAAACTATATATGCAATATTCCTATTCTAAATAAAAACACTATTAAAATTTAATGTAATACACTTTGTTCTACTAAATATGCAAATTTGGAACACTATATATGCAGAACATAAATATGCAGTATGCAAGGTATAAATTATGCAGTATGTTGAAGAAGGAAATAGGATGGTTGACCGCGTGATTGAGGGAACATGATCAATAATAGATCACATGCATCCCTAATTTGTAGGAGGCGGTTATTTTGGGATTTTCAACTATCCCTATTTTACCCCTGCAAGTATATATTTTCCTTCCAATAGATGCATATATTTGGTGTATCTTGGCCATCGATTTTTTTTTATGGTGTAGATATGTCCCTACGTTCTCACCTAGGAGGGTGGTCTCACAGGATCTCCTCCATATATATATATATATATATATATATATATAGAGAGAGAGAGAGGAGTTCCTATGAGACCATAGCTATAGGTAAGAACATAAGACCCAATCCACACCATCCAACAAAATAAAATAGAAGGCTATGGTTTAATGGGATTTTCTAGGAATAAAAGAAATGGGGGGGACAAATAGGGGTACAATAGGAACTCCAATTTCAGTAAAATAACCGTTTCCCCTAAAAGTCAGGAATGAGATATTCTTCCTCCCTATTACCATCAATTAAACGTCTATAATAAACATCTTCTTCCTCCCACGATCCATTACCACATAGAAATAAAACCTGCAAAATAGAGAGAGAATCGACATTAAAACCAACAACAACATCAAGATTGAAAATCAAGCATCAAAACACAAATCATCAAACCAACTAAAAACACCAGAAAATCGCCATATACATCAACGAAAATCGAGATTGCGATGTCACAAAGACAAGATTCCCCCTCCACGATCCATTCGCATCAAGGTAATAATTTCAAACCAACTCATCAATAAAATGTGTTATTCCGATGCATGTAATATTGAACAATGAAAAAATTTACGACCCCAGCAAAGCAGAGGTGATGTGTAATTATAACAAAAATTCTGTGTGTTTACTATAGGTATTTTGTACATATAGCTTCCAAATTATGTAAAACATAATCACGTAACAACAAGCAATAAAATTTACTAGTATGCTAATTTAGAATAAGGAAAATGCATGTATAGTGTTTTTGATGTGTATAGTTATAAGAAAATATTTGAACATATGAGGATTTGTATAAGAAATCATGATATTAGTTCGTAAACATGATATGTGTGTATAGTGTTTCAAATCTGTGTATTTAGTATGAAAAATATGTACACCTATAATGTATTCAGCAATACGTTTTTACAGTAGTAATTATATACACAAAGGGTATTAAATATGTGTACTTATAAGACAAATATTGGTGATTACGATTTTGCACCACACGTTCAGGTTCTGTAAATATAGTATTCTAGTTTTGTATGCTTAGAGTAGTCATTATGTACATAATGTGCATTTAAAACGTGTATTTAAAAGACAAAAACTGCATAATATGAATTTACACCATACATAGAAAGTCTGTGTACATAATATTCAAAATTTGTAATTTTAATATGTAAATTTTGTGTTTTTACCAGATCAAGATCTAGATTACACAGTTCACGTTGGTCAGAGGCTCGAAATCTCTCCAGGATCGACTAAATATTATATCCCAGAGGTGGAACAAATAAAAATTCCTCGTGCCGACATGCATTTCCGTACATTGGAGGCTGGAATACAATTTTACAAGAAAAATAAATATGTATTTGTTATTGATTTCAATTTGTACATTGGAGGCTGGAATACAATTTTACAAGGCTGAAAAATATGTATTTGTTATTGATTTCAATTTTTTTGTGTAATAGATACGACATTGACAAACTAAATATACATTATCGGATGCTAAAATATACATATCCAACACACTATGGTAATTTACATGTGTTGTACATAATTTTATGCCTAAATATACAATTTCTGCAACCTATTTATACATTATGTGTGTTTACACTATACATCATTTACTGTGTGACAACAACAGAATCAATATATGCACAAGTGTTTAAAAATACATATTCTTATGTGTAAATGTACAATTTTCTATAACTACTTATACAATTTTATTGACTACGTGTACAAAACACATCTAATATACATTATATGGATTTTATACATAATCTTATGCGTAAATATATAGAATTTTATAACTATGTAACCAAAATATATAACTTACTTGACTATACATAATTTTATTCGTAAGTACACAAAACGTTGTAACTACATACACAATATTAAAGTTATATGACAACTTACGGACCAAGTGTACATGAAAAAGCAAATTTATATTGATTAAAAAGAAAACAACCCATGTCGTGATCCATTCATATACAGAATTCAACAAAACATCTAAGTCATATACAAAAAAAAAACACCAAACATAGAACACTAACTATATAAAAAGATGAGTAGAAATATATATTGTACATTGTCTAATAAAACATCACTACAATATTTTCTTCCCCGTCCAAAACTTTCTGGCTTCTTCCATACACCTGTCCTTTTGCTCAACCAGTGCGTTTACCAACACCCTTGGATTTGATCTAGTTGATAATGTTGTATATGAATCATTTGCCCTCTTCCCCCGCCCGTCTTCCGCCCCACTTTCTGCGACCCTTTTTCCCTTGTTATTTGCCATTTAGTTGATAAAACAAACCTACAAAAAATATAGAACCAATTATTATACAAAAAATACAACTAACAATACATTTTCACAAAACTAAATATACATAACCATATAGTTAACCATAGATAGTTCCATAACATTATCATGAATTAACTGTCCATTATCACAAAACTAACTACACATTATAACAACACTAAATATACATTATTCTATAGGTAAATATACATAATTCCATAACTAGAATACATGCTCGCACAAGTAACAAAATAAAGTATTCTATAACTAAATACACATTATTACATAACTAGACATACATTATTATACACCTAAACACACATAATTTCATAACTAAACACACATTATTATAACTTATAAATACATATTATTACATAACTAAACACACATTATTATACAACGAAACACACATAATTTCATAACTAAATATACATAATTACTCAACTATATATACACAATTAACATCACAGTGCAAGAAGGTGCGAAATCCCCCAAGATAAATCGGAACTGAGAAGTTGAAAGAAATCTAAACTACAAGCACACAACATAAGAACAACAAAAAGCACAAGAAAAAAACATTCATCAAACCTATCGGCAAGATCGAATAATGCAATATACGTTTAAACCTAAAATTGAACAGAATTAAAATAATAAAATAGACCATAAAAACACAAAATAGAACCCTATCAGCAAGAACATCAAAACCGAACGAAAAATCTTACACTGAAATTGAGCCCTAAAAGCTTATGTCGAACCCTATCAACGAGTTGCACCAAAAATCAGAGATATTCGAACATTAGAAGCTTCAGTAATAGATTTTTTGAAAAGAGAGGGATAGAGACGGCAGTTTCGGCAGGATGGACGAAGCACTCTCTCGATTTTTTTCATAGACTGAGAAGGAGATGGAGAAACGGTTTCTGATTTTTTGAGAAGTGAAAGAGGAGAAAATCACGGGATGATGAATATGAGTTTTGATTTCCCAAATTCGAAAAAATAGAGATTTACAAATATATCCCTTAACTAAAGGCACACAATTACTTTCCTACCCCTACCCTCAACAACCATGCCTTAAATAGAAAGTAAAATCTGGACCATTGATTATTCAATCAAGTGGTCTAGATGTGGTCTTATATTCTTACCTAAAGGGTCTGGTCTCATTTGATTATATATATATATATATAGGATTTGGTTCAAATGAGACCATCCTCCCTAGGTGAGACAGTGTGGACTCATCTTACCCATTGATCTTAAAAAATGAAGGGATGTGATTAATTATGTTTTTTAATTATTTTCTAATTTTTACGATTTTAAGGGTAAGATTGTAATTTTGTAATTCAAATTAGTGGTCCCAAGGATTTTATGGTGAAATTGATATTTGGATTTTTGTGGCGGAATTTAAAGGAACTGTTTTTTCTTTCCAAATATTTTTGTTTTGACATAGTTAGGGTTCTTATATTGCATAATTAGACATCAAATAATGCATATTTAGTTATTTTGTTGGCCTTTTTTTACGAAAACAATACATAATTGAATATAACGTCTACATATGTAGTTATACTACACTTCGCATAAATAGGTTCAATATAATGTATATTTAGTTATGAAAATGGGATGTTCTTTTGGAAATTATAAAAATGGGATGTTACATAATGATCTTTGCATGTTTAGTTATTCCACAATGCATAAATAGTATCTTGATAATACATAGTTAGTTGATTTTGTTGCATAGTTTATGACGTCTTGCATAGTTGAATATATTGTACTACATATTAGTTTTTTTGTTGCATAGATAGTTTTCAGATAATGCATATTTAGTTAAGTTTTGTTGCATATTTAGTTTTCGAACTTACTGTTCGTTATTTCTCTGTAATATTGCACCGATTGTTCTTGTTTTTTCTCTGTAATTTTCATGAACTGTAATTTTCGAGTTCTTCATAGTTTTCTTTATTTGCGTTAATGGAGGAATGAGAGAGAGAGAGAGAGAGAGAGAGAGAGAGAGAGAGAGAGAGAGAGAGAGACGTGAGATTGGGAAAATTGGGAGATGTATGAGAGAGAAAGAGATTTGATTCCATTTTTGTAACTAACTTGTTATGTTATTTTACCTTACTACCCTTATATTGATTAAATTAATATTTTAATATATTTTTTATCCATTAAATCATACCCATTGATTAATAGTGGGGGATGGTTGAGATTAGTCCATTGTGTCTCACCTAGAGACATGGTCTCACTTGATCCTCCCCATATATATATATATATATATACTATGTTTACTGTTTAATTTGGGAATCTCAAATCTAAAATTATTTATCTTTCTGTAAGAATGTCCAATTCCAAAGTGAGCCAATAAAAAGATTCTAACTATTGATGTCGAATTGCATTACCATTTTTAACAATTTGTCACATGGCATGTTTTGCAGTGATAACAATTTGATAGTACAGTAAAAGAAGCACGAATAACTTGCTTAATTTATTATGCACATTTTTTCACCACAATTGGCATATGGCTAAATTCAAGATATTTAAACGTGTTAAAATATGTGGCAACTTTATAGTAGAAATTAGAAACTCCTGTGAACATGATCTTGGCCTGATTGTGTTTTCTAGAGAAACAAATGAATAAATCAATACATGTTTTGGGCATTATTATGTTATGTAATGAAAATATGACTAACTGTATATCACAAGTGATTACTAAAAATCAGTGTTCTAAAAAATGCTACGCGCTAGTCGGGCGGCAGAGTGGGACCTAGCGCCTAGGCAGAGCTTGGACGGGGTACAGGCGGGACTTGGGCGGAGTTAAGCGGGGCCTAATCGGAAGATTAACTTAGGCGGACAAAGGGGGCCGCCTAGCACTACAAAAAACAAGGGAATTCCAACGAAAAAAATCCATTGGTATTATACCAATTTCCATTGGAATTATCGATTCCAACAGAAATTCCAATGAAAAAGCATCATTGGTATAAATATGGCCGTTGGAATGACAATTTTCCATTGAAAATTCGTATGGAAAAAATATTCCAACAGTACCAAATGGTTTTGCTTGTCGTTGGATTTTCTGTTGGAATTTTCCAACGGTTCGATTGGAATTTTGAAAATTCCAACAGTTTTTTGTTTCGTTGAAATTATTTTGTTGGAATTTGATTGTTTTCTTGTAGTGTAGGCGGGGACTAATCGGGGTTAGGCGGAGATTTTTAGAACAATGCTAAAATAATATAATTTGGGGTAAATCTCACTTTACCCCATATACTCTCATTGAATATCACTTTACTCCCTTGTATTCTCAATTGTATTATTTTACCCCCTTGTACTCTCAATTTGTATCAATTTACCCTCTTATACTAATAAAATATCATTTATCCTCCAATTCCTTTATTAAATGGCCTAATTGTCCCTAGAATTAATTTTAAATTTATTTAGGGGAAAAAGAAATTTTACCTCCCAAACTTAGCTCTTCGTTACACATTACCATCCAAACTTAGAAATGTTGCACTTTGCCATCCCAACTTTGTAAAGGTTTACACTTTGCCTAAAAATTATTGATTTACCCCTATGGACAATAAAGGTTGTTGTAGTTTGATCTCCAAACTTTAAAGATTGTTGCACTTTACTACTTAAGCTATAAATATTATTGTATTTTTTGATATACTCCTCAAGGTCTTGCGATCCTCGAAAATGGTATCGAGCTCAGGTTTATTAAGAACTTTTAGTTAAATTTATTATATTTATGTAATTAACAATTGGTGAGAAGAAATTACTCCGAGAATATGAATCCAGGACAATTGTCCGAGATGTACACCATACAGACATATCGTCAAATCTTGACGATATATGCACAAGAATACCAGGACAAGATAGCATATTGGAACAACCAATATATTGAAAAAGAACGCAGGAGCCGATAGGGAAACCTTGAGACACTCATGAAAGACAAGCAAACATATTATCCGAAGTTTCTTACGGTAAATCGATATTATATGTTGATCCGATGAATCATCGAAGAAGTCCATGAAAATGCTCATCGAGAATAATGATTCCCGATGGAGTCTTTGGCGTGGAACGAGATACTTTTTCAGACAAATCTAAGTTCTCGAAGATCTTAGAGAAGTCCAGAAGGCAAGTGCAATTATGGCAACCGCCATATTCATCTACCAAAGACAAGTTCATCGGATCCGAACCGGATGGAGACGATGGTGAAATATCGAAAGAGACTCTTGAAATCCTTCATGATATTCGAAACGAAGTCAAGAACCTGGAGGACAGAGACCAAGTTCATCCGGAGAAAGAAACGTATTGATTTCAAACGACTACCTATTTACACCAAAAAGGGAAACCAACCGAAATTATACGAAAAATGACAGATGATGAAAAGCTTATCGCTATCATCAAAGGAAAATCCGTTACACATTAAAAGGTGATGGATATGGAGAAAATGAATCTCAAAGATCTACATGACCTTGCAGAATCCTTCGCAGGATTAGAAATTGTAGATTTAAAGATGAACGCAGGAGATAGATCAACTTTGGTTACCTATGACCCTCAAGGCAAACCAATTCCACCAGTTCCACCACCACCACCAGTAAATCCCAATGTCGCAGAAAGTTCGGGTTCACATCATTGAATCCAGGACGAAAGAATGCATCACGATAGAGATTTTACCACAGGAAGAGAACCAATTTCAGGAACAGGAGCTCGACCACCTCTTGCAGGAACTCGATAACCTTATAGATGGCCAAATGTTTATTAGGCGCTTATGGAAGATCACATCTAGATCGATACATCCGTATGGATTGATGTTGAATCTGGATATCCCAGATTTCAAAAATCGAGAAGTCCTTATTGATGAATGGGCATCAGCTATGACGATTGCAGCAGGTACACTCGATCTTACGAAAGATTTCTTCATTTTACTCCTTGAAATGAGTCTTGAGGGATCCGTAAGGATTGCATGGGATATGACCAAAGCAAGTATGAAAAGCGCGGTCACAACAGGAGAATCACTGAAAGGAATTGTCAATGATATGGCTAAATTATTTAAAATCCATTTTATCGGCACAGGTTACTTTGAAGGTTAAGAGGAAGAAAAAAGAAAAAGATATAAACAAGACCTCTACAGACTCGAGTTACATGATATTTGTCATATTGATGAATATATCAAGTTGTTCACCGAGCACGCGGTGGAAGTCCAATATTGGAGACAAAGAAGCTTCACGATTATTCTTTGCAAAAATTCCAAGTCCGTGGAGAGAAATGCTTATCGGGAATACAAGGATGCAAATGGATTTAGATACCATGGCTAGAAGAATGTCTTTCTTAAAAGCCAAGTTATCCGAATGGTGCTACCAAGAAGAGACTATCTAGGAATTATAAGAGACTACGAGGAATTAACAAAACAGTTCTTCTATGTTGGGTTGACGATGATATCCCAACAGTTGTGGAAGGTCAACCAAGCGGCATAAGAATAAGAAGAGAAAGCCATCCATACCGCCGTAGAAGAAAAAGACAAAAGAAGTAGGTCTTCATGGAGACCTAGAAGGTTTCTGGTCAAAACAAAAAGCTCGAAGTTACAAATCGGGGCTAAGACCAAGACTAAGCGTAAGTAGAACCTCATCAATAGGTTCTAATCAAGCAAAATGCAAGAACCCCAGGAGAAGAACTTTCGACGAGCTCATACAAGAGCTAATGAAAGTTTCAAAGATTGTAATTGCTGGACATGCGGAGCAAGAGGACACATCTCAATAAATTGCCCGGACAACCAGAAATGAGGAGTCAGACAGTTCTAAGCTACACCAGAAATCGAAGAAGTTGTCTACTATCAAGATCTAATACAGGTGTATCAATTTGAGGATATTCCCTTAGATGAAAGTATCTATGAAGAAGAGATCTATTCTGACGATGGAAGTGAATCCAGTTCAGTTTTATGTTCGTGTATATTGATGACATTCTAATTGCATCAAAGAACATGAAGGAGCGTCTCAAACATTTAGAAATATTTTTAGATGTTTGTCACAAGGAAGGATTAGTGCTTTCGAAGAAGAAGGCAGTGATTGCAACAAGACATATTGAATTCCTCGGAATTGAAATCGATGAATTTGGAATCATCTTACAAAGTCATATTGTAGAAAAGATACAGGGATTTCCAGATACGTTGAAAGACAAGAAACAACTTCAGAGTTTTCTTGGAGTTGTTAATTTTGTTGGGATATTCATAAACAATCTAGCACATTGCAGGAAGGTGTTTAGCCCATTGCTTAAAAAAGATGCAGTATTCAAATGGGAGGATGAACATCAAGAAAGAATTAACCAGCTTAAAGAAGTTTGCAAAAAGCTTCCTAAACTTGCAATTCTACAGGATGAAGATGAACTGGTTCTCTTCACAGATGCCAGTGATTATTCGTGGACAACAATTCTTACAAAGGCCACACCAAACGGAGAAGTGCCATGCAAATATTGCAGCGGTCTATTTACAGACAGTGAAGCAACTCGGTGGCATATCAACAAGAAAGAATTCTTTGCAATGAAAGGCTTTCAAAAATGGCCTTTTTATTTCTACTGGCTAAAAAGTTTATCTTAAAAATTGATAATTCAAGTGTTAAAGCTTTTTTGAAAAACAAAATTGAATCAAAATCAGAAAAAGCTAGACTACTTAGATGGCAAGCTGAATGTCAATATTATGATTATGATATTGTCATTATAAAATCTCATGGAAATGTTCTAACAGATTTTCTAACAAGAGATGGAGGAATTGAAGTTCGATTCCATCCTCACAACCTCAAGACATCTTGGAGACCAGCTTGAAATGCTACTCCTAGAATTTGATACCCTGGTCATCAATGCTGATTTGGCCGGAAAATTACAAAGGAATGATCGGGACAAAGTAACCGATCGTATACGAGCATGTGTCCAGTCTCACTCTCCGTTAAGAACGGCATTTCAAGGGCCACTCCTCCGCGCCGCTAATAAGCAAACGGAGCGTTTAGAGCGCAGGGCTCCCCAACCTGTAGCAGAGGATTTCAATACCTCTAGCATAATTCCTAAGCTTGCAGAAATGTTGACCCAAGAAAAAATTGATACTCCGGAGTCAAATCCCGAGTTATCACATCAACCCAGCACATCTGGGGTAAAGGACAAAGAGATCGATCTTAGGCCTATGATGGGCAATTCTAAGGTTGATACTAACGAGTTTAAAGTTTCTTCTTCTTGGCATGAATACCAGGCGAACTGGGAGAAACTCATTACAAGACAAGGGATATCTCCAGAAAAAACGAAGATAGATATCTCTGGAAAATATCCAAGGGTTTGGATGCTTCCAAATTCCAGCCCACAAGAAGTGAAGATGTGATATGAGTTTGGGGCTTTGGCCTCGGTCTATACTACTTCACATGCCTTCCCGGAGATCAAGCAATTGCCAAAATAGATCCAGGAAGCAGTTTACGAGTGCTGGTCAAATAATGACAGCTTGAAACGAGGGAATACCTTGGAACTGTATTTCATAAGTGCAGCTCCAAAGCCCATCGGAAAAGGCGGTCATGAAGCCTTTCATTACATCAGGCTTCGCCGACCAGAAGAAAGAGCCTTCAAAAATATCAAGGAGGCAAATTCAGAAGAAGTACAATTGGCCATGACCTT
This sequence comes from Rehmannia glutinosa, assembly GCA_016081115.2. Classification (NCBI taxonomy): domain Eukaryota; kingdom Viridiplantae; phylum Streptophyta; class Magnoliopsida; order Lamiales; family Orobanchaceae; genus Rehmannia; species Rehmannia glutinosa. The sequence continues at coordinate 19,349,104 of CM071926.1, read as the reverse complement.
CACCGAAGATCAGATTACAACAAGAAGGGCATGGGGATTGTGGGTCTGTCTCACTAAGATGAACAAAGTCAAGTTCCCATTCAAATTTTATCAGAATTCAGTGAACGGATCATTCCTGTTGAATACTATGACGGGAAAAACTACAAGACCTGTAGAAGACCTGTTTGAAAAGAAAAGAAATCTTCTGTGGGAAAACAAGCTGCCTGGGGAGTAAGAAACTCAGGAAATATTGTAATATGGCTCACACAGGCCATTGGGAACTTCGGTCTGTCCCAGAATGTCAAAACCAAAAGGAACTGAATTTGGCAAAGGATTCGCCAAAAGTCGATCGGAGAAGACCCGCGACGGAGAAGACAAGTCACGAAGTATCAAAGTTTGGGACCACCAAAAACGTAGATTCCCCGACAAAGTTAAAGGAGGTATGTGACTCAAGGACAACCCACTCAACAAAGAGACAAAAGGTGGGTCAGATCTAGTAATTGGCATCCAACTAATCAAGATGCTGATAATTCAAGTAAATGACATAAGCAATGACGTCATAAGATTCCATCTAGCTAAAAGACGGAAAAGGAAAAGTCGGCCAGGCTTTGGAGTCTTATCAAATTTCCTTGGATACAGGACAAGGAAGGTCCAAGCCATGTGAAGATAATAAAGTATTCCACTACTTTCAAAGCAAGTGGAGGAAGAATCCAAGAAATAGAGGCATCACATACCCTATATAAAAAGTGTTTTGAAGGCTAAAGACATCGAACATTTCCTTAGTCTTCTACAATAAATTTCCTTTGTAAAAATTAGGAGAGTGTTTAGAATTTCCAGAGTGTTTTCAGTTTTTAAAATTTTAGTTTTATATACAAGAGTGTGATAGCCTTTATGAGAGGCTAAACAGGTTTTCTCCTCCCAAAGGGAGATTACTAATGTAATAAGTTTTCCTTTAAGTTTTTAATAAATAAAGGTTGTTTGTTCAATATGTGTTCATAATGTTCTATTGATTCATCCCATTTAAGAATTACTTATATGCCTGGAGTAGAAAACGAACCAAGGTACATCTTTGAAACGATTCTTGAAGGAGTTGGATAACTTGCGGATCATCTTCCCGAGGGTTGAAGTTGAACAGTGAGGAATGTTTGTCAAATGATCTTGGGGCAATAATTTTCCGAGTGGTGGTGTTGCGAGCCATCTCACCCGGTCTTCATTTCGATCAAAAAAGTATAAATTTTGGGGATGTATTAATTTTACGGAAGCATGTTGGGCACGATATGGTCGTAATGGACTATTTTCATTTTCAATCTAAAAACCCATTTGTATACGGATTTATACTTGAAATGAGATTATTGAAGAAGTATGTCCTGTTAAGTTTATAGGCTGGAAACCTGACATGATCCATTTAAAACCTTCGAATGGAGACGTGATCATCGAGTAGGTGTAATAATGTCACGAACAAAACAGGTGTCAGAAAAAATAATGATTTTCATTTCTCGAAAATCCGGAAAACAAAGGCCTTGTATGGTTATGTTTCCATGGACTATTTCTAATTTCTATTGTTGGAAAATAAATTTTCAGAATTTATTGGTTTTCGTATGAAAACTGGAATTATGTTTGGATGAGTGAATGAGAATGATTTTTATGTAGGTTTGGAAATAAGATTATGTTTGGTTAAGTAGTTTTGAAATAGTATTTTATGTATATAATAATTTGAAAAGTTGATAGTGGTTGAATATTTTAATTGAATATATAATATTATATTTATAAGATTGTAGGCTAGTGAGTCCCATTATATATATAGTAGTATTTTAAGTAGATAAAGTTGGTAATGGAGGGTCCCACATATATAATTGAATTAAAAAAATAAGAATAGTGATTGATAAGTGATGTAGGGTAGTGTATAAGATTGAGAATTGAAATTGTAGGTTTGAGATGATGTTTTATGTGAAAAGTGGAAATGTTGATTTCCATTGGAAATTTTAGAAACAAACATGATTCCATTTTTATGAATAGTTGGAAATTGGAAATAGGGCCTCGAGGACATAAACAAACAATGGCTTTATGTTTATGGAGTAGAATTTTCTGTTTATTGAATAATGCAATAAATTTATAATTGTGTAGTAATATGCTCTGATTGAAGCTTAGAAGGATAACTACAACATTTGTTATAAAAGAATGAAATTTTGGGGTTTTATTTAATGGCATTAAACACTTATAAGATTGTCTTTTTTAATATTTTTGCTATTTATTAAATTTGATACAATTCCTATCAAATAACTTTATTGTAGATTATATTCCGTTAACTAATATATTTGTACATATTTATTTTTTCATCATAAATCTAAAAATTGTGTATTATATTGTAGATAATATTTTTTAAAATAAACTATTAGTATTGAGTTTCTCATTATAAATGAATGAGAATAAAATAATTTAAAAAATATATATTATTATATAGCCATATTTAATATATTATGTTAAATTTAAGAATATTCAATTTTGTATTAAAAAAATTTAACCACTAAAACAAATATCTTTTCTATTTAACAAAGTTTTTTATTATTCAATCAAAAATTGAAAAATTGTTGATAATATTTCACATCTCTAATAAGAATGTATTTATATATATATATATATATATATATATATATATATTATAGTACAAGTTTATATTAAATAAGTACAAGTTCATTAATATTAAATACTTTTAAAATGATTTTGCTATTTTACTATAGCAAATATGTAAGGATAAAATAGTTATTATTTTGATTATATGAATACAAAATGATATTATAAAAGTTTAAGGGGGTCAAGTGATACTAAATGAGAATATAAGGGGGTAAAATGATACAATTAAGAGTACAAGGGGGTAAAATGATACTCAAAAAGAGTATAGGAGGGGGTAAAATGAGATTTACCCAAAAAGACTCCTCCTACGACGTGTAAACTTGATTTAATGATTTTGAATTAATATTCGGCCTTAATTAATCTCGCAATTTGAATCAGGTTTCATTTGTCTTTATTTGTTTTTTTTTTTTTTTGAGAATCTTTTTTATTTGTTGTTTACACTGTTCGAGAAATTGTGGGTATGCATATGTATTTAAGGATTTTACTATTTAAATTTGAAAATCAAATCAACTAGCGGTGACACATGCATCTAAACGAGCTCACTACCAGGGAAGTATCTAGATTTTTTTTTTTTTTTTATAGAACGGGTACAAAATAAATAGAACCGTAAACATCTGAGGACACACTTTATTTTTTTAACCTAATTAATACGAATTTTAGAAATAAATATAAATAGTAAAACGACAAGTTATAAAAAACAGCTAGTAAAAACAAACTATGGGGGCATGGTCCCCGTAATGTGATCTAGAGCTCCGTCACTGTGTGGTACCAACTCGTAAATGGTCATAATATCGAATTTCCACATTTTTAGTCACCTTTGATCAAAATTTCTCCAAACTACTAAGATAATAGCTCAAATAACCCTTGAAAATCAACTAATCTCCATCACAATTCTCATTAACTCAAGGTATGGTTTAAATTTCATCAAACTATTCCAAGAAAGTAGGCGATGTCCTTTATATTTGATTGTGGATGTCTAACTAAATTTGATGAGTTGTACTGAAAGTTTGGCATGTTGGCAAGCTACGAGGGGCTTCTAACCCCATCATTGCTTCATCGCTTTGACAAAACTATTTTGGATTAAGCAAAAGTTTAGCATGTTGGTAGCTTATCAAGTATATCTTGTCACTTTATAATAATCTCATAAGTTTAGATTTAGTTAATAGGTAATTGCTTAAGCAAGTTTTTGGTTAAATATATTTAAAAAAAATTCAGCTAAGAACTCTTTATTGTTTTAAAAAAAATTGTAGGATAATGATATGTTGTTTGGAAATTTATATGTTCATTTTGTTTAAATTCTACTAGACATTTAATGTGATATATATATATGTCTAATATATATATATATATATATATATATAATTAGGTTGAGAAATTTGACAACTCACCTCATGGTTTCGTTTTTGGGCTTTCACGCAGAAGGTCTCAAACCAATAGAGATATTGTACGTTGCTTGTATATACTCTTGACCGATATTGTCTCTCACTTATAGACCTTTGACCTTTCCCATGTCCACGCGATATGAGACTTTGTTCGTGTTCATAACAATCCTTTCCTCAAACAAAGGATTATCGGACCTCCTCTCAAACGATTATCTAATATTTGCTCATCTTCAAGGCCCATCTTTGTTCAATGCTGGGAATTTTTTGTCCACCCACTTAGCTAAGTCTGACCATATCTCTAATACCAATTGTTTAGAGTTTTGTAGACACCACTCATTTGTATATTGGTATGATATTGTTCACTTTGGACCTAGGCGAAAGTGATTTTATTTTTGAGTTTTCATCAAAAAGCATCCAAACCAATGAAGATAATGTCTACCACTTATAAACCTATGACATTTCCCAAGTCTAGCCGCGATGTGGCACTTTGTTCGTGTTCCTAACACTTTTAACTCATTCGGAAGGATCTCATGTCATAATTATCCATAACTATTTCGTAAATATATATCTTGTAAAAAATTTAAGAGCGTATAATATAATTCAAATATTTGGAAAATTTTGTGGAATAAAAATTTCTAAGATATCAAAATAAAATATTAGATGCGTATAAATTGTTTAAGAAGTATTATCTACTTTATAGTTCCAATAAAAGACGTTCATATTCTTCACCTATAAGTTACAAGGTATGGTTCTAATATAATAGGAACATAATTAAGCTCTTCCAATTAATAGTATACTTAGTATAAGCTAGCCATGTATTCTATTAAACAGCCAACTTTTTTAGATTTTTGAAGAACATTTAAAAATAATAAATTTTCCAATTCCTTTCAAGAAATGATAATAGCAGTCCTATTTAATTTATGCACCCACCTTTTGAAATATAAGACAAAGTTACCCCCAAAGTTAACTTGATATTGTTAGGGCGATTTTATTTGATCGCCTAAAAATAACTTCCTAAATTATAAAGATTGGATTTTTATTTGTTTTGTCTTTCTAGACTTATGGTATGTTTAGAACTTTTTAGATTTGGAAAAAAATCATATTGATATGGTATTGATATATTAGGATTCTTGGATAGTTATCTTGTTTCTTAACATAAGTGATTTACTTGTCATATATTTGTATATATCTTCTTTCCTTGTGTATTAGGTCTCTTGAAGGGTTTGGACGGCTATATAAAGGGAAAAGGACGTGCATAATGATTACACAAGAAATACACCAGAGTTACAAGAGTCTTGAGAGAGTTAAGAGTCATTTAAGCACAAGGAGTCTGAATTGCCCTGGATGCGATCTCGAATGTGACTACATCTGAGATCACATTCAGCCCTGCAGATTGTGTTTGTTAGCTTTTCATCCATTGTTTTTTTGTATTGTGATTAACGAAATCCACACATGTCTATTGTTGGATGAGTTGAATTACATAGATCAGATATACTCTAGATAGGAGTTTTTCGTTGAGTTTCTACTAGTTGGATTTGAGTATATTTGTATACGGAATCAAACAGTTTTTACTAGTGGAAAGTTTTGCCATATTGGCACGTCTACAAGCTTGTTGGCTTGTAGACAATTTTTATTTCGTGTCTCTTTATTGTTTTCAAAATTCCGCTGCATGTGATTGTGAATGTGACCACATCCGCAATCACATCCTTACTCGCAAAAACTTTTACTTATTATCCGTGCTATAATTCTTTCAATTGGCATCTAGAGCCTACACACTGACAACACTAAGTGTTGATCCTGAGTGTTTGTTAGCATGGATACTCAAAATAACCCCACTTTTCGTCCCCCATTCTTGATGGCTCCAATTATTCTATTTAGAAGGTCAAAGTTTGGGCCTACATCAAATCAATTGATGAAAGGGCCTAGCGTACAATCCTTACTGCGTGGTCACCTCCAAAACTCATTGATATTGAAGGTGATTAGCATTGATGGCAATCTTTGGTAGTGTGGATCAAAATATGTTCAAAATCATTGCAAATTTTACTGAGGCCAAAGATGCATGGGATACTCTACAAAGTCATTGTGAGGGATCTGCGAGTATGCGAAAAACCAAACTTAGGTTGCTCACCAATAGGTTTGAAAACCTGAGAATGCGTGAGGATGAGAATATCGCCACTTACATTGCTAAACTGTGTGATATAGCCAATGAAGCTCAAGCCCTAGGTGAACCTATCTCCAATGAAAACCTTGTGAGTAAAATGATGAGATCACTTCCTATTAGGTACAATATCAAAATTTCATCCATAGAAGAAGCCCATAATGTGTCCTCTCTAAGTCTCGAAAAACTTGCTGGCATTCTTCAAACCTATGAGATGAATATGGCTCAACAAATGGAGAGTATGGGTCACAAAGTTGCTTTTCAAATTGAGTCTCCCTTTCAACTTGAGTCTCCTTTTCATCTTGAGTCCAAAGTTACCAATGATTTTGCTGATCTTACCAATGAGATTGAAAAATCTGATCTAGGAGATGATTCTATGGTCATGTACTCGAAAATTTTTGATAGGATCCTTAAGCTCAAAAGTCAGAAAAAGTCTCAAAATTTAACCAAGCCTTTTAAGTCTGAGTCAAGCAAGTTTCCTCAAAAGCACACCTTTGATAAAAGTCAAGAACATTTTTCTGGTGATAAATCGAACAAATCTGACACAAACAATCTTGACTCCATTAGGTGTAGGGCATGTACTGGGTATGGTCACTATGCTGCCCAATGTGCTAATACTCTTATGAAAAAGGGAATGAGTCTGAATGTGACCTTGAGTGATAACGAATCTAACAGTGAGAAGAATGAACATGAAGAACCCAAAGTTCTGACCACCTTGGTAAAAGATCGAAAGTCTCTCCAAATAAATCCTTCAGGTGTCGCCAGATGTGTGGCCCGAGATGTGATCACACCTTCACTGATCACATTTGAGGTCACATCTAAAGAACATGATCTCTTCTCTGTCTCTAACCTTTTTTGTTTCAATTCTACCTCTGCTCCTAATGATGTTGAACATGATGATGAATCTGATGATGAAAGTCTGGAGGACACATACGCGAACCACTACAAGGATTGGCTGAAAAGGATTAAAGTGAACGAGATGTTGAAAAAGGAGAATGATCGACTCAAGAAGGAGAATTATGATCAAAGTGAAGTGGTTACCAGGTTGGAGGCCTCTCTTACCAAGAAAGAACTTGAGTTCAATAAGGTAAATTCTAAACTTGAAGAGTCTCTTGAAAGCATGAAAAAGTTTAATTCTGGGAAAGCAAAACTTTATGATATTATTTCCATTGGTAGTGATGATAAAACTGGCCTTGGTTATAAAACACCGGTTTTGTTAAAGCTAAAGAATACGGAGAATCCTCAGATTCCTCCAACAATAAAAGGAATTTTTCCCAGAAGTCTAAACCGCGGAAACGTCACTTTATTTGTCATTATTGTCATGCTCCTGGACACATTAAATCATTCTGTTATAAACTGAAATTGGATTTAAGGTCTGGACGCCAGATGTCATCGCAGATGTTACGACATCCTCGTAATCATTTTCCAAAATTTGTCTGGGTCAAAAAATTTGATGTTAAATGTCATGTTATCTATATTTCCTTGAGATCTAACGTTGCAGGATCTTGGTACTTCAACAGTGGATGCTCACGACATATGACAGGTACCTTGGAGTATTTAACTGACTATGAAGTCTACAATGGTGGCAATGTTACCTATGGAGGTGGAGACAAAGGGAAGATAGTTGGGAAAGGGACGTTGAACGTTGAAGGACTACCCAAGCTACGTAATATGCTTCATGTAGTTGGTCTTAATGTTAATCTCATCAGCATAAGTCAACTATGTGATGATGATCTCTATGTGAAGTTCAACAAGAACTCTTGTGAAGTGTTCGATGAGACTGATACTTGTATCCTTACTGGCTTGAGGTCTTCTGACAATTGTTATCAATTCTGTAATGATCAACTTTGTCACAGGGCACACATGAATGACACTGATCTATGGCATCAAAAATTAGGCCATGTTAGCCATAAAAAGCTAATGGAACTTGTGAAATTTGAAGCCATTGTTGGCCTACCTAAATTATCTATGAAAAGTGTCAATGTATGTGAAAGTTGTCAAAGGGGTAAACAAAAGAGAGTATCGCATCAAATGACATCACATTTTCACACCACTAGATGTCTGGCGTTATTTCATATGGATCTCATGGGTCCTATTGAGATTGAAAGTGTGGGTGGTAGAAAGTACTCTTATGTGATTGTTGATGATTTTTCACGCTATACGTGGACTTATTTTTTACGTGAGAAATCTGAAACATTTGATTTCTTTAGAAGCTGGCATAAAAAGGTTTGTAACTTGTATAATTTAATTATTCCCAGAATTAGATCGGACCATGGTAAAGAATTTGAGAATTCTTCTTTCTCGTCTTTCTGTGATAGAAAGGGGATTTCTCATGAATTTTCCGCACCTAAAACTCCACAACAAAATAGAGTGGCAGAGAGGAAAAATCGTACATTGCAAGAGATAGCCCGTGTCATGCTTAGTTCAAAAAAACTTTCCAAAAGGTTTTGGGCTGAAGCTCTTAATACTACTTGCCATATAGCAAATCATGTGTATTTGAGGCCTGGATGTTCTATGACTCCGTATGAAATTCTTATGGGAAAAAAACCTAACCTCAAATATTTTCATGTTTTTGGGTGTGTGTGCTATGTTCTTAATGATCGTGATAATCTTGGTAAATTCGATTCCAAAAGTGACAAGTGTCTTTTTCTAGGCTACACTTCGAATAGTCATGCCTATCGAGTTTATAATATTCGTACCAAGACAATCATGGAATCTATAAATATTGTCTTCAATGATATCTCAGATATTGCAGGAAAGAGTGAAGAAAAACATGTGGATCTGCTCAAGTTTGTTGAGACTACCCCAGCGAAGGATGTAGTGAAGGATGTAGGCACAGATGTAATGAAGAATGTGACTGAAGCCCCATCCATAGTTGTCTCAAATACAGAACCAAATGTGACGGCATCTGAGCCCACATCCGTGTCGGCTGCAGCTGAGTCAGACTCTGACTCTGACTATGAACCTGTTGAAGAAACTAATAATCCAATCGTGGATTGTGGCAGTAATATACCTATAAGGATTCAGAAAAATCACCCTACGTCTCAGATCATTGGTAACACTACTGATGGAATTAAGACAAGAAGGAAAGGTAGAGTGAACTATCGTGATATGGTAAGAATGGTCTGCTTGTCTATTGATTGTATCAATGTGAGAACATGTTGCTTTGTGTCCAATTTTGAACCTAAGAATGTTGTTGAAGCTCTTAAAGATGAATTTTGGATACATGTTATGCAAGAGGAACTAGATCAATTTGTCAAAAATGATGTGTGGTTTTTAGTACTTAGGCCAGAGGATGTTAATGTCATTGGAACAAAATGGATTTTCAAAAATAAAATAGATGAATCTGGCAAAATTGTTCGCAACAAAGCTCGATTAGTCGCTCATGGGTACACACAGGTTGAGGGGGTGGATTTCGATGAAACCTTCGCTCCTGTAGCCCGTATTGAGTCCATACGTTTGTTGCTTGCTATTGCATGTTACTTGGGATTAACTCTTCACCAAATGGATGTAAAAAGTGCTTTCTTAAATGGATTTCTAGATGAAGAAGCTTTTGTTGAACAGCCTAAAGGCTTTGAGGACCCTTTTAAGCCTAACCACGTGTATAAGCTTAAAAAGGCTCTTTATGGTCTCAAACAAGCCCCTAGGGCTTGGTACGGAAGGCTAACTGAGTATCTTCTTCAAATTGGTTTTAAACGTGGTGAAGTTGATAAGACATTGTTCATTCAAAGGAAAAACCACGACATCATGATTGCTCAAATCTATGTCGATGACATTGTTTTTGGTTCCTCCTCTGGTAAACTGTTAAAGGAATTCATTGCTTGCATGTCCTCCACTTTTGAAATGAGTATGGTGGGTGAGTTAAGTTACTTCCTGGTCTTGCAAATAAAACAATTAAAGGAAGGAATTTTTATCTCACAAAGCAAGTATGCTAAGAATCTTGTGAAAAAATTCGATCTTGAAAATGCCTCTCACTTGAAGACTCCCATGGGGTCGAGTCAAAAGTTAAGTAAAGAAGATGTGGCTGAAAGTGTTGACCACACCTTGTATAGAAGCATGATAGGAAGTTTGTTGTACTTGACTGCCAGTCGTCCTGATATTATGTTTTGTCTTTGTGCTCGTTATCAATCTGATCCCAAGGTTACTCATTTAAAAGCCTTAAAACTTATTATTCGATACGTAGGGGGCACAACCGATTTGGGAATTTGGTACACTAAAGACATTAACACTAATCTTGTGGGATTTAGTGATTCGATTGAAATTTGGAGATGTTGTTGATCAAAAAAGTACAACTGGTGGATGTTTTTATTTGGGAAATAATTTGGTCTCATGGTATAGCAAAAAACAAAATTGTGTATCTCTTTTTTTCATTGAATCGAATATATATGTAGTTGGGAGCTATTGTACACAACTTTTATGGATGAACCAAATGATTGAGGACTATGGTTTACAAAGTGAAACTCTAATTGTCTATTGTGATAATATGAGTGCGATTGGTATTTCAAAAAATCATGTCCAACACTCTCGTACTAAACACGTAGATATTAGACATCACTTTATTCGAGATTTGGTTGAGAAAAATATAATTCGAATTAAATATATTGCTACTGAAAATCAGCTTGCTGACATCTTCACCAAGGCTTTGGATTTTGAGAGATTCTTCAATCTAAGAAAGTCTCTCGGTTTGTGTGTTCTCTGAGATGTTACACGAGATGTCACAACATTGCACATCACATCCGCTATGACATCCAAAATCGCATCCCTTCTCTTCTCCTCTATCTCTTTTTGATTTTTTAGGCATCCCTGCATTGTAAGATTTCATGCATATCTGCAAAAAGTGGATTGATGGTTCGAACTAGTCACATATATTGTCTCCCTTGGAAAACTGGTGTGAGTTGATCTCTCCAATTCAAAAAAATGATGATGATATTTTTCCCAGTAGCTGAGTTGTAAATAAAGTCTTGACCATGCTTGGAGGCCTTCTAGGAAAAAGCTACCAACCCATTGTGTGAAGCTATTCCTTGTGACCAATTTCTTCAAGCGTATTGTTGTCTAAAAAGGCATGATCATGTGAAAAAGAGCTACCTTTCGCATTTGAGTGAAAGTCCCTGTTGGTTAACTCCCTCATGAGACTCAGAAAAAGTGAAGAAAACTCGAAAATTCTGATAAGCTGGGATTTCAAATTGCGATTCATTGAATCAGCTAGTACATGTGTGACTCAAAATGGGACAACATTTGAACCTATATCCACTGCTGCAGCACTTTACACTTCTTGTGTGCGCTTCTTCGTTTTTTTTTTTTTTTTTTGCTACATTAGGCATATTAGGTTTTTACATGTCCTGGTGATTTTGGATTCTTTGCTGAGATTTGGTTTCCATATATAATCTGAGAGTGATATTTTTCTCTTCCTAAAATCTTGAAAATCTTGATGGATATATTTTGTGGGTTGAACCGATTTGGAGGATCAGGGTAAATCTTATTTTTTATTTTATCACAAGTTGACATAATTTGGACACTTTGTGAACCAGAGTTTGAGATTAATTGGGATCCTGATTCTTTCTTTATTTTCCGATTGTTACCATGAGAAATTCTTTCCTAATTAAACTCTTCCCATTGTACTTTGATTTACGTGCCCAATTATGACTCTTTGTAATTCCTATTTACTTGCAGGCACTTGAGTACAGTAATCCCACTTTCTCTCACAATTTTCGAAGTTCTTGTGTGGTTGAGATTTTTTTTAGGTTCAAAACTCATCTCCATTACCATGGCTCGGTTTGTTTCCTCCATCAAGAACTTGTTTGGAAGCCCCAGCAAATCATCTTTCTCTCACAATTCTGAAAGCCCCAAGTCTGACAAGTCGATGGAAGCAAATCTTACCAGATGCTGTCAAAGATGGAACCCCATCTGACACTGCATCTCCGTCTGCCCAGAATCCGTCTTCTTCTCCGATTAAGAAGAGTTTTTACCACCAGAGGCCGTTACAACACCCTCCTCCACTCTCATAGAGGTAATCGCAGAGACCATCACTCCTCCATCGCCAAAAATCTCTGCACCTGCGTTCGTTCAAGATGCCCCTGCATCTGGGTTTGTCAATGTCCCTGCATCTGGGACTGCATTTTCGTCTGATCACACCCAGGAGCAAGGTATGGCTTCCTCTCGACCTGAGAACCCATCTTCTCCGAGTTCTACTCCTACTGTTATCATCCCAGTTCCCTTTCAAGACGAGGCCATTGCCTTTGTTCTTCCCGGAGAGAAAAATAATGAAATAGACGTCAACAATCCTCCAGATTTTGAGGTTATTCGCTCAGTTCATGGCCCTTTGGGAAACCCTAATGTGCGTCGTTCGAAAAGGCTTCGTGGTTACTCCCCAAAGGACTTCGAAGATTCCGATTCCACTCCTGAAATTTCTCCAAAGAAGCAAAAGACCTTTGGTACTTGAGGGGAGATGATTTGCCTATTTCTTATGTTCCTTTTAGTGACGAGGACAATGTAAATGAGTTTGTTGTTGGCTAGAGAAGAAGCAGTGCGGCTGAGCCCGAGTCCAAAGATAGTGATGATGATGATTTGCTTTTAAGATGGTTGAAAGTCGAGAAGGGCAAAAGGTGTTACGGATGTGACCACATCTAAGCCAACACCGAGTTGAGGATTTCGAGTTCGATGACTCCAGTGATGAGGATTTCGATGCCTCAAAGGAACCAGATCCTGAGATTGATCTTGAGGCCATGGTAGATGAAATGGGTGATGAAATGATGGCTAGAGAACGGAAGGAGGCTGCTGCTGCAGATGTCGAGGAAGATGTGATGTCATCCGACGACACATATGACTCTGAGTTTGATATTGAGAGAGCTCACTCTGAGAAATTTTACATAGCTGCTGCAGCTTCCAGGTTTCATGCTTTACTTTCCCGTTCTTTTATTGATGAGAAAAATCGAGATTATGAGCACTTTGAAAAGTATAACTTGAATCGATTTTGTGAAGAACGGAATTTGTTAACCACGATCGACACTGCTCTACCTTATATTGACTCTGTGGTCTGTGAGTTTTATGCTAATATGTCTACTCGTATTGCTATTCTTCGATCTCCTAAGTTTGGCAAAGTTTTTGTTCACAATAAGATATACGAGTTCAGTCCATCGGCCATTAATCGGTTCTTTGATATGCCTGATTTTGAGAAAAGTGAAGGGCCCTCCGATTACAATGAAATGGCTCGTTTTCTCACTGGTGGGTGTATGCAAGATTGGCCTGCCCATCCCCAGAAACTCGTCTCCTCCCGCCTTACGTCCTTCTATGGGTTTTTGCACAAAATATGTTGTGCAAACTGGTCTCCTTCGAAAAATAACTCAATTGTCACAAGGACGCATGCTCGAGTTCTATATCAAATTGGGAAAGGACTGTCGTTGAACTTTGGGAAATTAGCATTCGAGGAGGTCACGTTCTTTGCTACCAGTGAATTTAAAACATGGTCCCTGCCATTCCCCAGCCTGATATATAAAATCCTGGTGTCACAAGGCTTTGAGCCCAAGAAGGATGATCACTTTACCAACCAGCCTGGGGTCTTTCATGTGTCCCGACCTCTACTTAGCCCTCAAAATCGCATTGTTGATCTGCCCCTCATATATCCAGGAGATGCTCCGCCTGCTCCTACGACTCCGACCTCTGCTGCTTCTCCAGATGTTGATACCCATGTCCCAGGGTCTGTCCAGGATGTGGCCCCGGATGTGGTACCGGATGTTGGCCACATTCCCACTCCCATTTTCTCTAACATTCCCTTTGTACCTATTTCTACTGCTTTCTTACAGGTTCAGCTGGCTTTTGTTGAGCAACAGATTGCTCACTTCACTACTCTCCGGTCTCAGTTGCAACATATCCTTGGCTATGTTTCTGGCCAAAAAGGGGGAGAGCATACCGCTGAACCAAGCACTGCTCAAGGGGGAGTTATGGAGACTGAGACACCTAGGACTGATACTCAAATTTCTGAACAGGCTGCAGCCCAAGATGGTGTTGATGCACCACTGGCTGGACAGAATGAAGGCGATGAAGGCCTTCAGTTTGAGAGCATCTCCAGCAATCAATTGTATTTTTGTGTGTGTTTACACTATTTTAGAGGAAAATTTAGAGGAATTCAAGATTCAACTCAACAATTAACTCTATATTTTACTCTACATTGGAATATTCTATTTTTATTCCTTGGTAAATTGAATTAATATATTTACATATTTATACATTAATGTTTAATATTTATATTTTCTAATATAATTAAATACAATTATGGTTTGCGTGTTTGATATTTTATGTCTATTTAGGTTATTTTATGTATTTTATGTTATGGTAATCTTATTTTAAATTAATGTATTATTATAGGTTATTTGATGTCTTTTAAATGACTGTAATTTTATGAATGTGTGTTATGAATTTTCTTTTTATTTTGAGTAATTTATATAAGTAATTTATTTTTTAATTTGTTATATATGTGGAATTGAACATAATATAACAATTAGCAAAAAAATATTAATTTACAAAACAAAAAAAAACACCACATGATAATTAAGAATATAATTTATTAATTTATCATTACTAAATAATAAAAAAGAGATTATTTCCTAAAAAAAAAAAAATGGATAGAAAACAAAAGTTTTCACTATTTAAAGAAACAAAAAAAATGAAAAATGAAAAAAAAATACCGTGTGAACAGTCCCCGCTACATGTAGCGGGGTACTGTTCACAATTTGTAAAATGCCGTGGGATTTAGCGTGTTGTTGGAGAAACTTTCTCCACAAAAATAACATAATCCACTATTTTTACGGGCTGGTGGAGATGCTCTGATTTTGAAGGACAAATGGACACGAATGTGTCTACTGATGAACTTTACAATATTTGATCTGAGATGTACTAAAACTATTCTTCTGCTAGGTTTACTTGTTTTGTCTGTTGATAACTTGATAAACTCTCGTATGTTAATTTTTGCGCAGTTATAAATGTGACCTGAAATGTGATCACATCTGTTTCAGTATTTTTACTCATCATGATATTCAGGGGGAGTTGTTACACTTAGGGGGAATTTTGTTTGTTTTGTGCTTGATATGTGTTTTGTCCAGAAAGGCAAAAAGGGGGAGATTGTTAGGGCGATTTTATTTGATCGCCTAAAAATAACTTCCTAAATTATAAAGATTGGATTTTGATTTGTTTTACCTTTCTAGACTTATGGTATGTTTAGGACTTTTTAGATTTGGAAAGAAGTAATATTGATATGATATTGATATATTAGGATTCTTGGATAGTTATCTTGTTTCCTAACATAAGATATTTACTTGTCATATATTTGTATATATCATCTTTCCTTGTGTATTAGGTCTCTTGAAGGGTTTGGACGGGTATATAAAGGAAAGATGGCGTGCATAATGATTACACAAGAAACACACAAGAGTTACAAGAGTCTTGAGTGAGTTAAGAGTCATTCAAGCACAAAGGAGTCTGAACTGCCCTGGATGCGATCTCGAATGTGACTAGAGTTGGCAGTGGGGCAGGGAATCCCCGTTCCCGCGGGGATCCACCCCGCACGGGGCGGGGATTCCCCGAAATTTCCCCCCGTGGGGACAGGGATGGGGAATTTTTCTCCCGTTAGCGGGGAACGGGCGGGGACGGGATCATACTCCCGCCCGTTCCCATGGGAACCGCATATTAAATATATAATATATTATTTTATAATATTATATAATATATTATAAATATATCCATATTAAATATAAAAAATGACAAAATATTTAATTTATTTTTTAATGAGTGGTTTATTAGTTTTTTATATAATTTATTAATATTAAAAATGATTATTTTTATATAAAAATTTATTTTTTGCAAAAAAAATAAAATTAAAACGGGGAGCGGGGATTCCCCGCGGGGACGGGGATGGGGGAAAATTTTCCCCGTTTGTCTCGCGGAGACGGAGACGGGGATTCCCCGCGATCGCGGGGACGGGGATGGGGATCGCTCCCCCGCCCCCGGCCCGCCCCGTTGACATCCCTAAATGTGACTACATCTGAGATCATATTTAGCCATGCAGATTGTGTTTGTTAGCATTTCATCCATTGGTTTTTTGTATTGTGATTAACGAAGTCCACACATGTCTATTGTTGGATGAGTTGAATTACATGGATCAGATATACTCTATATAGGAGTTTTTCGTTGAGTTTATACTAGTTGGATTTGAGTATTTTTCAAACAGTTTTTACTAGTGGAAAGTTTTGTCATATTGGCACGTCTACAAGCTTGTTGGCTTGTAGACAATTTTTATTTCGTGTGTCTCTTTATTATTTTAAAAATTCCGCTGCATGTGATTGTGAATGTGACCACATCTGCATTCACATCCTTACTCTGCAAAAACTTTTACGTATTATCCGTGCTATAAGTCTTTCAGATATTCACAATAAGAAGTTTCTTAAAAGAAGAAGTACGTATAATATAACTTAAAGCTTTTTTTTTTAAATCTAATTGAAAGGAAGAAGTTCAAAAAATTAAAAATAAAAATGATATGATTTTTGGCTTACAATATTCCTTTCATGAAAATGGAAAGATTCATAAAATTACAACCATACAAAACCACAATCTATATAAATATATATGTATATCTTTATTATATGTATAAAATAAAATGTGTAATTTGTTCAGGTGTTGGTGGTCTCGTGGATACTACTCCTTAGAGCTGATAAAATGCAGTCTGATCCATGGGTCGGCCTGACTACACCGAGGTTTGGGCTGGGTCGTGATTTCTAGGCCAAAAAAATCAACTCTATTTGGCCCATGGCTGGGGTCAGCCCGACTTTTAGCCCGACCCGATAGTTTTTATGTACAAAATGTACACATGGGCTGGGCCATGCATTTTTGCGGCCCGGCCAAAATGCACTAGGTGTAGTATCTATCGTAGTGCGTAGATCTGTATGGCAAAATTACTTTTTCGGTCCATTAAGTTGGCTCGATTTCGCTTTTAGTCCTTTAATTTTTATGGGTTGCGTTTGGCAAACAGTAACTTTTCTAAACCTGCACATTTAGTCCGATTTCAAAATTTTGGGGATATCTTATTCCTAAAATGCTGAGTTGGACCACTTTTCCACGAAATGACTATTTTGACCCATTTTTTGGATGAAAACTTTGGTCATGTGTATATCACGTGACTTGTTTAATATCTCAATAAAATTAAATAATAAAAATAAATATAAGATTAAATTGAAGTAAAGAAAAAATTTGAACATATATTTATAATTTTATATAAAGTTGATAAATATAAAATATATGTTCGACTTTTTTTAAATTTAATTTAAATAAAATAATCTGAACATATATTCATAATTTCCAACAGTAAATAAATTTAAAAAAACTAATAAAATAGAAAAAACCATGCATTTACAATTTTCAACTATATATAAAAATTAAAGAAATATATATATATATATATATCTATAATTTTCAACTATAAATTAAAACTAAAAAAAATTAGAAAGCAAAAAAAATATAAAAACCAAAAATTAAAGTAAAAAAATAGAAACCAAAAATATATATAACTATATTGTCGTTTATTTTTCATTTTATTTTATTTAATTTTATTTTCTTTAAATTAAACAAAAAAATTGTCGAACATATATTTTATATTTTTCAACTTTAAATAAAAATTAATGAAAAATAGAAAAAACAAAAAAGGACATTATTATTTTTCTTTTTTTTTGCTTTCTATTTTTTTTTATTTTAATTACAGTTGAAAATTATAGATATATATATATATATTATTTGTTTTCTATTTTTTAAATTTTTATATATAGTTGAAATTGTAAATACGTGGTTTTTCTATTTTTTTTGTTTTCTTTTTTTTTAAAATTTATTTACTGTTGAAAATTATGAATATATGTTCAGATTAGTTTATTTAAATTTAAAAAAAAAAGTCAAAAATATATTTTATATTTATCAACTTTATATAAAATTATAAATATATGTTCAAATTTTTTCTTTACTTCAATTTAATCTTATATTTATTTTTGTTATTTAATTTTATTGAGATATTAAACAAGTCATGTGATATGCACATGACCAAGGTTTCCCTCCAAAAAAGGGGCAAAATAGTCATTTCGTGGAAAAGTGGCCCAACTCAGCATTTTAGGAATAAGATATCCTCGAAATTACGAAATCGGACTAAATGTGCAAGTTTAGAATAGTTAGTGTTTGCCAAACACAACCCATAAAAATTAAAGGATTAAAAGCGATATCGAGCCAACTTAACAGACCAAAAAAATAATTTTGTCGTACATCATACATGCCGGACTGTGTGTGAATTTTTACACATCCATAATAAATCTACAATTATTATGCACTTGAAGTACTCCTCCAGGTATAGCTAGCATGGAACAAATCAGTATAGGTGCATGACAACATGAGCAAGTAAACATGATTTTTCAACTCATGCTTAAACATTTGAAAACATAGAAATACACTTCAAATTATGGAAAAAGTCACCTAAACTCTTAAACATAATTCATAAACGATAATTAATTACCTGAATGAACGATGAGAGAAATTATCCCAGACGTAAAATATGGAACTCCAATATCATTATTAGAAATAAAATTGGGGTTTGCTAATAATTTATTTCAATGGAATGTTAAAGGGTTTTCTTCTCTTTCATTGTCTAATTAATTTTCACATTGATTAATTAACTCTGACATTGGGATATTATAAAATCTTATTTCTTAAATTAAACAACAAGAATCTTAAGGGTGCTAAGAAAAGTTTGTTAGCAGAACTTCAATTTCTTTGGTTAAAGAGTAATAGAGATTGATATATACACAAATCTAACTTCTTGTTGCAATAGCATTGTGACCACTAAATAAGAAAGTGAAATAAATTAAAGGAACAAACAAGATAAAAAACACTTATATATATAATAAAACATTTTGTTAAGCTTCCAGAGTTGATTAATGGTTGGCTAGTACATACGATGACGATCAACTTAAACGTAAAAACTTAGAACGACATATATCTCGATCATATTAATATGTTATATATAATGTTATTTTCAAAGCTAAAATACAATAAATGTGCTTGTACCAAATATTTAATCAATTTTATTTGTATAAAATAGTTTTCTTTTTGCACCAAAGAATATGTACAAGATACGACTAATTTACAAGGATATTAATATTAATTCCTCACACACATGATGACTCCCTAGCCGAGACTGGCAACAAATTAATCCATGTGGCCATTCAGCACATGGAGGTATGGGACCCACAGGCCAGCACGGACCGAGCTGATGACGTCAGCAACTGACCTGATGACGTCATGAATCGGGCTCGGTTGCCTGAGCCTGATCTTGGTGGGAAATTTAAAGGATAACCATCCAGTTAAGAAAGGCTAAGTGCATCATTAACATGAATAAGTTGACACTTGTCAACGCGACAACCGGATGAGTCGACAAGTGGCAAACACTTGGCCTACATGCGTGCTCAGCGAAGGACAAGTGTCCCTTTTTAATTATTTAAGTACTAAGTGTAATAGTGGATATTAAAAGCCCACTAATGAGATGTGTATAAATAGGGCCTCATTTATGAGGAAAAGGACAAGAGAGAACACACTTGTAAACACAACGCTGTAAGAAAAATCGACCAGAACTTTCGGCTCGGAATTATATATTAAAAGGCAGAATTAGCCCTGAACTAAGGCTTATTTCCATTTCCACGTAGCACATTTTTACATATCTTTGCTTGTTGACCAAAACACACGTCAACAAATTGGCGCTAGAAGGAGGGCCCGTTTAGGTCCAGTCTGAATTCCAAGCTACGTCGAATCAAGTGAAACCCGGTAAAGTTAAACGCTAACCTTTTCGTCATAGACAAGATGAGTCAACAATCACGAAATGCCCATCTAACTGAGGAACAACACCTAAATAATTCAACTGGCCAAACTACTAATGGCCAAAATGTGCCCCCGACCGAGGCAGGGAGCACAACTTTATTCTCTTTTGCCCAGTTGATTGCCAACCCTACTTTTGTACAGCAGATGAACCAACTTATTTCTCAGACGCTCGCCACCACCAATTCACAAGCACCTCCTCCACCTCCTGTAAATGCTCACCCTCTCAACCCCCCACTAAATATTAATATTAATCCTCAGCCCCAGCACCTCCTCATGACGAAGGCCAGGAGGCTAGTTCTGGCCATGAACAACGTGGTCGTAGTGACAGAAGACGACCGCGCAAAGACAACGCAAAGCAGAGCCGTGTGGCGGAGTCGCAACCGGAGCCCACACGCCATCGTCGCACTCGTTTTGTGTTCACAGGACGACTAGGGGTCAATCCTCTCCACCCCACCCAGTCAATAAGCTCTAGGCTTCAATTTCCAGATGAAAGAGAACCGGGGAGGGCCAATCAAACCCAGGGGCCTTCCCCGCTGGAGGAAAGAGAGGCAGAGATTTTGCGTCTCCACCGCCGATTGAATGAGTTGGAAGATGGTCCGGAAGAAGCCCAGCATCAAAGGCCGTATTAGGTAACACACCGGCCTTCTATTGTGTTGCCTTTTGCTGCAAGCATTCTGTCAACTCCACTGCCGCCGAAGCTCAAAATCCCATAGGTCGGCCTATACAATGGCGAAACCGACCCCACAACACACATCCACAAATACTTGGCGTGGATGGAACTTTATAGCCCTAGCGATGCCATTCTCTGCAGGGCGTTCCCGTCAATGTCGAGCGACCGAGCCCATCGTTGGTTCAGGACCCTGCCACAAGGGTCCATCCGTTCTTGGGGCGACCTGGCCCCCGCGTTCACAATGCATTTTCTTACTTGTAAAGTCCGAGCTGCACCAAAAGATTCCCTTGTAAATATTAAACAGGGAAATAATGAGTCCTTAAAGAGTTATATAGCTCGATTCAATAAGCACGTCCGGGAAATGGAACCGGTGTCGGACGATGCTATTGTGATTGTGGCCATGGCTGGTCTCGCCCCCGAGATATGGTTTAATTATTCTATCCATGAATGGGGGGGGGCTTCGTATCAAGAATTCCTTATCCGCGCAGAGCACCACATCTGCACGGAAGAAGCTATGGCTAATCAGCGCCACGAGCAGAAGGCAGGGGGCGTGAAGAAGGATGGGAAGTAAAACCCGCCGGGGGGTGGGGTCGGGATTCGGCCATTTTCGGAGAACCCGATCCGGATATAAGGCTTGCCGGGAGGTGCGAGCCGAGGTTTCGCTTGTTAAAGAGTACCTTCACCCACACTCCTTGGCAATTTGGAACGAGATACATGGTCTTAATTTATTGTCCCGCTCGGCCTCGAGGCTCGAGCCGGCCAAATTGGATGCACGACGATATTGTGCCTATCACAAATCGATAGGCCATGACACAGATGAATGCCGAGACCTTATTAGGGAAATCATGCGCATCGTTCAAAAGGGCGGTTTGAGAAGATACGTCCACGAGTTACCGCCCCCACCAACGCTCACTCCAGGTGTGAACCCGGAGCGATTAACAAACCGGCTCCTTTACCTTACCATTGAAAATCGGGGTTGGGAGATCCTAATGAATCGAAAAAAAATCAACACTAATGCGGCTGAGGATATTAGAAGATATCGCGCCAGTTGCCCATGCGAAAGGCAAGGTAGCCGAGATCGAGAAGGCCAACCAACAGCCGTTTCATCTTCTCGGGGCGTTGATCTGATGACGACCAGGTGGTCCACCCACACTCTGACCCCCTGATCATTACCGCACCGATCCTGGGCATCCCAGTCCACAAAATTTTGATCGACACGGGGAGCTACTCGTCAGTGATATATGTTCGAGCTTTCAGGAGGTTAAACGTGGACGATAGTTATATTTGTCCATGCAATGACAATATTCTAGGCTTTGTTGGAGGAAGAATAATCCCGCTCGGAGAGGTTGACCTGCCCATTCAAATGGGACAGGGGCTACATAAGCGAACCGTCATCACTACATTCAAAATATTCAATGCTGATTCGGAGTATAATGCGATTATTGGAAGGTCGTGCTTTACCACTTAAAAGCAGTTGTTTCAATATATCACTTTTGTGTGAAGTTCCGACCCCGGGTGGAGAAGCCATCCATAAAGGGAACCAAAGGGAGTCACGGGAGTGTTCTCTCAAGCTCCACCAAGTAGAGATTAATGTGATGGAACGAGGGGAAACTAATGGGATGGTAAAAGATGACCCGGGAAAAGAAAACAAACCCGAGCGGGAAGAAAAGATTATTTCAGAAAAAGATCCAGGTAGGTGACCTGGGAAGGAACCGATGGTGGAAGACAAAAAGAAAGAGGTGGAGCCGGAAAAAGAGCCGGCGACTGAAGACGAGCTGCCCCTACAGAAAAAAGAGGGATAGAGTAAAAAGAGAAAACATGCGGAACCAATTGAGCAGGTCGACACGGTCTACATTGGTGGGCAGAATGGGGGACACCAGTTACGTATTGGCCACGACCTCCAAGAGCCATTTCGCACGGAGCTGATCGAATTTCTGGAAAATAATCTCGATGTCTTTGCATGGACACACTCTGACATGCCAGGAATTGATCCCAAACATGCCTGTCATCGTCTTAATATTGATCTGACGTTCCGCCTAGTTATTCAAAAAAGGCGCAAGCTCGGCCCCGACAGGCAGGTCGCCCTGGAGGCCAAAGTCAATAAATTGCTTGATAAACAGTTAATCAGGGAAGCCTTATACCCCCGATGGGTGGCCAACCCTGTATTAGTAAAGAAGAGCAATGGCCAATGGCGCCTTTGTGTGGATTTCACCGACCTCAACAAGGCATGCCCCAAGGACAGTTATCCATTGCCAAATATTGACTACATGGTAGATGCCATAGGACATGAGCGATGAGTTTCATGGATGCATACTCAGGCTACAACCAGATACGAATGCATCCGAACGACAAGGAAAATACGTCGTTTTTCTCCACTCGTGGTGTCTACTGCTATAGGATGATGCCCTTCGGGTTGAAGAATGCCGGCATGACCTACCAGAGGTTAGTTAATAAAATATTTGAGGAGATGATAGTTCGTACCATGGAAGTATATGTGGATGATATGTTGGTGAAATCTTTGTATATATCTGATCATCTTAATGATCTTAATAAAATTTTTGCTGTTTTGAGAGAGTATAAGATGATGTTAAACCCGAGAAAATACACTTTTGAGGTCGGCTCGGGTAAATTCATGGGATATATGGTTAGCCAAAGGGGGATCGAAGCTAACCCGGATAAAATAAAAGCCATCATTGATCTTGAACCCCCTAATTCAGTCAAGAGAGTACAAAGTTTAACAGGCCGATTAGCCGCTCTTAACCGATTTGTTTCACGGTCCACGGACAAGTGCAAACCCTTCTTTGAAATTATAAAGAAAAATAAGAACTTTGAGTGGACCGAGCAAGCACAATTTGCCTTTGAGTCACTCAAACAACATTTGGCCTCCATACCTTTACTGCAAAAACCTACCCGGGGGGAAGACTTGTATTTGTATCTTGCGGTTTCTGAGTATGCCGTTAGCTCGGCGCTGATCGGATTGGATAACTCTATCCAACATCCTATTTATTATACAAGTCAACCATTACACAATGCCAAGCTCCGATACCCGCCTATGGAGAAGCTGGCCTACTCGTTGATTATTTCAGCTCGAAAACTTCGCCCATACTTCCTGGAGCACAAGATCGTAGTTCTGACCAACTACCCATTGAAACAACTGCTGCACCGACCAAACACTTTAGGTCAGATGATTAAGTGGGTTGTCGAGCTCAGCCAATTCGACTTTCTATACAAGCCACGTACGGCAATTAAGGGGCAAGCGTTGGCTAACTTTGTAGCCGAGTTCACACCTTCCATCC
The DNA here is from genome assembly GCA_016081115.2 of Rehmannia glutinosa. Classification (NCBI taxonomy): domain Eukaryota; kingdom Viridiplantae; phylum Streptophyta; class Magnoliopsida; order Lamiales; family Orobanchaceae; genus Rehmannia; species Rehmannia glutinosa. The sequence goes on along the minus strand of CM071926.1, from coordinate 19,325,095 downwards.
AGTTAGAAGTGGTTGAAGATCAGGAATAGAAGTTGTTTGTCGATGGTTCCTCCACCGCAGGCCGAGCAGGGGGCGGGATCATGATAATCGATCCAAAATACAAGTGCTACTACTCGGCCGTGCGGTTCCAGTTCCCAATGACCAACAACGAAGCCGAGTATGAAGCGCTCCTGGCAGGGCTAGAAATGGCAGCGTCGATGGGACTAAAATGACTGTTGATACACAACGATTCCCAGTTGGTCGTCCATCATGTCAATGGAGGGTACAAGGCAAAAGAACAGAAAATTGCTCGATATCTGGACTTGGTCAAGAAAAAATTATTGCACTTTAAAGCAGAGATCTTGAATATTCCCCGAACTGAGAACATGCAAGCAAATGCCTTGGCTCGGTGGCCTCCAGCCCGGGGACCGAGGTGATTGCAGATGTCACCATCACCCAGCTGACTACCTCATCACTTAATGAACAGAAGATACATGCTAATGAAGCAACCGAGCTAATCTGGATGACTCCCATCATCCAATATTTATAAAAGGGAATCAGTAGGAAGACAACAAGCGTTTAAAACATTGTGGACTCGGGTTGCTCGATTTACATTAATTGATGGCATCTTGTACAAACGTGGGTACTCTGTCCCACTTCTTTGGTGCCTGCCGGAGACAGATGCAGATTACGCACTCCGAGAAGTACATGAAGGTATATGCGGAAATCACGTCGGGGGCCAAACATTGTCTTACAAGTTGATACGACAAGGATACTATTCGCCATCCCCGAAAAAAAGATGCAACCGACCTCGTCAAAATATGTGAACGGTGTCAAAGATTTGCGCCACAGTCGATATCACCCCGAGCTGAGCGACTTACTTCCATATTTAGTCCGTGGCCGTTTGCCAAATGGGGAATGGATCTCATTGGGCCACTCCCTACTGGCAAAGGGGGCGTGAAGTATGCCATTGTGGCGGTAGATTACTTTACGAAATGGGCCGAGGCGGAGCCTCTGGCAAAGATAGACGAGGAGAAGATCATTAATTTTGTATGGAAGTCCATTATCTGCAGATTCGGGATACCACACTCAATTGTTACGGATAATGGGAAACAATTCGATAACCGGAGGTTTCAAAACTTTTGCGAAGGATTTCACATCAAAAATCATTTCTCGACTCCATATCACCCCAGTCTAATGGGCAGGTTGAAGCAGCTAACAAGATACTTAAATATACGTTGAAGGTGAGATTGGAGGAATCTAAAGGCAACTGGCCCGAGGAGCTGCCCGGCGTGCTATGATCGTATAGAACGACACACCAAGTGGCCACAGGGGAGACACCCTTCTCTCTGGCCTATGGAACTGAGACGGTTATTCCTGTCGAAATCGGAGCCCCTACCTTTAGAGTTCCATTTTTTTCTGAGAAGAACAATGATGCCACGCTCCAAGCTAAGCTGGACCTGCTGGAGGATAAGAGATGCAGTGCCGAGATGTGAAACACTGTATATAAGCAAAGGAGTGAAATGTACTACAACTCAAAAGTGAAGGAAATAAAATTTCAGATTGGTGACCTCGTCCTAAAAAGAATAACGGGGATCGAGCCCAGCCCGCTAAAGCCGACCTGGGAGGGTCCGTTTTGGGTCAGTAAGGTCTTGTCAAATGGGGCATATGCGCTGGAATACTTTAGTGGGAAAAAGTTTGAACACCCATGGAATGTAATTTACCTTAAGAGTACTATCAATAAAAAACTCAGTTTATGATTCAGATACGACTCTGGGAATTTATCCTTTCATATGATATTCTGTGAGCTCTCTCAAAGGGGGGAATAATTTTTATTCACCTCGGCTAAGATCCAAGCGCCTTTCAATCGCCTCAGCTAAGAGCCGAGCGCCGACTGCTGGTCTCGGGTACGTCCCTGGCACGTCAATAAAGGGAGGCTCGCCCAAAAGGCGGACCTACCCTAGAAATAAAGACTCGGCTTAAGCTCCAAGCACAAAACTTAGTAAATGAACATAGGCAGCTGAAGCCCATCACTTGTGTCACTTGAGCACTAAGAGTCGAGCCCTATACTTAGAAAAATAAAGGAAGGCAGACAAAACAATAGCCATACAACAAAAGGGAAAAACCAACACAATACTTAGCAGGAATTCAGATGCATACACAGGTGACTGAAAGAGTAGTTTCATTCCAACATCAAAAATATTTACATTGGGGGGCCAGAGCCCATTACATTCATAGGCCCGAGGCCAACCAACCTATCCAAAAAGGAAAATACAAAAAACTTCAAAAAGAAATAGAAACATCAAGTCCCAGCGGGAGGGGGGATTTCAACAGGACCACTGGAGGCCACTTTTTCTTCTGGAGGGGGTGAGTTTTGGCCACCAGCAACTTCGGCGAAACGAGGGCGAAGGGCATCAAGGTCGGCATCCAGCTGAGCAAGGTCCTCTTCAAGCTGTGCCACGGTCCTGCCGACTTTGAGCTCCTGAAGAATTTCCCCGATGCTAGTTGCGTGCCCGCAAGTGAACATAAAGGCATACTCTTCTGAGTTTTTGTAAGCCCGGACGGCCTCCATCCGAACTTCCTTGGCCTGCTTACGGGAAGCCTCCTCTGCATCCCTGCGTGCCTCGGCTACGCGCCTTTCCATTTCTTCAACATGAGCCGCAGCAGCACGCTCCAGCTCTGCGACCTTGGCAAGAAGCTCATCCTCAGCTCTATGGGCCTGATCCCGCTCGGCCTCGGCCTTCACAGCAGCCTCCCTCTCGGCATTGGCCCTGGCCACGGCCTCCTCTGCTTGGGTTTTTAAAGACTCCTTCCCCTTGGCAGAGAGCATGAGCCTCTTGCAGGTCTTGATGGCGCCTTTCCAGCTCCTCCATTCCCCCGATCATGTGCCAAAGGATCCCAGCGATGCGTCCGGATAGCCCCATCACATACTGGGCCTTCTCTTTCCACCGGGTCTTTGAGCAGAACTGCTCAATGCCCGTAGTCCATGCCCGTGCAACCACGTCCCTGGCAGCACGCCCAGTAGTCGGCAAGTTTTTCACCTGTTCATTAGTAGGCGTGGAGCACCTGGCGAACTCCACAAACCACCGAGGCCGCATCCCGACCATCCCATCGCACATATCATCCCTCTCAGGATTTGGCGGCATGAAGTGGCCCTCTCGACCGAAATCATCCGAGAAAGTCCTCGAAAACCCACCTGTCGAGATCTGCACATTAGGCGGCGGGCGGGGTTGGTGATTCTCTCGATCTTAGGCTCCTCAGCTCCTCAACAATTCTCCTCCTCCTCCGCCCGGAGTGGGGGCCCTCTACTACGGGAACCCCATCGGCAAAGATTTTTCGGCCCAGATGTCCTCTCTCTAGGACGCCTCTACATCAACAGGCTCGCCCATGACCGTCCTATTTCGGCGAGCGGCTGTATTCCTCACACGGTTAAGACGTGCGAAGAGATCCACGTCACGCCCTACAAAAGGCACTAATTGAGTAAAAGACCAACAAAAGGAAAATTAAAGGAAAAAGAAGTGCAAGAAATATGAAACATGTACCTTGGGCCCCGCTTGTCTCCGGGCGGCTCAAGAGTCCGCACTGTCTGTCGGTCAAGACGGACGCCGCCCGTAGACTAGCCGCCGTTGGGGATGGCCTCGCCTGCTCTGCCTGTACAGGCTGCTCTTCTTGTTCTAGAGTACGCCCCCTCCCAGCCCTTGAAGGGCTTATCAGAGGCTCTTCTCTAGCCTCCTCTTCCACCACTACCGTTTGTCCTCGGCCATCTCTTCGCCTCGGATCGGCGGGCAAAGTGGACCGCAAGCCGATCGCAACCACACGAGCCTCGGTGGCCAGCCTCTCAATCCGCCTATCTCTAGCGCCCACGGCCTGAATATTCTCCAGCCGTCGAACAAAAGTGGCCGATAGTGGGCCGGCGGAGGGCCGGTTCTCTGGACAAAGAAAAGAGTTAAGGTCAGATGAGCCCTGAAAAAAAAAACAAAAAACACAGAGGAAAAAGGAAGTGTACTTACTGAAATTAAAAGTCAAATCTGAAGGAGGAGGCAGGACCGTCTCTTTCGTTCCGACGCGAGTTTTCCACTCGCCACTTACCCAAAGCCATTTGTCCTTCCACAACTTTAAGGATTTTGGAAGGCCTTCAACCAGCCCGCCTGGGTATCCGGTCGGTGTGCACACATAGTACCATCAGGATGATTGCCCCGGCCCGGCGTTGCGGGGTTGCCTTCCGCATTTAACAATTCATTTATCTCCGTGAATTTTGGCGAGGATACCCTTCCAGGTGAAACAACACCAACATCCCAATGATCCTGCTCCAAGTTAGGGGATGCACCTGAGTCAGGGGAAGGCCCCACTTGCGAAACCACCGCGTAAGCACTAGCGGCAGTGGGAAACGCAACCCGTACAAGAGGCTGGGAGTGTGTATAGCCATGCACCCCTCCGGCGGATGCTGTGGGCACTCCACACCGTCCGGTACCTAGAAATGTACACCGCCCGGAATTTTATACTTCTGACGAAGGGCCCCCATCTCTGGGACCATCAGCATACTGGGATAATCGTTCAGGTCGCAGGGCCTCCACCCAACTTCTACACGTAGCCAGGGTCCTCCTCCCCGGCTGCCATCTCCATGGCGATGACCTATAGGTCCCGCGGGCCTCACGGCTCTCGAACCCTCGGAGGGCTCGTCTACTCGCTCCTCATGCTCGCGTTCAGGCTCCTGAGGATTCATCTCTTCTTCTCCTTGTTGATTGTGTGGGGGACTGGAGTTCAAAGCTTCTTCACTGGACTCTTCTTGTACTAGCCCATGTCTATAAACAACGCCCTCTCGATAGATGGTGAAGGGCACGGGATCAAAAATATTATATGTCTGCTCTAATGGAGTCTCAGCAGGAGATGTGTGACTAGAGCTTGAAATATGAACAATACTTGGACTAGGAGATGCAGTTCTTCGAACTGGAGAAAAAGAAACAGAAGGTTCAGAAGGGGGTCTTCAATTTCTCTCCACACTATAACTACGACTCCGGCTATCTTCAAAGGAAGACATCTATTTGAAATAAAAAGAAAAAAGGTTTTTTAGAAAAATACCTAACCCTGGAGACTCTGAACTCTAAAGATCGACCCGAAAATTCTGCTCGCTCTCAAGAGATTTTGCTCGGATGATAAAGGATGCAAAAGTATAGAATGAAGGATGAAAGGGGTATTTATAGGTTCAGCTCTCTCGAAAACTGAGACACCAACTCAAAAAACGTGTCCTTGCAGTCTCAAAAGCCATCAGAAATATCAGAAACGTCACGTCCCCATGTTCCACTGACACCATTGTCCCACTTCTTCGGTTCCCGCGCGAAGTTGGTCCAACCAAGAGCTGCCACGTGTCTGTCATCATGATACCACAATTAATGTGTCGTTTCAGCCATTAACTGCTACACGACAGATGTCAGGGAATGATGACTTTTGAGGTTTCCTCTTCCCCATTAAAGCTTATGATTAGCATTAAAAGTTCAAATCCGACTTCAGAGATTCTTCACTCGGAATTAAACTTGGGGGCCATTGATGACACCCGAGCCGAGCTGGCAGCAAATTAATCCACGTGGCCATTCAGCACATGGAGGTATGGGACCCACAGGCCAACACGGACCGAGCTGATGACGTCAGCAATCGACCTGATGTGAATCGGGCTCGGTTTGAGCCCGATCTTGGCGGGAAATTTAAAGGATAACCATCTAGTTAAGAAAGGTTAAGTGCATCATTAACATGAATAAGTTGACACTTGTCAACGCGACAACCGGATGAGTCGACGAGTGGCAAACACTTGGCCTACATGCGTGCTCAGCGAAGGACAAGTGTCCCTTTTTAATTATTTAAGTACTAAGTGTAATAATGGATATTAAAAGCCCACTAATGAGATGTGTATAAATAGGGCTTCATTTATGAGGAAAAGGAAAAGAGAGAACACACTTATAAACACAACGCTGTAAGAAAAACCGACCAGAACTTTCGGCTCGCAATTATATATTAAAAGACAGAATTAGCCCTGAACTAAGGCTTATTTCCATTTCCACGTTGCACATTTTTACATATCTTTGTTTGTTGACCAAAACGCACGTCAACAACACATATCTATATATTTACATACATATTGTACCTAACTAATTTGAGGATATTTGTTAAAAAAAAAAAAATCTAATTTGAGGATATAAGACTATTCATAAATTCTTAAAATTTGGAATAAGAACAAATCACGCGTTTTTACTTTATAGTAAAATTCATCGATATCCATTTGATCATCAGTCAAAAACTTTTGACTAACATCTCCCATGGTGGAATAGTCTTTTTCAGTATTTTATTATGTTTTACTTTTTTATTTTTGAGTGCTGCTATATTAAAGTATCCGAATTACAGAAAATCATGTAAAATTGGGCATAGTAAATATCAACTTATTTTTGTAAATTAGCTAATTGTTTATATATTTAGCTTTTATTGTTTCTTAAGTTGCATTTAATGTTTCCTCAAAGAAAAAAGTTGCATTTAATGTTTGGCTAAAATAATGGAGGAGAACTGAATCTGGACCACTCTTGGCATTTGCAAAACTCATTAAAAATTAATTAGGCGTTGTCTAAGGTTAATTGCCGGCCACCTCCGTTAATGCAAAAACTGGAGAGAATATAGGAAAGTGAAATAATTTATAATAAGTTAAATTAAGTATTTTTATTGTATAATAAACTTGTTGATGACATTAATTTTTGGACCATTTACTTCAACTTATTGTTTTTACTACTCCCTCCATCCCATAATTCACATAAATGTGGGAATCGTTGGTAACCTAATGATAAGACGTTTGTAAAATTAAGGCATGTGCTGAGTACGATTCCCAATAATAAATCAATGTTTTTAAATCTAGGAGAGATGGAAAAAATGGTGGAGAGAAAAATTAACTTTTTGTCACATTAGATTTACCCCTTAATGATTTTTGTCTCATGTCTTGAAAATAGTCCCATAAGATTTTTCTTGACTCACTAATGGTCCCACCATTAAAAAATTAACGGTCAACCCTGTCAATTGAAAGTCGAACTTGCGATTTGGGACTAAAAGTGAGAACATTAGGACTAAAATCATCAGATACCCAGTCTAATGGGACCAAAAGTGAATTTTTATCTAAAATCTTAATATAACTAATATCTATTTTAAAAAATATATTATCATTAAAGTTACTATTTTTTATTTATTATAATTAAAAAATTAACAAGTAAATTAAATGATAAAATAAATAATTCAACTTATATAATATAAATTTTCTGGAAAATAATTTTTAAAAAAACATGTTAATTAATTTTTTTCGTGAATGTGTAATACAAAAAAAAAGATAAAATACATGTATCATTTATTTTAATTAAAAATTTAAAAAGTAAAATAAATGATAAAATTTATAATTCAACTTATATAAAATAAATTTTCTGGAAAATAATTTTTAAAAATAGATGTTAATTAAATTTTTTTCGTGAATGTGTAATCCAAAAAAAAGATGAAATACATGTATCATTTATTTTAATTAGAAAATTAACAAAGTAAAATAAATGATAAAATTTATAACTCAAATTATAAAATTTAAATTCTCTGAAAAATAACTTTTAAAAGTAGGTGTTAATTATATTTTTTGTGAAAGTGTGATACGAAAAAAAAATGATCAAATACATGCATATATAACCTAGTGCATGTATGTGTATATATGTAAAATTATTTTTTGGAGGTTCCTATGTTCTTGTCCCAGGATACTGGTCTCATATAACTCAGTGCATGTATGTGTATATATGTATAATTTAATGTTTTTTTGAGGAAATGTAAAGTTTGATTTAAAAACATAAAAAATAAAAAATATAATATTTGAAAATGAAAATAAAATGTGAGCTAGGTTAACATTAGTAAAATATTTTTAATAGTATTCTCTAAAATTTTTAAAAATAATTCCTATATTTAAAAATTATGAAATTATTTAATATTGTAAACATTTTTATTTTATTGATAGTTGAACTACATATATTTTCCAATACGTAAATGTGATTTTGTAATTATTTGTATTTTCAAAATCAAGAAGTGGTTAAACTAAAAAAAATATAGGAAAGTTATTTGTTTTTCTAAATATTTTAAGTAAGATTATTTGTTTTAGTGAAATAAAACACACTGGAAAAAGATATTTTTTAGAAAAATATTTGAAGGACAGAGATTTTTTTTTTCAAATTGGACATCCACAATATTAATTTAAATAAATATCCCATAATATAAAATTTAAAATAATTTTTATCATTAATAATATTAAATTTAACCAAAAAAAAAAAGAATAATGGGATTATTTTTGGTTAAAACTTTAACTTTAGTGTCCTATGAGACCATTTTTGTCGTTACAAATTTAACTTTGGCGTCTTATGGGACCATTCCTGTCATTACTAACGGTTTCCATTAATTTTTTAACTGATTTTCAGTTTTCGAGTCCTATGAGACTATTTTTGATGAAAAATGTCGATTTGGGAATAAAAGTGAGTCTAATGGGACTAAAATCATCAGGGGATAAGTTTAATGGGACTAAAAGTGATTTTTTCTCAAATGGTGGAACACTAGTCGATGACGTACATCAGTTTCCTTAACTTCTTAATATAAGCATATAATAGGATAGTTACATTAGTGTTATTTAGATATCTAGCTAAAATTCTTGAAAATGGATTATTAAATGAACTAACACATCAATTTAGGGAAAATGACATCCGATAATTAACAATTTAAAATCACTCTTTTTGATGGGCCACATTATAGTAGGCCTTAAGAGATGAGGATATTCCATATTCCATTAATAGTACTTTTGTAACCAGGAATTTATTGAATGAAGCTAAGTATAAAAAATATTTTTCCTCTCATAAAAATAAAATAAACCAAATATATAGATAAATAGATGTTTTATAGGACTATTAAAGGTTATATGGATCATAATCTCCTTAAAAGTTTATTCCATTTTTGTGGAGGTCTTCAAAGGGTTTTGAATTTCCTATTTTATTTTTCTTTAGACATATATATTCTATCATTTAAATGTACAATATGCGACCATAAGATGCCATAGGATACATCTTGCAAATAATCAAATACATAAATATTTATTTTGAATATCATATGATTCTTAATTATATTACCATCTATTTTGGACATTATTTCGCGTAAAGATTATTTCCAGTTAAAATAAAAGGAAAAAGAAAATGGAGTTTTATATGAGAAATTTGACCTCGGTACCATACCATTTTCTTGAAATTTATCTACCCAAGAAATTTGGAAAAAATATGGAGGGAAGAGTACTATTTACTTAGTTAAATTAAATGTTAAATAATTTTAAGTAAAAGATAAAAAAGAAAAGGAAAAGAAATACGAATTGTGGTGCGTTAGGTACAAGATCAAACTAACAATCTAAAAAAGAATGTGGGATAATGATGACACAGTCATTATCGAAAAGCAAATTTCCAAACCCAAAACCATCATTATCACTAACCTTTCTACAAATAGACCCATAATCATAATTAATCATAATCCCAACAATCATTAATCAACGTACCTCATTATTATAACTCAGAAAATGAAACCCATCTATTGGTACAGTGGTACTCCTTGTTTACAACATAGTCCAACCATTACTATATTTGATGTTATTACTATATGTGTTTTAATTACGAATAAACAAGCTTACTCAACTTTGTGCTACAAAAATCGATGAGAAAATTTTGATTTAATTTATTTAGTGATTAATCCTTATTTTAATGGAGTAATAGAAAAAACTAAATTATAATTCTTGTTTTATAATTTGAGTCCACCAAATTTAAGATACAGTTTCCTATAAAGTAATTTCCGTTTATATCCATGACTTCGTGAATTATGATAGTGGTTGAGTGGTTAAAACCTCTGTTAGTTAAATACAGGACGGAAAAATTTTATTATTTACTACGTACGCGTATATTATGAATATTTTTTGAAAGTTACGACGAGAAAATCGGCAAAAATACGGAAATATTTAATATACGGATCCGTAGACGTACAAGTTTAATACGAATATAATATAATTATTTGGGAGTAATACTACAACTTATTTTAACATATATTTACATAGATTGTACTTCATACTTATGTTTAGATTATATTAAAATTAATTAGAGGTACTTTATTAATTTATTTTAAATTATAACACAAATTGAAAATAATTATTTAATAATATTTGGTGAGTTTTTAAGTGAATTGTATTTAAACTTAGATTATATAAATAATAATTACTATTTTTATATATTATTAATATTTTTATTTATTAATTATAATATTGTAATTATATTTATAAATGATTTTTTAATGATTGTTTTATTTATTAAAATATTATAAAAATATTAAAATGAAGTTTTATTTGCCAAGTATTATACGGATAACTATAATACGAATATTAAACGTTTTATTTGAAAAGTACAGAGTATTTAACGCCGCTTTAGAATGTGTACGGAAAATGAAAGTATTTTTCAATTATTCGTACGTACGAGTACTATACGGGTATGATACGTGTATTAACTAACAGAGGTTAAAACTGTCAAGATCATGCCAAGATGTTCCCATCACCCCTCCGGCCCTCCCTAGTCCCTAAGGCTGTCAAATGGGCTGCCCAATGCTAGTCCGTTGGGTCAAAGAGAAAATTGAGCCGGTCAAAAATTTCATTAGGCCGCCATTTTTTAGGCTTAAGCCCGTCCCAACCTTTTAAAATACACATGAAAAATTGGTCTGATCAGATCGACCCAGGATTTTGGACCTAATGGATTGGCTAAATAGACCGAATCTATAACTTACGGCCCGAATTGGTTGAGTCGCCCGTCGGAGACTATATTTAGACTCCGAACCTCCCCATCTCAAGACTTGTGCTAAAAATAATAATAAAAAAACCGATTAGTTGAAAAGTTGCGGTGGGTGTAGGTGAGCCATAGTAGAGGAGAAAAGCGGGAAGGCATAAGACATGAGGTGGCTTAGCCCCAACCCACCCCATCTCAAGACTTGTGCTAAAAATAATCATCTTGAATAAAAAACCGATTAGTTGAAAAGTTGCAGTGGGTGTAGGTGAGCCAGCCGTTTAGAGGAGAAAAGCAGGGAAGGCATAAGACATGAAACGCTGGAGGCTCCGAGAAAAGCTCACTCAAAGTCACTTCTTTTCAACTCCCAACATCTCTCTCTCTCTCTCTCTGCACTGCAACTAGTGGCCATTGTACGCCAGTGGGTACTGTACGCACCCAACAACCTCCACTCTTGAAGGAAAGAAGATCCACTCTCTTGTCCCCCAACACTTGCACCTATACATACACCTTCCTGTATCTATACATTCATGATCTCTCATTTGCCGTGATTGGCCCTCCCGTGGCGGAATTTGTTCAAATGGATCCTCAAGGTGCGGCGATGATGAACGACGGAGGAGTTTATAACTTCGCCGAGATCTGGTCGGGGTTCCAGATGAATGCCGCTGCGACGTCGTCGTATGGTTTGGGCTTGGATCCGATGGTGATGGACCAGAGATCGAATCATAGTTCCGCCAATCACAATTCGAGGAAGCGCCGCGACGAAGATGAGTGCGCTAAGGGAGGAGCTTCCACCAGCAATAGCAATGGCAACAGCAACAATGCTATGGTAGTTTGATAACTGAAAATTCTTACTTAATTTTCACAAGTATATACGATTCCATTGTGTATACACATACTCATATGAAAGTTTATACTGTTAAGTTTATTGTATATATGAAAGTATTGTTTGCCAGCTTGAATAGTTGATTGTTGGGGCTATGTGATTTTATTCGAAATTCCTGTGATTGTTTAATAGGATTTTTTCGTTTGTGTAATTTTTTTTGTCTGAGGGTGTGTACTAATGAAGTAAAAATGGCACATTTCTTCAAATTGGTTAAATTCCTAATTTGGTAATTACTGTTGGCATGAAGCAGAGTGAAGGTGATAATAAGAGGATGAAGGCGGTCGGATCGAACGCCAATGGTGAAAGTAAAGCAGAAGGGGAAGGGAATTCAGGCAAGGCAGCAGAGCCACCTGCAAAACCAGCCGAACCGCCAAAGCAAGACTACATCCATGTGCGAGCGAGAAGAGGTCAAGCTACTGATAGTCACAGTTTAGCTGAAAGAGTAATGACAAGAATCCATTTTCTTTCATATATATATGTGAAGATTCAATCATTCTGAGGTTTCATGGTGTATATCATTGTTAGTTAGAGCTCTCAGTGAATGAATGACTCTATAAGTTAATCTGTTGAGTATTGATGAATAGATAATAGAAGATGAATGTCTAAAATTAAGTCTTTTTTTTTTTTTTTTTTTTTTTTTTTTTTGCTTTACCCTCTTGGTGCAGGCTAGGAGAGAAAAGATTAGTGAGAGGATGAAAATTCTTCAAGATTTAGTTCCTGGTTGTAATAAGGTGAGTATCAACAACTTTTGGACTTTATTCTCTCATCAAGAATTTTGTGCCATTTTGTTTACATATATATATAAAGAAAATGGCATATCTTGTTTTTCTTTCATGTTTCATTAGATTGAGATATATTTATCTGCAGAAACACTCATAAGCTCTGTTGAGATCAGTTAGGCTTCTCATTTCCATTTGGAAATAGGACCACATTTATGGAGAAAAGGTGGCAGGATGTTTGAGTCCGTCACTGTGGGAGTTTGGCATGAAATTTCTTTGAGATTACAAATGCATATGCCCTGCTTTTATTTCCATTTACAACTGTCTCTTTTGCAAATTCAAACTTGTATGGCTGTTTTATTATTTAAAGTATAATACAAACCATCTTATCTTTCCAAGGCCATCATTTGCTTCAAGCCGTATGGTCCAAATGAAGGAACATATTTTGACAGTAGAACTTGTTTCACCCTGAGTTTTAAATTCTCATAAGTACATTTTAGAGCTTCTTAAGGTGGATCTCTATTCCTCAATCTGAAATCTGAATACCGTCCTTTTTGTTGGTGTTGTGTTCAGCTCTTACTGTCCTCCTTTGTGCCTAAGTGATGAAACTGGGTTGGTTGAGAGTTTGTTGTTGATATCTTCTTTCTTTTACAGAATCATCAATTTAGTGTCTCGTTCGATTGGTTGTGTAAAATTAATTGAGGATTTCCGTGTGGAAACACATGTCGTTTAGTTCTTTTGCATTTTCCATGTCTTCTTTTCCTAACTTCTGCTTTCTGGCTACATACTCCTGAAATTTAGTATATATATTTTTCAAAAAATAACTAAGTAAGAAAACATTGTTTTGGTTCAGGTTATTGGCAAAGCACTAGTGCTCGATGAGATTATTAATTATATCCAATCATTACAACGCCAGGTGGAGGTAGATCACTGGGCCTATCCTATATGTATATTTGTGCTCAGTCCACTGGAAATATGCACTAATCACAGTTAAATTTTCTCACAGTTTCTGTCAATGAAGCTTGAAGCAGTCAATGCAAGAGTTGGCATTGACGGATATCCTTCAAAAGATGTAAGTGCTTCAAAAATGAACATCAACTTTCTGAATTTGGTTAAAATTTATACTTCAAATTTCAGTCGCCAATTATACATTTGTTGCGCCAGGGGATAATTGTTCCGCAATCATAATAGAGTGACTTTTCATATCAGTCAAGAATATTGTTTTTCTTAGTCTCCCATCTAACATTCAGCTTCAGGAGAAGCTTGCCAGATATCTGTGCCTTTATTTTCAAAAGCTGATTGAAATTTTTTCTTCAGCTCTGAAAATATGCCTTTTCTTTTCTTTGGGTGTGTATATGTGCTGTCTTCTGGAATCTGGCTACATTGTTTCCTTTTAATATGGATAATATGGTGACTTTTAAAAAATGATATATATCATTTTTTTTTGTCCTTAAATATGCTCTCTTTACATTGTAACATTTTATTTTTATTTATTTATATGTATATATATTTGGGCAGATTGCTCAGCAACCTTTTGATGCGGCTAGCATTGCATTTGGTTCTCAAAGTATGAGAGAATATGGTAGGGGTTCATCACCAGAATGGCTACACATGCAAATTGGCGGTGGTTTTGAACGAACATCATGAGATAAATTTCAATCAATAGCCAATAAGAGCATCGAAAAACTGTGATTTCTTCCTCAGTGGCTGCAATATAGTATACATATTTCTTGAATGAGAATATATTTCCATTTCCACTCTCGGGTATGGACGTGCTTCAGCAAAGTGCTATTGAAGCTTATAAAAACAATCCAATTCCCGTTGTAGAAAGTGATTTTATTTTTATAGAGGCTTTGCTGTTTTTCCTCCATTACCCAAGAAAGATTCATAGAATCAATGATCTTGTGAAATGCCTATTCTGAACTTCTAAACTCTAATTGGTGTATTATCTGTCATTGCTATTTGCGATTGGGGTGTGGTTATAGATTTGATGTTTCTTTGAATAAAAGTAAGCTTTACTGTTACATATATCCACTATTGTGTTTATTGATTCTGACTTCAGTTGTTGATTCTGCTAATATAATGATGACTTTGCAATCACTACAAAAATACAATTTCCAGCTTTTAGCTAGAAAAAGAAGTAGTTTTTAGTATTTGCAAATGTCAACTTTTGCTACTGAATTAAAAAGAGGGAAGTAGGGAGATGTGCTTTGGATTTCTGATTGTAGATAATACTTTTACAACTTATTCAACAAATACTATCAACTTCTGATTTATTTGCAAACACTACTAATTTTTTGTTTTCAAAGCAGTTTTTGCTACAATAATTCACTTCTAAACGCAGAAGTTTTACAAGAACTTCCATAATGTTGAAAGTGACTAAAATTGAAAAGTGAAATTTGCCAAAACTCAAATGTAAATATGGATTGCCTTTGTAGTATAGCAAGGGGAAGAACACAGGTGTATATTACTATACATGCACCGATACACGCCAACGACTTGAAGAACAAATAAGCATATAAGGCAGATGGAATAAAATGAGCACATACCAACATGCTTTTGGTTGGAAGTGTTTGAAAAATCGAAAATAACCTACAAAGTGTACAAACCATCTTAAAATCAACAAGGGCACGTTGCTAAGTAATAACTACGATTCACATGCACATATTTACAGCAATAACAGAATACACAAAACTCTCAAGCTCCTCATAGAGATAAGTATATACTGAAATAACAGAAAAATCTCTTCTGGATCCACTGAGAGGTCCCATTTCCTGAAATTTGACGATGATGCATTTCAAAACTAAGGTCCTAAAATATTTAGGATTTAAAAAAACAGTCTCACTTAATTTTCTATAGAACAATTTGCTGGCCCTCCTATAAGAGTCGTTTCGTTAACAAATCGCATCTCAACCCAACCACAAACGACATAAACGTGCGATCTTTCTTCTTCCAAGCGGCCAAACCCTCTCGGAGCATCCCATCGTACTTCAATTTGAAATGAAGAGGCTTATGCAACATTCGGCTTTCTACAAGAGCAGTCGGAACAAAAGAAGCAGGGACAGAAACTGTTGTCTTATTTATGCTCACATTGAACTCAACATTATCACCAATGTCGATAAAAAAGTCACCTGTCCTTGTGACCCATAACAACTCATGGTCCAAGAAAATGGACAACACAGAGTTTTCATGGTATATACTTTTGTCACTAGGGTTGCTGATATTGAACACAACCTCACATTTGCCCGTCACCTTATCGGGATCCGCCTGGAATTCTGAAATTGTCAGTGAGTTTAGAGAAAACTGATGTTGCAAGATTTGGTCAGCAATCAGCTGAGTTTGCAAAAATGGGAAAAATGCAAACACAATTAGCATTAGTGAAATGGTGGCTAAAGCTGATATGCAAATACGATCCCAATCGATCACATAAAAAGACGCCTGTAGTTGCTCGTGGAGATTGTAGCAAAATTGTCGGAATTCAGACATCGAGTCGGATTCTCTGCTGCTGGTGACACTGGTTTGTTCCTCCATTTCCAATGTGCTTAACCTGTTGTACTCACTGACACGTCGAGGTGGCACGTTTTCGTCCATGGCTAAGGCCGTCAATCGATAAAGATGATGGTGGAGAAGAGGCTATATGAAAGGGAGAGAAAAATTTGTATTTTCACCAACCAATGGTGCAAGTTTTAAATACCAAACATATTAAACAATCCCATATCAAGAATTTGGCTGTCTCCTGCTGAATTTTGGATCCATGATTATGTTCCAAAGAAGATGGTGGTGGAGAAGCAAGAAATATGTTTCTTTTGGTATTTTCACAAACATGTGGTGGGAGTTTCATATACCAAACATATTACACAACCCCATAACATGAATTTGGCTTTCTTCTGCTGAATCTTGGATGCATGATTATGTTCTAAAGAAGAAGATAAGCAAGAAAGATGTTTCTTTTGGTATTTTCACAAACATCTGGTGGAAGTTTCACATACCAAACATATTACACAATCCCGTATCAAGAACTGGCTGTTATCTGCTGAATTTTGGATCCATGATTATGCTCCAAGGAAGATGATAATGGAGAAGGGCCTGTCTAAGAGGGACAAAAATCTTGTATTTTACTAAACAATGATGGAACTTTCAGAAACCAAATATATTACACAATCCCATATGATATAGAAATGGCTGTCCTCTGCCGAATCTTGGCTCCATGATTTTATGTTCCGAAGAATGTGGAAAGGTTTATAATGAGAATCACTCATTTGTCCAACTTTAATTATAATCACCCATCTAATTATTGTGTCGTTGAATGAGGATCACCCATTCATCAAAAAAAAAAAAATGAGATTCAAAAGTTTGTCTGCACAATCGACATACTTAAAACTCCAAGCTCTTATTTCAAATAGGTGATGCTATTGGCAACCCCTTTTTTTATGAGTACTGTTGGAAATTTTGGTTTTGATAAAGTGGGTGTCGACCCGACTTTGACCAATTTTTCGGTGGTTAAATATTTAATTCTGGAGGAATTAAATTATATATTATTAATCTACGTTCCGAGTAGATGTTCGTAGTATTTTTTATTTCTCAAAACCGAATTTCGGTGAGTGAGAAATTAATACACGAAGGTAGCCACATAAATGGGCATTATGTAAAGATTATTTAAAGGGAGATGAAAGGCTTATGCCTTATCCCACATGGAATACAAATCATAGTTTATCCTAGTTTATTTACTAGAAGGTGTTATTTGTTGTATAAACTATAACACAAGTGGATGATCACAAGTGGGCCTGGCCGCCGCGCGCCGGGCCTCGCCGAACCGGCCGGGGCGCGCCCGACCCTATTGGGCCCGGTCCTGGTCCACTAAAGTTTTGCCACTCGAAAATGGGTTTGGCCAGATTCGAGGATCGTTGGATCGTTGAAGCCCAATGAATCGGGACATTGTAGGTGTCCGATTCGTGTGATAAGCTGTTGAAGTTAGTAACTCCTACAAAGAGTGATCGGTGAAAAGAGCCCACTACTTGTCCATTTATGGAGTAGTGGGGTGTAACATCCGGGATGTTACAATTGGATCAATGCCCACTACCTTTTTATCTCCTGCGGTGTGTTGGTTGTCTATAAAATCATTGTTGTGCATTGCAGATTTTTACGTAAAATTCATAGCATTTCATACACCTCCAAAAGCTATTTTCTACATTCTCGCACTAAGTCCAAAGAACAGGTCTTCAAAGACATTTCTAGTTGAAGGTGCTTCGTGTTAGTGGCGCTACTACACGTAAGACGTAAGTCGTTTCATCTTTGGAAGCAATACGTCAAACCGTGAGCACTAGCCGGACGTAATTTCTTTGCGGAAAGAGATTGCGTCTCAACGGCTTTTACGAAAGTTCTTTTGAAGAAGTTGTAATAGATAGTATTTTTCTTGTAATCTTTCTTTTCGTAATTTGCCATTTTGAAGGCATCCCGATTCTCAGAACATTGTATTCAACAATCGCAGCAACTATCGAACTTCACGATAGCAAGCTCAAGCGTAACCCCAATCATCCCTCCCCGCCAAGCCGAGAAACCCGAAAAATTCATGGGTTTCGACTTCAAGAGGTGGCAAAAAATGTTGTTTTACCCGACTACCCGAGTCCGGCGAAATATCTAACCGAGGACGCTCGTTGTTGCGAGAAAATGAAACGAATCTTTGAAAACGCAAGCTGCGTTTGATGCATGGGGCAGTGGTGATTTCTGTCGTGTAACTATGTCCTAAACGGACTTAGTGATGCACTTTACATTGTGTCTTGTCTTTGTGAAATCCTCCAAAGAATTGTGGGATTTTTTGGAGAAGAAGTACAAAACCGAGGATCTTGGCACAAATAAATTTGTTGTCGGTAAGTTCTTGGATTTTGTGATGGTTGATTCTAAAACCGTGATGGAACAAGTTCGAAGTTCCGATTAATCCTACATGAAATCTCTCTCCGAGGGAATGGCTTTGCCAGGAAGCATTCCAAGTGGCGCCTTGATTGAGAAATTGCCCCAAGTTGGAGGGATTTCAAGAATTATCTCAAACATAAGCGTAAGGAGATGGGACTAGAGGATCGATTGTCAAACTCGAATTGAGGAAGACAATAGGAGGATTGACTCTAAGTCCAAGCTTGTCCCTATGGAGTCAAAAGCCAACTTGATGGAGCACGGCTCGTCAAGTAACTCAAGAAAAGGCCTAACGATAAAGGCAAGAAACCAAGCACTGGAAAATTCAAGGAGCTTGCTACAATCGTGGTGGCAAACCGAACCATATGGCAAAAGGCTGCCGTCACCAAAGAAAAAGAAAACCAAACCGCCGCGATCCAATGCCAATGTGGTTGAAGAAAGGAGCCGAGCGAAGTTGACATGTCGGCGGTGGTGTTTGAAGCCAATTTGGTGGATAACCCGAAAGAATAGTTTGTGGATACCGATGCCACTTGCCATGTCCATTACGATAAGGATGCATTCTCTTCTTACATCCCATCGACCAGGAAGGAAGCTCCATATGGGGAATCACGCCTCTTCTAATGTTCTTTGGCGTTGAACGGTGGTGCTAAAGCGACTTGGGAAAGGAGTTGAAGTCTGAAGGATGTCTTCCATGTCCCGGACATCCGCAAAAATACGGTTTCGGGTTATTCTTTGGTCAACCATGGGTTTAGACTAGTTTTGAGTCACGAAAAGTTTGTACTTAGCAAATTTGGACGAGTTCCTTGGTAGGGGTTATCTAGACAAAGGACTATTCAAAATGAATGTAATGATTTGTCGACGCCGTTTTGGCGAGAATATGAATAAGAATGATTCTTCTTCTCGTTTATATTTTTGAGTGCTCTAATTTATGGCATATTAGATTAGGACATGTAAATCAATGCTATAAAAAGATTGGTAAGTTTAGAATTGATTAATTTACCTAAAGTAAACTCACAAAGAAAATGTGAAGTTTGTGTTGAAGCTAAAATGGCTAAATTACCGTTTCATTCCGTTGAAAGGAGCACTTCACCTTTAGAGTTGATACACACCGATGTGTGTGATCTAAAATTCGTGCAAACTAAAGGTGGTAAAAAATATTTCATCACATTTATTGATGATTGCACGAGATTTTGCTACTTATACTTGTTAAGAAGCAAAGATGAAGCATTAGAGGCTTTTAAGAATTATAAAAATGAAGTTGAAAATCAATTTGGCGTAGGATTAAAATAATTCGGAGTGATAGAGGTGGCGAATATGTTGCACCATTTGAAGAACTATGTACCAAGTCGGGCATAATTCATCAAACAACAACACCATATTCACTACGATCTTCAAAGTGTTCCAACGCAAAAACCGGACTCTAAAAGAGGTGATGAATGCCATGTTGATAAGTTCCGGATTACCCTGAGAATATGTGGGGGAAGGCTTTTTTTTACCCAACCACATATTGAATAAAATACCACTTAAAGGAAAGATAAGACACCTTACGAATTGTGGAAAAATCGTAAGCCTTCTTATAAATACCTTAAAGTGTGGGGGTGTTTGGCTAAGGTAGCAATACGAACCAAAACAAGTTAAAATTGGACCATAGGAGTTGATTGTGTCTTTGTGGGATATGCATACCAAAGTAGTGCATATAGGTTTATGATACATAAGTTAGAAAATCCGGAAATGATCAAGGTACCATAATCGAATCAAGGAATGTTTGTATTCTTTGAGGATGTCTACCCTTGTAGAGAAAAATTAGAGGTGAGTACTAATAAAAGAACTCACGAATCGCAAGTGGTTCAACACCAATTAGTGAAGAACCGAGATGCGATAGAAGAGGTCTAAGACGGCTAAGTCTTTGGGGCGGACACATAACATTTATGTTAGATGGTGAGCCAAACTCGATTAAAGAGGCTCTAAAAGCGATCCGGATGCTCCGCTCGGCAAGAAGCTATTGTTAGGAATTTTATTGTTTAGATTTTGATGAATGCCATGTAAAACTTAGAATAGAAAGTTGGCTCCCCAATTCTTGTTGTAAAATGTATTGTAACAATTAGAGCCGCAAGTTGAAGTTAGTCGCCTACGCCTTAACATGCAAGAAGACAATCAAGACTGAAGGAAGACTCATTGCGAGACAATTGAGTATGGCAAATAAGAGTTGATGTAAACTCTATGGAGAAGCGGTGAGATGCGGTGAGTGGAGCATCGGTCAAGTCAACTCAAGAAAAGCCAAGTCTCAAGTTGAAGTTGAAGTGAGAAGAGTCATCCAATGATTGGAAGTCGACTCTAAGTCACCTGGGGAAAGCAAGGAAATGTCAAGTCGAGATAATCAGTAAAAGAACCGTTGCATTTAAATCAAGAGATTTACTTAAACAAGTAATATCTCCATACCACCTTTCTTGGAGTGCTCACCCCGAAGCGTGCAATAGGAATGAACCAATGGGAAGCACTACACCGTGTCGAACTCGAAAAGGTGAAAGAACAATTTGTACGAGGAAATGGCAATTCCAAGAAGCGCAAGCCAACGATCGCAAAGTGACTTTCAAAAATAAGCCTATCTCTTCAACGGGCAAATTTTTGAAAGTTCACTATAAAAGGCCGAGGAGTTTGTTTGAAAAAAAAAATACATATGAATGACACACACTTGAGATATACAAGCTTATTAGAAAAATCGAAACATTCTCGGTCCTCAAGCTACATTTTCAAGTACATCAATCCAACACTTACTGTGAAGAAAGAGAACTTCAATCAGTTGAAGAGGAAAATACGAGAAAACAAGGGGTCTACATTCGGGAAGGATTGTAGAAAGGTTCAAGGTTGAACCAAGTCTTAAGCTTTTGGAGGGCTTCGTGATCAAATCCAAAGAGCTTGAGCAAGTGAGTAGTAACAAAGCGCAAAAACTGCCCTGTGAAGAAGTCGAGTCGCACGAGAAGCGGTGAGTGATCAAGGCGTCTCGTGACCGAGTCCCTAAGGATCAAGTTTGTTGTGATCAAGACTTGTATCGGACATTACCACTTTGTAAACCGATCATTACTTAGTGGATTCCTCCGGGAGTTGGAGAAGAGAGGATTAGAAGAATTACCCCATCTTCGAACCTCTATAAAAACTTTTTGTGTCATTTACATTTCAAAGCATTTAAATTCCTCGCACTTTTAATCGCTTATATCTCACGATAAATTTGCTATCCATTTGATAAAATTTATAAGTACTAAATCAAGCTCTAAAATCTTGCTTAATCAAACTTAAGGGTGTTAAGTCTTCCGCTAAAAATAAAACCACAGTTGAGTTAAATTATAGTCAACAACGGTGAGTTACTCCATCAACGACTCAATTTGAGTCGTTGAGAGATTAACTCTCTTGAGTGACTAATTCGATTTGTCCATCAAGGACATGTTGTGTAAGTATCAACTCAGAGATTTAAAAGGACTAAATCGAAAATTTGGTAAGGTTTATTCAACCCCCTTCTAAACCTTACACTTACACCCCTTGGGACCTACAAGTGGTATCGGAAGCGGTTGGTTCATTGAACCCTCCGACCGGTTCTTGAACTAGATCTCCAAACTTTTCAAAGTCCGCTTTAGTACTTAAATTTTCAAAACTCTTTTTATCATTAAAAGTCATTATCATGGAAGCAAATTTGACACGCATCCCTATGTTCACTATTGAAGAATTTGATGATTGGAAAATTCGTATGCGAGGCTCATCTATCAAAGATTACATGATGAGATGTGGATAGTGATAGAAGATGGGCCTCGCAAATATTAAAGGTGAACACGGTATGCGAAGAGTTGCGGTGAAGGAGAAGAAGATCTTGCTCCCGCACAGTCATGGTTGAAAAACCAAGAACCGAGTGGACAAATGATGACAGAAAAAAGATACAACCTGGACAATGTAGCCAAGGACATCCTCTACAAAACCTTGGACAAAGCCATGTTCAATAAAGTCAAATCCTGCAAAACGGCTAAGGAAATGCGGGACAAGTTGACATTGATTTGTGAAGGCTCGTGAGCAAATCAAAGAAAACAAATTATCGGTGGGTCATCATGTCGAAGTTTGAGAATTTCAAAATGATCTCGGAGAGAACCTGGATCAACTAGACGCTCGGTTCACGTAAATCACAAATGAGTGTCTACACTTGGAAAGGAATATACACAGAAGAAATGTGTATGAAGATCCTAAAAAGTCTTCATTGAATGGGAAATGAAGGTCATGGCACCGAGAGATTCCATGGACCTATCAAAGACATCCAACCATGAACTATTCTCGGACCTCAAAGCCTACGAGTTTGAGGAGAAGAAAAGACCAGGAAGAGACAATTTGTACCCCAAACAATTTGCTCTAATTGTTAAAGATGGGAAGAGAGCCGAGGTCAAAGAAGTCATCGACCCGGAAGAAATAGCCCCCGATGGTTAAAAGATTTAACAAGTTCTTTAACAAGAACTACAAGAGAGGAAAGGGTGAATCTTCCGAGAAGACACTCGGCTCCCTCCAAATCAAGGGAAGACAGCCAACCAAGAGAACAGATCATCAAAAAGTCGAGTATCAAAGGGTCGACAACTCAAGAATGGAAAGAGCCGATCAAAAGGTCGAATATCTATGTTGAACTGTAGACAACCAGGTCACTATGCCATTGATTGCTCATATCCTCGTAGTCAACAAGACGGGGATGAAGAAGAAAGAAAGGTCTTGAGAGAAAGAAAGACGAGGGGAAAAGAAAAAGGCAATGATGGCCGCAGAGATCGGCCGAGACAGCCAAGTCAAGAGAGACAGGTGATTCAGAGAGAGGTGAAGCCGACTACTCAAGTGACTCTGAAGAAGAAGCCCCGACCGCTTGATGGCCAAAGAACAAGATCAAGAAGATGAGGTACAATCTAACTCAACAAACTCGACACTAGTGATAGTGATCGTGACACACACACTTCATCACCTACGATCTTTATGATTCATTGGGCAAAATGATGAAAGATTTTGAACACATTAAATCCTCACACACACTATTGAATGAGGAAAACAACCTACTCAAAAGTCAAAACTCAAAGTCGACTAAGGAGCCGAGTACTCTAAGTCAAATAGTGTTGAAAATGAAAGTTTAAAAGGTCGAAAATGCTAAATTAGTAGCAGAGATTTCGCTATAGAAAAGAGGAGAATGACCTCAAGAATGTTATTGCCTCATTCACTAAGGCATCTAAATTATTGGATGATCTTAATATGAGTCAAAGAGAATGTGGAGACAAGACAGGCTTGGGATTTAATTCTCTCGTGCCATGTCAAACCTCAAGAGTAATTTTGGAAAAAGGATCTTCAAGTCATGAAGAGTCCGAAAAATCCAAAACTCTAAATGTTGCACACACATTCACTCCAAAGCATAATACTAAGCAAACCGGCCTTGGTTACAAAGGAAAAGGAAAACTGCCGAGTTGAGTGTCTGAAAGGAAAAAGTGAGAAGAAATTCGGAGTCCCTCAAAGAAACTCCAAACAAAAATACTCTGTAAAGAAGAAACAGAGCTACCAAAAAACCCAGAAAATTCATAAAAGAAATACATATGATGGGAATGGTAGAAAATATCCAAGCCAAGCCGATTGGAATAATGTGAACTATCAAAGAAAGACATGTGGAATATAATCCCAAATGGCAAAGGCCTAGAACTCAAAGAAAGGCCATTCCAAAAGCATAAGAGCTTTCATCAAAGACACATATGCACCTAGGCACTACACTCAAAAACACCACAATCACCCAAGGAAGGCAATTGCTAAAACACATATGCGGGCATACTGACACAAAAAAGGACAATTTGTATGAACCTAGAATCCCCAAGCAATTTGCCAGGATTAATTATGATTATGGCATCGATAGATGGCAACCCCTTAGAGTCAAGTCATTTGGCTATAAGTTGGTTGGATCATCTTACAAGTCTAACCCCTTAGGACCCGGACAAGTATGGGTACCTAAAACTTAATTTTCTTGATTGCGGGTTCAAGGAAGTGAAAGTGCCAAGGAACCTGGTACATGGATAGTGGTGGTATTCCGGACATATGACAGAAATAAGAGAAATCTGTCAAAATTCAAGGAAGTCAAAGGAGCCAAAGTCATATTTGGAGGAAATGAAACTCCTGGTGAAATAAGAGGCATTGGATCCATCAAGAGGAATGGATTAGAAATCACAGATGTTGCATATGTTGAAGGACTCAACTTCAACTTATCGAGTATCGATCGGCTCACTCGTGACAAGGGCTACAATGTTGGATTCAACATGGGTATTTGCCAAATCAAAGATATTGAATCAAATGAAGTGGTCCGCAAGGATGTAGACAGAAAAATATGTATGTAGTGGATTGGTCAATCGCAACACCTAAAGACTGTCTACTAGCAAAGACACACAATTTGAATCAAGTTGGTTGTGGCACAAAAAGCCGAGTCACCCGAATTTCAAAACAATTAACAAGCCGGCAAGAAGTCATCTTGTAGAAGGACTTCCGGACTCGATGATACAAAAAGGAGAGTATATGTGATGCATGTCGAGAAGGAAAACAAATCAAGTCGTCATTCAAAGAAAAGACATGCCCATCCTCAACAAGAATATTGCATCCGCTTTATATGGATCTATTTGGCCCAAAGTGGAACCTAGCATAAGTGGAAAGAAATACACCTTGGTGGTAGTAGATGACTACTCAAGATATACATGGACAATATTCATATGCAAGAAGAAAGAAACTCTACAAAAACTACCACGGTGATGAAAAGGATTCAAAATGAGAAGAGTCAAACCATTATCAAAATAAGATCGGATAGAGGAATCGAGTTTGTCAATGGAATAATAACTCAAAGATTGTATTGAGAATGGTATTGGTCATGAACTATCACCGCAAGGACTCCACGTGAGAATGGAGTTGCGAGAAAGAAGAGCAGAACCCCTCAAAGAAGCGGAGGACCATGTTAGTCAAGGGGTTACAAAAAGATTTTGGTCAAGCAATCAACACACGACTTGCTACACCTAAAAAGGATGTATGATAAACAGACGGTGACGACAAAGACTCCCTATGAAATGGATTGGAAGAAAACCAAATGTTTCATATTTGAGAATATTTGGATGTAAATGCTTCATTCACAACAATGGCAAAGACAACCTAAAGGCTTTTGATGCTAAAGTGATGAAGGTATCTTTGGGATACTCAAAGCAAAGCAAAGCCCACAGGATACTCAACAAAAGAACTATGGTTACTGAGAAGAATCCATTCATGTAGTATTCGATGAGCCAAATGTAAATGGAGAAGACATTGAAGAGTCGGTGATAAGTCAATCATCCAACCATACGTAAGAGTCCCTCTTTCAAGTCAAGCCGGGATTATCAATTCGAGAAGAAGATGAGATAGTGAATCTCAAAAGCGGTGGAAAATTTGCGGCTAAGTGATTACGAGAGAATCGACCCACAAAGAACACGGTACGCAAGTCGATCAATCCGGCTAACTTACTCCAACCGACGTAAGATGGGCCGAGAGACCATCCACGTAACTTGTCATTGGAGATATAAGAGAAGGTGTCAAGACAAGATCGAACTCAACAAGAAGCAATGTTCACATGCTTCATTTCGCAAATAGAGCCCAAAGATGTGTCACAAGCATTGGACGACACACATTGATTCAAGCTATGCAAGAAGAGCTGAATCAATTTGAGAGAAATAAAGTATGGGAATTAGTGCAAAGACCCATACATCAAAATGTTATTGGAACCAAATGGGTATTCGAAATAAGATGAACGAGGAAGGCTCGTGGTAAGAAACAAAGCAAGATGGTAGCCAAAGGATATTGCCAAGAAGAAGGGATAGATTTTGATGAAACATTTGCCCTCGTAGCAAGATTGGAAGCTATAAGGATGTTTCTTGCCATGCGACTCACAAGAATTTCATTGTATATCAAATGGATGTAAAGAGTGCATTCCTAAATGGTTTATTGGAAGAAGAAGTGTATGTTGAACAACCTCCAGGATTTGAGCGTAAGACTCTTGGAGACAAGGTATACAAACTCAAGAAAGCCTGTATGGATTGAAACAGGCGAGCATGGTATGATACCCCGTCACAATTCCTAATCGAAAATGGATTCACAAAAGGAAAAGTAGATAGAACACTTTTTAATTCAAGACAAGAAGAGTATCGCTTGTTCAAATATATGTGGATGACATCATTTTTGGATCCACTAACAAAGAGAGTGTGAAAAATTCTCAAACCTCATACAAAGTAAATTTGAAATGAGCATGATGGGAGAGTCGACATTCTTCCTGGACTCCAAGTGAAACAGTGAAGGATGGAACCTTCATAAGTCAAACAAAATACACCGGAGACTTAATGAAGAAGTTTGGTATGGAGGAGAAGTCTTTCGTAAAAATACCAATGAACACATCACCAAAATGGACATGGATGCAGATGGCAAGCCGTAGATCAAACAAAGATACTGAGCACTCATTGGTTCATTGCTCTATCTCACGCCTAGCAGGCCGACATCACCTTTGCTATAGGTGTATGTGCAAGATTTCAATCTGCTCCGAAAGAGAGCCATATGACAAAGAAAGCCTAAGAAAATATTGAGATACTTGAAAGGAAGCCAAGAAGTAGGCCTATGGTATCCAAAGGAAGGTGGATTCAAGCTAATTGGCTATTCAGATTCTCGACTATCTTTGGATGCAGAGTGGACAGGAAGAGCACTTGAGTGCACATGTCAAATGTCTGGGAAAAAGACTAATTTCCTGGTTTAGCAAGAAGCAAAACTCAATAGCCACCTCTACAAATTGAGGCGAATACATAGCTGCGGGCAGCTGTTGTGCCCAAGTCCTATGGATGAGACAAAGTGAGAGATTATGAAGTTGAAGAAAAAGAAATTCCAATCATGTGCGATAACACAAGTGCAATTGCAATCACTCAAAATCCTCGTGTTGCATTCAAGAACAAAGCATATTGATGTCATATATCACTTTATAAGAGATCATGTTGAAAAGAAGGACATCATCCTGGAATATATCTCAACCGATAAACAACTAGTCGACATCTTCACAAAACCATTATGTGAGTCAAGATTTGAAGAACTCAAGCATGAGTTGGGGCTAATTGTGAAAGTGACACTCGGACAAACCAAAGAAGAGAAATGGAACAAAAAGGGGAGAAAAATAGTGAAAAAGAAATCACCAAGTAAATCAACTATATCGGAAAGACAGCTACACCGAGTCACCAAAGTCGAGTCGCTAAGGAACTGTGAGAAGTAGAGTTAAATCGGCTAAGGGATAAGCTGAATAACTTATGAGCAAAGTGACAAAAACGCGTCGTTTTGACTAAGCGGGAGTGTTTTAAGGAACACGTCAGCATAATGATGATGTGTACAGACATAAAGCTGCACACCAAGCTTATGATTGGATATAAATGCTGCCGCATTAAATACGAGACGTGAAATGCTCAATAGGCGTGCGAAATCCAAGCCGTTGATTTTGATCACAATTCAAAAACCGTCTGCACGTCCTTTCATAAACCATATTTAAACCATTTTCGTCCGTTTCTCTCTCACACTTCTAAAAACTGTTCATCTCTTTCTCTCAAAAGCAAAGGCAAAATACTCTCGAAACCCTATCAAACTTCAAATCAATTTCGAGTTTTCCTTGATATAATCTGAGAAATGGCACCAACTTATGACTTTACCAAGTTAGGAAAGCAAATCCACACCGGTTCGACGGTGGATTTCGAAGAATGGTGAAGCAGGGTCCGACGACACCCTGGTGAAGAAAATCGCTGAGAAGTTGGAAACGCCCCAGGACTAAAACCGTTTCTAACGCTAGAATATCCGATGACCTACGTGGAGGAGGTCGCACAATTCTACGTGAATGCCGAGATTCACGATGAAGGAATCAAGTCATCTGTTCACGGGAAGCGGTGACTATCACCGCCAAGGATTTGGCTGAATATTGCTCACTACCGTGAAGGAGCAACCGAGATTAAGGAAGTCGATGTAAACTTGGCCGACGCATGGAAAGAGATAGCCAAGTCCGACTTTGCTTGATAAAATTATATACACAAAGCAAACAAGAGACTTTGAAGGAGGATTATCACAAATTGTTGGACATAGTTGCCAAATGTATCGACATCAAATTTGGCGGCTTTGACCAATCACAAAGGCAAAGTCGATTGTGATGGCTGCAATCATCGAAGAAAAGAAGATAAACTGGGCTGAGTTTGTCTACGCAGACTCGCCGAACGTGGGGAACAAGTCCTTCAAAGAAGATGGCACATTTGGAGGATCCCGGGATATGGCCTGGTGATTGGCGGCTATGGAGGTGAAAGGAGTCCCTCTTAGACATGGGAAGGCTTTCCATGTTAACAAGAGGATGTTCAGAGCAAACCTCTCAGCGCACTGAGAAGAGAGCTTACGCCAAGAGAGCGACACCAGTGAGGGGAATCGGTGACCCCGAAGATACTGTGCTTCCTCTCCGCCCAAGAAGAAAGTCGCCCTGCGGTAAGACGCAAGAAGATCACGCTGCCCCTGCAAAGAAAGAAAACCAAACATGCTTCTCGCCCCGCAGCAGAGTCACCGCCCAAAGCCGTGTCCGTGTCCCCGCCCCGCAGCAGCCGGGTCGAGAAGGACTCACAAATACCTTCTCCGATCGTCAAAAGGAGGAGAATCGACAAGCCTATACGGCCAGCTCCTTAAACAAACACCAAAGACGGCCCCCGCGCCCAAGACTCGAGAGGACACCGCCTCGAACAGTAAAATTCCTGGTACAAACCAGAGACGAAGAAGACTCGTCAAGCGGTCCGAACAGAGAAACCATTTGAGTCGATTCTCGCCTAAGCACAAATACGGAGACTACTTTTGGAGAAGTAGAGTCTCCGGATGTAGTTGATGAAACAGCCAAGTCTCGCTGAAGGCGTCAGCAGAGGCAACCAAGACACACTGTAGTAGCTCACACGGTGAAGCACAAGAAAAGAACCAGCCCGAGCGGATAGTGATGTAATGATCCTATCTCCACCTTACCCGGACATCCAAAATCGTCTGCGTGAGTGGAGAAAATGGAAGTTGAGCAAGTCAAGGGAACAAGCGGCAACGGCCCGAGTTCATAGAAGAAGAAGAGAATCGCTAAATTTCCTTGGATTTAACTATGTGCTCGCAGCTGACTGGATGAAGACAATCGCATAGACATTGCAGATCTACAAGGACAAGGAGAGAGAAAAGCGAGCTGAAGAAGCCGAAGCACGTGAGAAGGCAAGCATCCGCCCTATCTCGGCACCACAGAACACACACATCCTCTTCTTGATGTCTTTCTCCGAAAGTGACGAGGAACGGAGAATGCCGCCGCGGAGAAGAGTTGCAAATGCAGCAAAGCATTGCACGAATCAAGAATCCTTCACGAGCAAAGACTAATGGAGGGACCAAGAGAGTCCTCCGAACACACGGTGAAATCGATCCAATGGGAGTGGTTCAACAAATAGCCACTGTTGTTCCGCTACCACTTCCCCAACTCACTCGGAAGAAGGCAATAAGGGAGTGGCGATGAAACCGGGATAGTGGGGACCCCATCGAGCCAACCCCTATTGAAGGTGTACTACACACCGCCCCAACGGCTGAACCATCAATCGAAACAGGGAGTTTGGAGACGAGTGACCCCACTCCAAGTCACTCGGTGGTGCGCCCCGGTGGGGAAACTCCTCCACCGGCAAGGTCGGAGGATGCTGCAGATGACTCCACAAAGAATCAAAGAGGCGAAGAAGAGAAATTACAATCACAAGAAGAACAAACAAGTTGCCATCAACGAAGCTCGACGATTGAGACTGTCTCGGTGAGGTGCCAACCGCTCGAAGGCTAATGACGCCGCGATGCGTCGAGGCACGAGGAAATGAATGACCGGGAGTTAACACTGGCGATGAAAGTGCAATCCATGGGGTTGAGACTCAATGGATGCCATCGTAGAAGACCCTAAGACAGTGACTTTTGTCGAAAGGGAGGACAGGCCTCGCAGCAGAGAGACCTTTGGAGGAAATGAAGGCCCACGGAGGTTGAGACTTCCCGGGGTAAAGAGGTCAAGTAGAGAACATCCCTCCCGCAATCATCGACCCATCCGAGAAGGAGATCGGCCGCACTTCATGATTCCCGGACAACCCCGATGTCACTTTTCCGGGATCGAGGAAGGCGAAGAAGAAGTCGAGTCATCCCCATGACAAATCCAAAAGGCTCGGTGCGGATGTTCCGGCACGAGCAAGTCTCGATCCCAAGACTACTCGTCAAACTTTTAACTTTGATGATGAGCCACCAATGGAAATCTCATCATCGTCCGATGACGCCACCGATAAGGCCGAGGACCGTCCATCGAAATGGAGAAATCGGTGAGACCAACGGTGTTAAGACAACTGAGGCTCGCAAGCCGGGTCTACTTCACAACAAAACCCAGGTGAACAAGAGACCACCGCTCGGGCTCCTCAAGTCTGCAGCAGATCGATTCCCAAAAGAACTTCACGCGCACCCGCTCATCATCGAAAGATCCGGTTGGCGGTGATGAATCTTTTGTAGAATCTTTCCTTTCTCACCGGAGATACGAACTCCACGAAGAGTCCGAAACGAACAAGCACATTATTACAAACCAGCTCCTGTTCTTCCATCGACACCATCGTTCAGTGATTATGATTTCGATGTTGTATGGCCATCACCGCAAGAATCAGTTGAAGTTCGAGAAGTGTTCAAGGCAATTGCTTCTTTGAGGTTGAAAGGATGGAGAGGCATCAGGCCTCTTTGGACATGCGATCGACAACAGAGATGCCACCCTTACGGTGATTTAAGGGGCATAACGATTCGGATAAGGAATGGTGGCAACAAGAAGAAACAATGCGTGTGGAACAGTGAGATACTTCAGACAATTGTTCAACAAGTCTTTGGTGTGGAGAGTGAAAATGCTGATGCAAAACGGTTGAGGAACACATTGAGCATATGCATGAAGCTCACACCGCCGGAATCAAGTGCTGCGTGAGCGTAATGAAAATGATATACAGCGTTTGGAAGAACACATGACAAGAAAATTCAGCCTTCTCATGGCCGAGATGAAGCCGATTTCAAAGAATCCAACGCTACTCGGTCTCAATTCGTCGTGCCGCATACAACGCAGCAGACTTGAAGCGTAACTCAACCATCAAGACTTCGACTTCATGCTTGCCAAAGATGTTCCCTCGGGGTTCCTCTATCCTTTGATGATGCCAAAAAGGGGGAAGAGGAATACCTTAAAGCAAAAAAAATCAAGTCGAAAAAGAAAGGAGCGGTGAGAAGGAAAATCAATTTGAGGAAGTCTTGAAACAGAAGAAAGGAAAGCTTGTTGAGGGGGAAGGATCAGCAGATGTAACATTGATGATTGCACAAACCCCCAACAAGGTCCTCACTGGTGACATTATAAGCACAAACTCCCGTGACTCGCCACTCCAACACTCGATGTATCTATGGCCGAAAAGAGGAAAACTATTGAAGCGGGGATGAAGGAAGTGGAAGGAAGAATGGATGCCAGGGTGATGAACATCTTGAAAGAACATGGAGGCATTCCAAAGAGACAGAGACACCTATGCCATCTCGGATGTCGACGAGCCATGATCGGTCGATGAATTTAAAACGCCGAGTCTCGAGGGATACTTTGCAAATATGTCTATGGCTCAAGCTTGGGACTTTATCTTGGGAAAAGGGTCTCACGTTATGTGAAGAAGCCGACAGCAAGCAGACTTAAGTGATCACTCTTGGTCACTCCGCCGGTCACTCAATTTGGAAAGAAGAAGACCAGATCAAAGACAAGATGATACGCCCAGGAGAGAGGAAAAGAAGAGTGGAGGAAAAAGCTTGGACCAGGCCTCGCCCAAGAATATTGAATACGTAGATCCAGGAAAGAAAGGAGGGATCTATCATGGGCTTGACCAAGTGGCAAATTTGAAAGTGGCTAAAACTAACGCCGAGTATGCACAAAGAATAGAAGAAGAAAACAAGAGACAAACTCAACGGCTATGGCGGGGAGAGACGGAAAGAATAAGAAAAGATGAAGCCGCCAGGAAGGCATATGAGAAGAAAAAAAGAAGCGGTGACGACGAGAAAAAGAGGAGAAGAGAAGAAGATGCCGATCAAGATGAAAGAAGGAGACAAATGAAGGAGATGAAGTGTTCTTTGTCAACCCTTCGTGTATTTTATTATGTAAATACATACAATGTAAGTCTTCTATAATAAAGGTATAAATTCTTTGATTTTTGTGAAGACAATTATATGCTCGATACACCGTAAACAAATTGTGTTAAGGAACAAGAATGATATGATCAATAAAAAGAATTGATTCTCGCGCGATACATTCTATGTCAATACACTATTATCAGATGTATCATTCTTTGTTTGCATCTTTGAATGATTTAAGTTTTGGCATCATCAAAAAGGGGAAATTGTTAGGAATTTTATTGTTTAGATTTTGATGAATGCCATGTAAAACTTAGAATAGAAAGTTGGCTCCCAATTCTTGTTGTAAAATGTATTGTAACAATTAGAGCCGCCAAAGCCGAGTTGAGTCGCCTACGCCTTAACATGCAAGAAGACAATCGAAGACTGAAGGAAGACTCGCGAGACAGTGAGTATGGCAAATAAGAGTTGTGAAACTCTATTGGAGAAGCGGTGAGATGCTGGTGAGTGGAGCATCGTCAAGTCAACTCAAGAAAAGCCAAGTCTCAAGTTGAAGTGAGAAGAGTCATCCATGATTGGAAGTCGACTTAAGTCACCTGGGGAAAGCAAGGAAATGCAATCAAGTCGAGATAACTATAAAAGAACCGTTTCACGTAAATCAAGAGATTTACTTAAACAAGTAATATCTCCATACCACCTTTCTTGGAGTGCTCGGTCCCGTAAGCGTGCAATAGGAATGAACCAATGGGAAGCACTACACCGTGTCGAACTACGAAAAAGGTGAAAGAACAATTCATACGAGGAAATGGCAATTCCAAGAATTGCAAGCCAACGATCGCAAAGTGACTTTCAAAAATAAGCATATCTCTTCAACGGGCAAATTTTTGAAAGTTCACTATAAAAGGCTGAGGAGTTTGTTTGAGAAAAAAAAATACATATGAATGACACACACTTGAGATATACAAGCTTATTAGAAAATCTGAAACATTCTCAGTCCTCAAGCCTACATTTCGAAGTACATCAATCCAACACTTACCTCGTGAAGGAAAGAGAACTTCAATCAGTTGAAGAGGAAAATACGAGAAAACAAGGGGTCTACATTCCGGGAAGGATTGTAGAAAGGTTCAAGTTGAACCAAGTCTTAAGCTTTTGGAGGGCTTCGTGATCAAATCCAAAGAGCTTGATCAAGTGAGTCAGTAGTAACAAAGCGCAAAATTTGCCTGTGAAGAAGGTCGAGTCGACGAGAAGCTTGGTGAGTGATCAAGGCGTCTCGCATCGAGTCCCTAAGGATCAAGTCATTTTGTTGTGATCAAGACTTGTATCCGGACTTACCACTTTGTAAACTCGATCATTACTTAGTGGATTCCTCCAGAGTTGGAGAAGAGAGGAGTAGAAGAATTACCCCATCTTCGAACCTCTATAAAAACTTTCTTGTGTCATTTACATTTCAAAGATTTAAATTCTCGCACTTTTAATCGCTTATATCTCACGATAAATTTGCTATCCATTTGATAAAATTTATAAGTACTAAATCAAGCTCTAAAATCTTGCTTAATCAAACTTAAGGGTGTTAAGTCTTCCAATGAAAATAAAACCACAAAGTTGAGTTAAATTATAGTCAACAAGTGAGTTACTCCATCAATAAATTTCGGTGAGTCTGTTGAGAGATTAACTCTCTTTGAGTGACTAATTCGATTGTCCATCAAGGACACAAATTGTGTGTAGTATCAACTCTGTAGATTTAAAAGGACTAAATCGAAAATTTGGTAAGGTTTATTCAACCCCCTTCTAAACCTTACACTTACACCCCTCGGGGACCTACAACTATCAATAGTGAAATCGAGTCCATTCTCGCAGAACCATACTTGGGAGTTGGTTGATCTCCTTTGGTCATAAACCTTTAGGATGTAAATGGATCCTAAAGAAAAAGTATAAAGCGAGATGGAACTATTGATAAGTATAAAGCACGGCTTGTAGCCAAAGGCTTTAAACAAAAAGAAGGATATGACTTCTTTGACACCTATTCTCCAAAGAACGAGGATTGCGTCTATTCAGTGCTTCTTGCGATTTGCTTTGCACTGACAATCTCTGATTCATCGATGGACGCCAAGACGGCGTTTCGAATGGAGAGATAGATCTTTGAAATATACATGGAACAACCTGAAGGGTTTGTTGCACCCGGTCAAGAAAAGAAGGTGTGCAAGTTAATAAGATCCTTGTACGGACTGAAACAAGCTCCAAAACAATGGCATCTTAAGTTTGACAATACGATGTTGTCAAATGGATTTAAAATCAACGAGTGTGATAAATGCGTATATGTCAAAGGGACATCGAAGCATTTGTCATAGTTTGTCTATACGTAGACGATTTGTTAATCATGGGCGTGAGTCATGATACTATCATGGAGACTAAAAAAAAAGAATGTTAAAGAGGAACTTTGACATGAAGGATATGGGGACCTGGGGCTGATGTAATCCTTGGGATAAAAATCGTGAGAACTCCTAATGGAATTATCTTGTCACAATCCCTTTATGTGGAGAAAGTGCTCAAGAAATTCAATGCTTTTGATATGATTCACCGTCAAAGATGCCCATTGATTTAAGTATAAATCTGGTTGCTAATAAAACAGAACAGTGGCTCGGATGGAATACTCACGTATAATAGGCGGTCGATGTACATCACAAATTGTACACGTCCGGACTTGGCCTACCCTCGTAAATATGTTGAGTAGGTTCACGAGCAATCCAAGCCATGAGCATTAGAAAGCATTAACCAGGGTGTTAAAATACTTGAAGTATACCTTGGATTATGGGCTATACTACTCAAGATATCCAAATTGTACTTGAAGGATATAGTGATGCTAGTTGGATCTCGATTCGAAAGATTCTTACTCAACTAGTGGATACATATTCACCATTGGAGGTGGTGCGGTATCGTGGAAGTCCACGAAGCAAACGTGTATAGCTCGGTCCACCATGGAATCGAGTTTATAGCTTTGGATAAAGCTGGTGAAGAAGCAGAGTGGCTTTGAAACTTTCTTGGAAGATATTCCATGTTGGAGGAAGCATGTGCCTTCTGTGATGATTCATTGTGATAGGCAATCGGCTATAGGAAGGGCACAGAGCAATATGTATAACGGTAAGTCTAGACATATTCGTCGGAGACACAATACCGTTAGACAATTGATCTCAAATGGTGTGATGTCAATTGACTACGTAAAGTCAAAAGACAATATGGCGAGATCCTTTGACAAAAAGGATGAATCGAGATCAATTGGGTAAATTGCTAGAGGGAATGGGCTTGAAGTCCACAAAGTAAAATAACTATCATAGTGGTAACCCAACCATGATGACTGGAGATCCCAAGAACTTGGTTCAATGGGAAACTAAACTATGAAGGTTATGTTGTAACACTTGGAAACAATGTTATAACCCATCCCTAGAAAGCAAAACCAAGTGTTGAAACACCTGCAAAGTTGTGGTGCGGCTAAGTCATTTGAATTTTAATGATTTCGACACCTAGTTGAGTTTGAGTATGGCAGGATACTCGGATAGGAGATCACCTATATAAGTGAGAAGTGTGGGTCGCTTCAAAGTAACACTTATGAATCCAAAGTGGTGTCCATGGCGAAACGGACACAAAACGTGAGAACAGAAGGTGTTGAGACCTTATTGTGTTTATCTTTGTTGACTCGGTATACACCGTGGAGGAATAGTTCAAGGCATAGCGTCCACTAAGCCGCCCGGTGTACCCGATGGTATTGACTACGGAAGGTTCAAAGCCATAAGCTACCTTTCCGAATGCAATATTGTCTCTTGAGGATCGGATTGCGTGTCGCATTCATGCATACATTAATTTCCACTCATGGGGGATTGTTGGAAATTTTGGTTTTGATAAAGTGGGTATCGACCGACTTTGACCAATTTTTCGGTGGCTAAATATTTAATTCTGGAGGAATTAAATTATATATTATTAATCTACGTTCGAGTAGATGTTCGTAGTATTTTTATTTCTCAAAACCGAATTTCGGTGAGTGAGAAATTAATACACGAAGGTAGCCACATAAATGGGCATTATGTAAAGATTATTTAAAGGGAGATGAAAGGCTTATGCCTTATCCCACATGGAATACAAATCATAGTTTATCCTAGTTTATTTACTAGAAGGTGTTATTTGTTGTATAAACTATAACACAAGTGGATGATCACAAGTGGGCCACACGCGCGCGCCCGCCCGCCCGGCCCGGCCTCGGCCTGGGTCTGGGACTGGGCTTGGGCTTGGGCATGGGCTGGGGCGGCCCGGCCCTATTGGGCCCGGGTCCAGGTCCACTAAAGTTTTGCCACTCGAAAATGGGCTTGGCCCGATTCGAGTGATCGTTGGATCTATTGAAGCCCAATGAATCGGACATTGTAGGTGTCCGGATTCGTGTGACTTTTGAAGTTAGTAACTCCTACAGTAGTGATCAGCTGAAAAGAGCTCACTACTTGTCTGTTATGGAGTAGTGGGGTGTAACATCTGGGATGTTACAATTGGATTAATGCCCACTACCTTTTTATCTCCTGCAGGTGTTGGTTGTCTATAAAATCATTGTTGTGCATTGCAGATTTTACACAGAAAATTCATAGCATTTCATACACCTCCAAAAGCTATTTTCTACATTCTGCACTAAGTCCAAAGAACCGGTCAAAGACATTTCTAGTTCGAAGGTGCTTCTGTGTTAGTGGTGCTACTACACAGAAGACATAAGTCGTTTCATCTTTGGAAGCAATACGTCAAACCGTGAGCACTAGCCGGGACGTAATTTCTTTGCAGAAAGAGATTCGTCTCGACTCGGCTTCTGAAAGTTCTTTTGAAGAAGTTGTAATAGATAGTATTTTTCTTGTAATCTTTCTTTCTGTAATTTGCCATTTTGAAGGAATCCCGATTCTGTAACATTGTATTCAACAAGTACACCACCCCCTACTTTTTCAAATATAGCACAATTGTTAAATACACCCCCCATTTTTTCCAATTTTCCCTTTCATGAAACACCCTAGGTGGAACGATGGCAAGATGGCACGATGGGCACATGGCACGATGGCACGATGGGTTTTCTGCCATCATGCCACATGGCACAATGGCAAAAACATGGCACGATGGCCCATGTGGCACGATGGGTGTGGCACGATTGGTGTGGCACGATGGCACAATGAATTTTTTGTCATAGCGCGTGATCGTGCTAAGTATCGCACTGCTACTGTGCGACAGTATTTTTCAACCTGGAAATTTGAGAAATAACATATTTTATGCTATAAACTAAGAATATACATTCATTATTTGGGGATATGAATACTTTATTGTTCGAATCTTCAACAATTTGGGCGTTGGAAAAATCTAGGGTTTATATAATAAAAGTTAACTTTCTTCGAGAAGAAGAAGAATGTAGGTGAATGATGTGAGTGTATTCAGAACTTATTTAAGTAAGGGTAATATAGTCTTTTAAGTGAATTGCATTTTTGCAATTATATGGAGGTGGGTGTACTCATCAATTTTGGGGGTGTCAATAGCGCCACCCATTTTAAATACCCTCCTTTTTTTTCCCGATCAATCTTGTGCTCCAGTGATAAAATCTTGTGCTATAAGGGCGTTTGGCCCAGTTTAATTCTATGCGAGTATGTGTGTTCCCTTGTGTTTCCTCTCCTATTATCCTATATTGTACTTAAAAAAATACCCTTCTCTTTTGTCTCTGTTAGCAAATATGGGACGAAATATAAATCACATATTTGCATGTATAGAGTAAATCGAGTATACCTATTTGCAGTGAAACTGTCGATCCACGTAGCCAGGATTGCCTATCTACAAGCCTCTATTTGATATTGGATTAAACCCGTCTCCGAGCCTTCTTTGATTGAACCACGAACATACCCCGTTCATTGTTGAACTACGAGCAAGATCACGATCCGTCTTTCTCGTTGGTGTAAATAACTACTAGAGTCATGTACTTGGTCGTGCATACCTTAAACCCTTGGAGAACTTTGGTGATGCTCCAAGAAGAAAATCGCAGAGAGAAATTTTAGGAGAGAGATTTCTGATATTCCGTAGGAGACGTCTAATATCTCTACTAGACTACTACTAATAATATAGGGAGAGAATATAAAATGATAATCCCTATTATAATTGGATCTTTCCATATTAGATGCAATCCCAAGATGCATGCTAATCAATTAGGATCCCCAATATCTTTTCTAGAATAAAAGACATGGATGTAATCTCCAATATCTCCCACTCATACATATCTGATCAAACTCATCCGAATCACACTATCATATTCACATCTCACGTCTCTTCTTTCATACAGGGAATAAGGCGTGCGACCAAGCGAGAAATATAGGCGAGGAGAGGTATATTAAGTCATCACCAAACTAACACAACCCTACAACTCAATAACTTGCTATGTACCCCAAACCAAGTGGTCGCACCTAGTCAAGCATCTCTACATCCCTCAATGAAATAAATAAAGCATGCTCGACTCACTCAAATATGTTTCTATATTCATGACTAGTCAAACACATTTTGACATATTCGCCCGGGCTATGAATCATAGAACATAAGTGCATTACCAACTTAATTCTTTATCGGCCCCACATGCCAATTAGCTTGGTCTTGACAGCTTTCCTAGACATGCTCGGCTGCATCGAATCACATAGCTATTGGATATATGCTAAAGTAGCATCATCAAGCTTACACCTCATGACATGGTCCAAAGTCCCAAAAGGTACAAGAAAATAATACGGGCTCACACAGTGACGAAGCAGGACCCATTTAGTCACTTTTCCATGGGCGGTCGCCTCAAAG
This sequence comes from Rehmannia glutinosa, assembly GCA_016081115.2. Classification (NCBI taxonomy): domain Eukaryota; kingdom Viridiplantae; phylum Streptophyta; class Magnoliopsida; order Lamiales; family Orobanchaceae; genus Rehmannia; species Rehmannia glutinosa. The sequence continues at coordinate 19,285,724 of CM071926.1, read as the reverse complement.
CACATGTAGTATGAATACATGTTATGATGGAGCTCCCACTAGGGTTCGACATTGGGTCGGGTACCGAAGTTGTTCGGGTAGCAAATATAGCTACCCGCCACCGATCCGATATTTTTGGGTACCCGACTTTTTGAGTACCCGCCTTGATCGTGAGGTGTATCAATTTTCCTATTTTTTTGGGTAAAATCATGTTGGACTTTTAAACATATAAATCTTGTTGGGCTTTTAAAGAAAACATACAAAAAACTGTTGGTGGGCTATTGTGACATATTTAAAATTTTCAATATCCAAAATCATTATACTAGTAACTAAACAAAGTGAGTCTACACACATCATTCCAAATTCCCAAATGACCAAATTCCACAAAAAGTTCACACTTTAAAATTCAAGTCAATACTAGAAACACACTCCAACTAGGCAACTAGATCCAAAATCACCACATAATCCAAGGTACAAAAATCACCACATAATCCAAGGTACACAACATAAAAATGTTAACAAAACCAAGCACAATTCAACATAAAAATTACAACACTTGAATATTTCTTTAACAAATTCATGGTATTCCTAATTTTCCAATTGCCACCATCCAACTCCACCAACATTATGCGTCAAAGTCTTGTTCGGTTCTTTTTGACAAATATATAAAAGAAGAATAATAATTTTAATTAGTAATACCTTAAGCTAAAATGGAACATGGTAATTACTAATTAGTAACTAAAAGCATGGAACTAAGATGTAGAAGATAAACAAATGGAAACCTTGTTAAACTAAGACGTGTGGCTCAATCAAATATCGACAATGCTTGAATCTATCCCAACTTTGATAATTCTACAAAGAAAAATAAAGAATCAAGATATAAGTTACGATTTAGAAAATTAACAATATAGACACAATAAATTGAATTGAAAAAAACAACAATAAAAACTAAATTTATAAATGACACATACCTTGATCAAGCAATTCCACTTCACTCAAGTCCTCCTCCATAGTTAATGGAATGACATTCAAATGAAGCCAATCTTGAGCACAAAGAAGAGCTTGAACTATTCTAGGAGACAAAGAACTCCTGAATACATCAAGAACACGCCCACCAGTGCTAAATGCGGCCTCTAAAGCAACTGTGGAGACAGGAACACCTAATATATCCCGAGCTATCTTGGAGAGAATAGGAAACCTGTGAGAATTCTCTTTCCACCATTTAAGTATGTTAAACTCTCCATTATCCTCCTCAAGATCCTCACTCAAATATTTCTCCAACTCCGATTTCACATATTCACTTCTTCCACCACTCTTATATCTACTATTGAATTGATCTATCGAAAAAGTGCTACTTGAAAATTGAGAGGTACTCACATCTTTCACTGAACCACTTGTAGAAGATATTGAACTTGATAAAGGGGTTGTATGTCTCAAACTATCATATCTCAACTTGTATTCCTCAAACAATCCTTGAAAGTCATTCCTTACCTTGTCTTTCATCATCTTACATTTTGCAATATCTTTGTACAATTCATCAAATGAAAACACAAGGAACAATAATTTAGAACATGGATCAAGGATCACTGCATAATACAAAATCATGTTCATTTTTTCAATTGATCCCCAATATTTTTCAAATTTTTCTTTCATCTTTCTAGACATCTCACTCAATTCAAAGTCATCACTCTCCAACCATTGTCTAAGAAGTATATCCACTGAGCTTATTTCATGAAATACACGGTTAGTTGTGACATATAGTGAACCAGAAATGCATAGAGTGAGCTTGTAGAAATGGCCTAAAAATTTCAATAATAAGCTAGCCCTTTCCCAATCATAATCCATTGGGACCCCGTCATATGGTGGCTTTGAAAGATCATTTACATAGGCAAGATCCACATCCATATAAGCATCAAATGCTCTTCTAAGGCATGTTGCAGACTCCAACATCAAGTAGGTGGAATTCCACCTAGTAGGCACATCCAAGGTTAACAACTTATTTGTTACTAATTTTTCCATACTAACACATTCTAAAAACCTTTTGTACCTGGCTGGATAATTTCTAATATACCTTACGGCTCATCTAATACGAGAAATAGCCAAATGCTCATCCTTGCTCTTCAAACCATCCTGCACATTAAGATTCACAATATGTGCAATGCATCTCATGTGTACATACCTCCCACCTAGAAGATTTGTACCCCAATTATCAAATTTCTTTAGCAAGTATGTGATAGCACCATCATTAGAAGAAGCATTATCAATTGTAACTATGAAAACTCTATCAATACCCCACTCAAGCAAATATTTTTCAACCCCTTTGCCTACTTCCTCACTCTTATGTCCAGTAATTGGACAAAAATTTAAGATTTGCATTTGCAATTTCCAATCATCATCAACGAAATGTGCAGTGAGACACATGTAATTCACTCTTTGAATTGATGTCCAAGTATCTGTGGTGATGGAAACTCTTTGAGAGTGTTTCTTAATAAATATTTTCAAGCTCTCTTTTTCATCGATGTAAAAGTTTTAGATGTCTCTTGTTATAGTTCTTGTTGATGGAATCATGAACATGGGACATGCAACCGACATAAAGTACCTAAAGCCGATGTTATCAACAATTTTAAATGGAAGCTCATCAATAATCAACCAATACCTTAATGTCTCTCTTACTTTAGTTTGATCAAATTTCCATGCAACCATATGTGATTCACCCACTTGACTAGATGTTTGAAATCCAATTCGGGTTTGACTAGTTAGACTTCATGAGGTTTTTTCTTGCAAGATTCAAAATGATTTTTTAAAGATGTAGTCCCATGTATTTTTGGCTCAACTTTAATCTCCCTAGCACAATATTTGCATCTAGCTTTTTGTACCTTCTCAATATCACAAAAGAATTTTTCAAAATGTTCCCAATACTGAGACCTAGATGCACCTTCTTTCCTAACTCTTTTTTTAGATTGAGGTGTGTCTTCCCTATCTTCTCGATCATATCCATTCCCTATACCTTGATCAAAATCCAAATCCTCCATTTCATTAAAATGAGCAAAAATATTTTGACTAGAAATATTACCAATCTCTTCTCTAGTGTTATCTCTTGGTAAATTCCCACTCCCAGCGGTAGCAGCTATGTTTTCCGATTGTGAAGCCAACATACTGAAAAAAATAAAAAAATTCATCTTAGTTACATTACACGTCCAAAACAACAATAAAAATCTAACAACAAATTAAAATCAAACAAAAATAAATAATATTCTTATGAATCAAACAAATATTACACGGCCAGAACAATAGAACATCAAACAATAATATTTCATCTTAGTTACATTAAGATGAAATAAAATCTTAGTTACATTTGCCAACCAAATCTAAGAACAGAACATTTCAAACAAATAATATTCTTTGATTTTAATTTAACAACAAAAATTAAAATTTGAGATAATTTTTGGAGAGCCCCATTACACCATGCAAAACTATGGGGCTTTGGAGCTTAGTTACATAATTAATCCTTATGTAAACAGAAAAAATAGAAAAAATAATATTGATTCATCTTTTATGCAAAAACCCAAAAAATATACCTTAGAAAGAAATAGAATAAGTAAGGAGATGAAATGAGAGATAAAAGAAGGAGAAATAGGCTTATCTGCCGCCTGTCGGTGCCGAGCCGAACTTGCCGTTGGCCGCTGCCTGCCGCGCCAGGAAGAGAAAGGGAAGGTCGACGAAGGGTGAAGAAGGAAGGAGATTTGTGTTCAAACGTTCAATGCTTTCTGCCTCTCTCTCTCGTAACTAGCCCTAAACAGAAAGTGAGAAAGAATGGGGTCAAATTGGTCAGCTTAAGTTGCTTTCTATTTTTCAGTTTTTTTTTTAAATTATCGGGTACCCGATCGGGTATACAGGTTTCACTTAAACAACCGGATCCCCGACCCGTATTTTTGAAATTGGATATTGGGTTACCCAAAACCCGATATTATTAAAAAAATACCCAATCTGATCGGGTATTATCCGATCAGGTCGGACGGGTACCCAAAAACCCGACCCCAAATGCCCATCCCTAGCTCCCACTCAATTAGGCATGTCACGATCTAGACATCATACACATGTTAGTCCAGTTGCTATTCAAGCGCCCAACCTGCGTACTACTCATAGTCACTCCAAAAGTGCCATACGAGATAGTTCACACATTTGGCTACAAACATGCTTTTATGAAGTTTGGATATACTTCATAATCGATCAACTCAGTTCTCATCTTAACCTCTAGTTAAGGTGACTATTTCATATACTTATTAACCTTCCTCACTACTCTAGTGCGAAGGCGGTCATTCACAAACCTCCTTATGTGACACAATCTTTTAAGTCTCATCCTGCTCGCTCTCTTAGCGCCAGGGCGATTGCCCGTGTAAGAGGGCCAATCAAAGCTAGTGACAACTCATAAATTCAGTACCAAACACATAATGAGAATCCAACATATCTCATTAATCACGATATGTTCTCAAAGACTACATAATCAATTCTACTTAATCCCTGATGACTCACATGCCTTTGGAGCATATCTCCAAACAAATGCTCATAAAAGGGATAAGCGACCACACCTCCCGTAGAAATTTGCCTGAGAACAATTTAACTATGTGCAAAACTCTTAAGTGAAGTAAAACCTCGAGTAAGTATGCTTGGCCTACCAGCAATGTTCGGCGCCCAAACCATACACCAAAGTGGTTTTACTATCACAAAGATAACAAAATACATCATGGATGTGCGTGCAATGCGCATCATTTCAAGATGTCAAATTTGCCTCTAGCAAATCATATACCAATCTGTTAAGATATCTAAGTATCCACATGTCGGCATCACAATAGCGTATGTATCACTTTGATATCTACTCACCAATCACATTGCTACGTAAGGACTTACTGAGTACGCACATAGCGCACATCAAATATTCGATAGTACTTACATAAACTAGCTAGCATTTCTTTTCGCTCAAGACATTGTTTCTTGACTAAGAATATGATCTTTGACTATGGAATGTAAAGACAACCAACACTGAGTGGCGATAACTCCATATTCTTTCCAGTCATCACATTTTTGCCATATACAGTGAGATACAACTCTTGACATATATTCAGTGAATTAATTGACCATCATAGGCCTATAAAAATGATAGTTCGATGAAATAAATGACGATTCAAGTCAAGCTGGAGCTTCTTGATCAGCAATCAATGCGCTCTTACGCCACTTCTTGAATTCATCAGGTGATGCACAAAGTTCTCCTGATTCAACTTTCACTGAACTATGTCAACATCAATCATCCAAGACAAACCTAGATGAAAGTGGCAATAATATATAACATATCAGGCTAATTGAGGCAATCTCATCACTTAGGGAGAACATTTCAAAAACAATTATGCTCTTCTAACAGGCGTAAATATTTTGCCCTTAGTCGAGCTGCACACATGTTAATCAATTCACCTGTATTGCACTTGACCTACCGAAGCCACATGCTTCAGATGGTCTTGCACCTAGACCGAAGATCAACAAGCTCTTAGACCCTGTTCTTAGTCATTCGGCTCTCTTTTCCTTCACAACAACTATCCACTTAGGGCATCAAGTGAAGTAACTTGTTCTATCGACTCATCAACACCCACAAAAGTAATTGTGAAGGATACCCACTCAATCTCATATAGATGATGGGGAATATTTCATATTCACTCCTTTGTACTTATGGAATGTGAGAATCCTTTTCGTGTGAGACACTATCTCCCACTGACTTAGTGTCGCTCCTACTATCCCAACGATTACTAGATGAGTATAAAATACAACATCCTCGTCAGGTAAACGAGTGCCTCCTAAGGATCTTGAAACTCGCGTAGTTTCAAGATTTCTTATGACCTCAGATGTGCTCAAGAAATCCTTTTGAGAGGAAACTTAAATCGTGCGACTTGATTCTCCACTTGAGAACACATATTCTCGAACTTACATAGGCACGGACCCAATAAGTTTGGGCTTGTTACCAAACTAAAGCTCATACAGGGTTGAAGAATCATTTGGAGGCATATTGTTTTATGATGTAGGCAGCAAGAAATACAAAAATCAACTTGCGTCATCATAAATCTAACCATTTTGAAGTGATTGTCCCTGCTTCGCAAGCTCATATAGCTGCAAAGTATTTAGAACGATCATTTAACTTGCAACTTTATTTCCTTCAATTGTGCGTCCAAACTAATTAGACACGCTATTACCGCTCCCTATTAGCACATCTCCATCTATTAAAAATCGCTCAAAGAAATTTGGCGCTTCTAACTAATGAGAGTGGGGATGTACTAATTTATAGCGTAAATAGCAATAAAGAAAAATATAATGCATTAATTTGTGCTTCACACTCATAAGTCTGTACTCAATTTAGTAGACTTAGCTTTAAAGGATATATCAAGCTTATCCCGCTGGAAAAAAAATTATGCAGAGGGAGATTGACCTTAGCGAGTTAGACAATAAAGCCTCCTCGAGCTAATACAGTCATGTTCCTAACCTCACGTGCCACGATATCAATAGAAGACCTAAAAGAAATATTATCTAAAGCCAAGCATCACAAAGAAAAGATAGACAAGTCTTCTCACTCAACAAATATCTTACAAGTGCATTTTATCCGAGTAAGACTACATCGACATATCAAGTTGCTCATACCAACTGTTGAGCTTGAGGTGACTCTTTTTAGCCTCCTCTTGTGCGCTCTATTGCTACACAACCCGATAATAGTCATACACATTTGCTCAATCTCAAATCACATGCTAAGTCAACTAATATCTACAATCCACTCATGGAGAGATTTGGAAATATTAGCGAAAAAATAAGAGAGCAATTAAATAGTCAAACTTCCTCTCATTACTATTACGAGCGAAGTTGTCAATCTCATAAGTACACTTAATATTTGTTGACACTTAATTGCCTCATTCAATAAGGTGACGCATATTGTCACTTTATGGATCAATTTATAGTTCTAGTTTTAGCTTTTGCTCTCATCAATCTACATTATGCTTATTCAATGTTCACCCGAATTGGTTTATGTAAATCAAAGATAAGCGACAAGTACAATTACTTGTGTATTTCTCAACTTCTTATAACCAATCTCTAGACATGCGATTTTCATTAATAATAGCACAAGCTACTAATATACTTAATTCAACTCAAGCAGCGAATTTGGACAACTAGAGTTTTACTAGTGAGTAAACTCATATTACAAAAATAGAGCTTAAACTCTTTTATTAAATTCTTAAATTTGTAGCTTAAATAAATTAAAGCGTAAACTTAATTCTTGGCCCATAAGTATATTGTCAGCATCTCATTTGCGACAATTTCGGGCAATTCAGTTCTTACATTTGCGGCATAAACAAATAAAACGCAAATTCTTTCATTAATCCATAAAAATATTGTCCGCGTCTAAGTCGCGACAATATTGGATACCTTGTCTATTTTCATGTTAAATTGGCTAAACTAAAGTTGGTGGGTTTGGTCTAAACACATTTCAATAAATTGCGCAAGACAATTAGGTACTGATCTAAAAAATTTATTCTGGATCCAAGTAATATTTATTATTTTCTTCAATTCAATGAGATCGAAAATTTCCCACTGAATTGAAGATCATAATAAAAAATTATTGATCCATGAATAAAATTATCAATGTCCATAAATAAATCATGCATGCAACCATGCGATATGGACAATTACGAAAAAATAGCCCCCATGGGCGATATTGACATATGGTGTGTCATGTGGAGATAATTTAGACTTATGGTGGTAAAACAAAAAATATCCTCGTAAAATTGATGTTACATAGCCTCCAAAAATCGGCTCAATAAATACATGTCTTGAAAAAATAATTTTTTATATATTTTCAAGGTCCATTACATCAATCTAGAAAAAGTAAAAAAGATAACTGAGGATACCGAATTACCACCATTGTCAAAAATTAACTCTCATAAATAATATTAATATAAAAAAGTAAACATTCACTTAACATGAGCACCCGTATGTCAATGTCCATTCATTTCCAACACATGATAATTCATATCACATCAACAAAATTAATTGCAGCACAAAAACAATTGCATACACAAAAATAATTTATAAAGCATGCAACTCATAAATTAAAAAATACAGAGAATATTTTTACTTGCACCTCAATGAGCAAAAATATATATTTTTTTTAAAAATGCATAGCACCACATCAGCAGCGTACAACACCTTCGTGCTTACAAGTCTAAGCAGCGCAATACCGATCAAAAAAAAGTCTAAACAGCGCAACATCAATTGCAAAATCAGTTGCACATGCAAACCTAAATCAAATCTGATTTGCAAAAAAAAGTTATATTCAAACATTCAGTACGCGCATATTGAGGCAGTTTTTTTTGTTTTTAATACAAAAACTTTAAATCGCCATAACTTAATGGTTTCAAATCCGATTTACATAAATATTATGTTAAATATATCATCTTTTCGAGATCTACAATTTGACACCAATATTGCATCTATAAAAATGGAAAAAAATTGATTTTTTTAAATAAAAAATCAAATCACATGTACCATCAAACTCAAGCACATCAAATAGGCGAGATCGAGCCCTAATGACTCTGATACCACTGTTAGCAAATATGGGCCGAAATTTAAATCACATATTTACACGTATAGAGTGGATCGAGTATACCTATTTGCAGCAGAACTATCTATCCACGTAGCTAAGATTGAGCCCGTCTACAAGCCTCTATTTGATATTGGATTAAACCCATCTCCAAACCTTCTTTGATTGAACCACGAACCACGAACATACCCCGTGCATTGGTTGAAGTACGAGCAAGATCACGATCCATCTTTCTCGTTGGTGTAAATAACTACTAGAGTTATTTACTTGGTTGTGCACACCTTAAACCCTTGGAGAACTTTGATGATGCTCCAAGAAAAAAACCGTAGAGAGAAATTTTCCGTAGAGAGAAATTTTAGGAAGGAGATTTCTGATATTCCGTAGGAGACGTCTAATATCTCTACTACTAATAATATAGGGAGAGAATATAAAATGATATATCTCAATCCCTATTATAATTGGATATTTCCATATTAGATGCAATCCCAAGATGCATGGTAATCAATTAGGATCACCAATATCTTTCCTAGAATAAAAGATATGGATGCAATCAATAGTCTCCTTGGAGTTGTTACTGATCCGGCAAGAATAGACCTCATCCATTCCTCTCTTATTATAGACCTTGACCATTGTGGGTTAGACAGTCCGAAGCATCTTTAAGATCCGAGTAAATAGACATATGGGACATTCATAGGTCGGAACACTTGGTCCGAGATGCATGTGTTGACCTGTAACACATTTAATGTGAAAGACAACCTATGACAAGACATATGAGACATTCATACGTCGGACCACCATTTAAGGTCCGAGTTGTAGGTCTTGACCAGTAGAACATGTAATGTGAAAGACAACCCACGACAAAATACAAATGGGACATTCATAGGTCGGACCACCTCTCAGGGTCCAAACTGCAAGTGTTGACCTATAGCGCATTTAATGCAAAAGACATTCCAAGACACAAATATTTAAGGAAGGCTAGTTCAGACCGACTTTTAGGATGGCCTTGGGGGACCTACCACGAAGTAAGTATAAGGCAACCCTATGAGATGAGACGGACAACAAAATTTAGGCCCAGTCTAAGGGAGACACTTGATCTTCCTCGAGCTGCTGCCAAGGGGATGATGAAAAGGTATAAAATGGAGTTATTATATCATTTTTACATTGATTGCAAGTTTTCAAATTTTCTCGTACAACATATTTATATTATATCGTGTTGACCGTCGGAGTGCTTAAGCCGAAATCCTTTTCGTAGTCCTCTGCAGGAAGGCAGCAGAGGACTAAGTCAGGATTCTCGGGAAGTCGTAATTATTTGGGACACTTCAACAACAATACTCAAATTTGAATATTCATAGAAATTTTCGTTTTACGACCCTGTGTAAACGATGAGTTACTAGATATGGCTAGGCAAAATTTCAAAATTGGTGTATTCACTTTTAAAATTTTAATTTAGTCATGTAAGCATTACAATTGCTCAATTTTTAGTCATATTTTCGTCAGAATGTTGCAAATTCAGTGGACATGATGCCCAAAAATTAATGAGATTTTTTTATTTTCGATGTTTTTAGTAATATGGAGATCCATTCTTTCGAAATGACAAACCATTTTTGGTGATATGGCAATCCATATCACATCGCCAAAAATCATTGGAAATAAAATATCCCTTACGTGTGAGTCACGTGCCAATATCCGATAGATTTGAACTATTTTAGGGAAGATAAGACTAAAATTGAGCAATTGTAATACTTACGGTACTAAATAAAAAATTTAAAAACGCACCGAATTGATTTTGACATCCACTAATTTATATGACCAAATTTGCAATTTTTCCAAGACAACAATGAGTTTGGGGTCACTCCAAACTTGCTCCATAGAGTTTTTATTTTTGAATCTGACTTAGACTACACCCCACTTGTTTAATCTTCTCTTTTACATTGATCAAATTTACTATATATATATATATATATATATATATATATATATATGACAAAGACTTGTGTGAGACGGTCTCACGGATCTAAATTAGTGAGACGGATCTATACCCAAGTCTTTTATGGTAATTTGAAAAACTTAAACGGTGGAAGATTTGTAATTTGTGTTTTGTGGTAAAAAAGCCCGTCAACCACAGAGACTCTTTTGCAATTGGTGTAAAGTCACGTGTTAGGACTCAATATAGTACCATTCCTCCCCTCCCACTTTTTCTTAATTTTGTCTTTTTTTCCAGCTTTACATTTTAAAACGAAACAATAGTGGAACAATAAAACAGCCATGTGGCCAATATGCTAATAAGCTCCTTTTATATTTTAATATAAAAATTAATTTAATGTTGTAAACAAAGTCATTTTGTATTAAATTAAATATAATAATTATGATATTATCACGAACATCTATATATAATTTAGAATTTTAAAAAATATTTATTATTTCCTTTAAAATTGTTATTTTTTTACTTTAAAACTATTTCTTTGTATTCTTTTTGAAGTACGTCTTTTTACTCAAAAAAAAGTAATGTATTATATTGTATTCAAAAAATACTAGTTTTTACTGGACAAGTATTACTTACTATATCTTTTAAAATTATGTACTATTTTATTTTAAACTATTACTTTTTATTTGAAAAGTTACACGTTTTACTTAAAAATTATTACTTACTAATTCATTTTAAAAGTATTAATGTTTACTTGAAATATCATTTGTTACTCGAAAAGTATGTCTTTCTATTGTAAATGTATTATTTACTGCATTTTAAAAATTATATACTATTTCCTTTAAAACTATTACTTTTTACTTTAAAAATAATACTTTTAGCTAAAAATTATTACTTGATAATCTCTTTAAAAGAGTTAATATTTACTTGTAAAGATAATCTTTTACTCAAAAAGTATTATTTTTTATTGTAAAAGTATTACTTGCTATATTTTTTAAAATTATATACTATTTCCTTTAAAATTATTACTTTTAACTTGAAACGTAATACGTTTTACTAAAAATTATTACTTATTAATCTCTTTAAAAGTATTAATATTTACTTATAAAGTATCATCTTTCACTTGAAAAGTATTACAAGTTGAATAAAAAACTCTCACTTATTCCTTAAAATCATGTCAATTTTCTCGCAACTAGCCACTATGTGAGTCAATACCCATTTTTATCATCTTCAGCACCATATTTAACAAAGTGTATCATTTTTTTTATCAAAAATATTACATGTTTCTAATTAAAGTATTACTTTTTTGCTAAAAGGGCAATGACATTTTGTGAATATTAGGCTAACACGGGATGTGATGATAGTTAAAAATTATTAGTTTTTTCTTAAAATGTATCACATTTTCTCTGAAAAGTATACGTTTTCTGAATAACCGACATTATTTACTTACACAGTTATATATAACATTGTGTAAGAGTATTACAATTTATTAAAAGAGCATCATTTTTGTTAAAGAAAAGTATCATTTTTTAATCTGAAATGTATACATATTCAAAATTAATAAAACTGATATTATTTACTTGTAAAATTAATTATAACATTTTTCACTGAAAAGTATTTGTTTTTCCCCTTAAAAGTATTAGTTATCCCCTTTAAAAGTGTTAGTATATCCCTGAAAAATATTTAGTAGTCCAACTAAAAAAGTATTACTTTTCCATTGGAAAGTATTAGTAGTATCCCGAAAAAGTATTAATAATCTTCCTGAAAAATATTAGTAGTTCCCATAGAAGGTATTAGTCTTTTCCTTGAAATATAATAATCTTTAATTTGAAATGTATTGGTAGTCCCCTGGAAAATATAGTTCAGTCAAATAAATAATTTTTTTTATCTTTATCGATCTTTAGATGAATCTATATGTGTTTGTAATTTTTTCATTCATCTCACTAATTTTGATTATTTTTATTTTCTTCGTGGTGAAGTTGCAGACCAAGAAAATCAGATTGGAATTACAAGAGAGGCAATAACAAGAAGCAAAGTTGTTGGTGACCGCAATAGGAGAAGGGGTGATGATGAAATTGAAGGAAAAAGAGGAGCAAATTCAGAGAGACGATGATAAGGTTGGTGAAAAGAGCTGCTATAGTGATAGGAAGAGGTGCGGGAGACGTGGGGAAAGGGTTTTTTTTTTGGGAATGGGATGGGTATGAACCCGGATTTGTACCATCATTGTAGGTCCCAAGGGGTGAGTTGTAAGGTTTAGAAGGGGGGTTGAATAAACCTTACCAAATTTTCAAACTTAGTCCTTTTAAATAATTATAACAAAGTTAGCTCAAATCAGCTAAGTCCTTGAGGGACAACTAGGTTGGCTTACTTCAGCAAAATTACCCACTCTCAATGCACTGATCGATTTGTTGATAGAATAACTCAGCTGGGTCAGCTAATACTTAACTTTACAGTTGATTTGGTTTTGTTCAGCGGAAGACTTTTCACCCTTGATGTTTTAAACTTATTTTTAACACTTGTTTTTAGCAAAGTTATTATCAGTTGGGTTTAGCAATTTTAACTTAGCAGCAGATATCAAAAGTATGCAAGAAAGTAAAGTGTTGTAAGTAAAATGACACAAGCAAATTTTATAGTGGTTCGAGGATGGGGTATTTCCTCTAATCCACTCTTCTCCAACTCATAGAGGAACCCACTAAGTAACAGATATGGTTACAAAGTAGTTATGAGTCCGAGTCAACTTTGATCACACATCTGGCTGCTCCTGGGACTCAACTTCTTCACAAAACGGTTGTCTTGCTACTTCAGCTCTCTCGAACTCTTGGAATTGATCACACAACCTTCCAACGAGCTCAAAGCTTCTGGTTCGACCTTGAACCTTACTACAACTCCTTCAACCTTGGAGAGTAGACCCATTTAGTTCTTTAAACTAGTTTCTCTTCAACTTGGTGAAGTATTCTTTCCTTTATTGAGTGTGTTGGATCGAGTTTCTTCGATTTTAGGCTTGAGGAATATCTTTGAAAGCTTGAGAGAATTTTCGCAGGTTTGCTTGCTTGAATTGCTTGTAAAATCGGTTTAGATTCGTAACATTCTCTCACTTGCTTCCTTAGCCTTTTATAGTGCTCATTTGAAAATTTGCCCGTTGAAGAGATAGGTAATTTTCAAACAACACTTCTTGGTCGTTGGCTTGTCTTGTCTTGATCTGCAGCTTGTGATGGTGATATTTCCTCGTATTAATGAGGTCTTCAGCTTTTCAGGTTCGAATCTCTGTCATACTTAATAGCTGACTTAACAACATCATAGGTATCAGGGATAGCATTCAGCAAAACAATAGGAGTATAATCATTAATGTTTTTATCACCAGTAAGTTTGATATCTTGCATCAATTTTGTAAAAACATCCAAGTTCTCATTCATATCCTTTTTCAAATCAAGTTTAAATCTGAAAAACTTCTCAAGTAGAAAGAGTTTGGAATGCAAAGAGGTTTCAGTAATGAGTTCTTCCAATTTATTCCACAGTTCCTTGGCACTAGACAACTTGCCAACATTTCTTAGAACAGAATCAGAAAGATTTAGGATAATGGATGAGTAAGCAAATTCATCAAGTTCAAACTTGATTTCAGCAGTATCTTTATCATTGTATTTTTGTTCAATAGCTTTAAAATATTTTTGCTGAATCAAGATGCCTTTCATTTTATGTTGCCATATTGAAAATTTAGTTCTCCCATTATAGAGTTCCATGTGATAACCAGAAGCACCAGCCATATTCACAGATATTACACAGAGTATATCACATAGGATATAACACATATGCAAGAAACTTAACAGTACAACATGTATCACAACTAAACAACAGAAGCAATCATAGATGGACCACAGAGTCCAACACAAAAAATGTGAGACATCACAAAGAGACAATAATAGACCACACGAGTCCAAACCAACAAGCCAACATAACATTAAAGGGTCATAAATCTACAAGGTGGATCCCCCTCGTACCTCAGGATTCCACTTCACTCAAGGCACATGGTCAAGAGGTTTAATGTTTAGGGTTTCCCTAAGAACTATACACCGAAACAAGATAGAGAGAAAAGGGATAAGAGAGTCCTTACTACCAAAAGCTAGTTTTGGGTTTCTCACCAACCAAAATATCACCAGGGAGCACAAAATCACCAAGATAGCTCAAGAACCAAAAACACCAACACACCATGAGGCGGATAGGTGCTCTGATACCACTGTTAGGTATCTATCCGCCTCAAAGAAGGATAATACACCAAGTACCAACTGAATATAGACTCAATAATAAGCCCCATTAGTTAAAAATATACTACAGACTCAAATCGAATAGAAAAGCAAAGAAGAAAGTAAAGAATCTAACAAGTATACATGCAACAACTCTTAAAATCGAATATTGAATTATTCGGCTCAGGGACTGGTAAAACCCTAGAAGCCTGTCACCACAAATCACAACCCAGAAAACCAAGGGGAATGCCACAAAAGCCTTGCCACAAGACTGAACCTCTCAGCCCAACCCGAGAAACACCCTCAAAAACCCTAGATCTAGAATCGAACCACCCAAAACCCTAAATCACTCAAGATGAAAGATATTGTACACAAAGATGGTGGACTAGATAGTATATTACAAAGATCTCACCTCTCACACCCAAATCAACACGTAAAAACTTAAGCTTGACAAAGAGACCGGATTTAGAGAGAGAGAGAGAGAGAGAGAGAGAGAGAGAGAGAGAGAGAAGAGCACAGAGCCAACAAAACACTCGAGAGAATTTGAGAGAAGAGAGAGAAACACAACAGGTGAGAATGAATTAGGGTTTCAGATAAAGCCCTTTTATAGGTGCAATCCAACGCCTCAGATCAAGTGTAGTATCAATGGTGATCAAGATTAGAGATAGAGGATCCGCGGACATAAATTCGGATCCCGCAGTCCGAGTACTGACCCATATTCCAACATATATATACCCGGTGTTATTATTTTTTTTTTTGAAAGCACCCGGTGTTATTTTTAGAAAGCTAAATTATTTTATAATTATTAAAATTATATAGCAGGTGTGATTTGTCGGATGAGACTTGAGATCAGTGTTTTAAAAACTGGACCGGTGAGCGAACCGGTCATGCTACCGGTTCACGGCTCAACTGGTCGGACTGGTTCAACCGTCGGTCCAACCGGTTTGATAAAAAAGTTTCTTGCTATTTGTATATAATAATATATTTATATATCAATTATTATGTAATAGACTTTTTGAATGGAAAATATACTAAAACAATATCTAACATAGCTCAAAATTCAAATAATCATGCCAATGTAGCAAAATACAAAATTTAAAACTCTAAAATACTAAAAAAAATCGAAAATTAAACAGAAAACGGTTTGACCGGTTCTACCGGTTTTGAACCGGTTTTTGACCGATTTTGGCCGATAAACCATAAAAACGGTTTTTAGGACCTAATCGGACCGGTGAAACCACCGGTTCCCGATTCAACCAGTTGAACCAGCTGATGCGGTCCGGTTTTTTTAAAAGCGATTGCTTGAGATTATAATTATTAAAATTACATAAAGATTCTTTAATTTTTATTTTTATTTTTCAGATAACAGATTTCATCAAGCAGCATTTACAGGAATATATCCGCTAAACACATCAATCAAGAACCATCCTGTTTATGGATATGCTTTTCCTTTACTAAAAACCATTTTTGAAATTATTTTTGGTATCAAGCATCATATACATACTCTAGCTATGATTGAAGTTCTCCTTCAGATTAAGAAGATTATGTATTGTTCAGATGCTACATCTTTTCAAGACTAAGAGGGTTTTGGCTGAATTTATAAGTTCTTCAAACACCTTATAACATGTTTGAGATCTTATAATCTTTTAAAAGTGTTTGTTAAAAAAATTAAAATATAAAATTATGAGTTCACAAAATAAGATTTTAAGAGCTTATACATTGTTTTTATAAAAAATTGCGGAATCTCACCTTATTTTTAGAATAAGACCTCATTTTCAAATTTGATCTTATTTAAACATACTCCTTTAACTAAATACCACGAACTTATAGCTCAAGTGATATTGTTCACCCTTTGCGAGGGTGTTGATCTGGATTGAACCTGAGTCTTTCAGTTTCTTCGAAATGTATCCTCTCTCCTCCAGCCACTCCAACTTTAACCATTTTAATTACAATATTGTCAGTATTAACATTTTATAAGTGATTTCATCTTATATTATCCAAACATTTGAATAACTTTTTTTCAGAAATAAGATCTAATATCTTACAGGAGCATAAAAGATCTTTTAAATAAGCTCGACCAAACACCCTCTAAGTCACGTGGGACTACCTGGAGATGCGATTACTTTTTTTTGGATGGGCCGATAAACGTGGTTAATCTCTGTGACACGGTCTGTAAACTTTCATCCAACCCATCTTCTTCGCCATCATAATCATCGTCATTTTCGTAAACTACACAAATTCCACATCTCTTCAGCACAACCCCTTCATCAAACGGAGGGTCACGCCTAATTACCTTTATCTTATCACCGTCGTCAAGTATGGAAACCAATGGATGGCATTGTGGATAACGGCATAAATAGAGTTGATCCTCTTCTGTAGATGAGGCTCCCTTCAGGTCCAGAGCAGTGCTAAATACCGGTTTGTTCAGTCTCAGTATCTTCGCTTCAACGTCTGCTATGACGGGCAATGTGAGTCTTGAATTGTCAGGGACTTGCGGGTTGATGGAGATAATAACGGCTATGATCACACTCTTAACCTGGTGATGTTTCCTTTTCGAAAAACAGACTTCGTCCCGTGTGAACCAGTCTGGAATTTCACTACCAGGAATGCTTAAACTATTTAAATTCCTCAAAGCAACCTGCATTGGGAGAACTCATTACTGAATAGTGAATACACTTTCTTATCCTTCTTTACTAGCATGCTTGGGCACAATTGCAAAATTAGTCCTATACCTATAGGACGGTAGCAAAAAACTGTAAAAATGTATTATAACTATATAAAAAATGTATTATAACTATATAAACATCTCAATTTTGGTCTTGAAAAGGAAAATGCTTTTTTATAGATGTTTTGTCAGGGGGTGGGGAGGTTTGCAAAATAGTAAGATCTCAAATTTGCTCCTAATTTCACCAGAAATTGGGAAGGGCTACACGTGATTGAAATCCAATGAAACAGTACCAAAATAGGGATTTTCTTATAGTTACAAGACTATTTTGCAAACCGTGCATTGCAAGACCAAAATAGAGAGTTTCTATAGTTACATGACCTTTTTGCAAAACATGTTTGGACTTTTTTACTGCCGCCCTATAGTTACAGGACTAGTTTTGCAATTTCGCCAACATGGATGCTTAAACTCAATGTACAGGTTCTTATGTTTTTGAAAGTTCCGATAAATAATTACAAACACCACGTCTGAGGTTGAATATAATTACAAAAAACTCACAGTTACCTTTCAAAATTATAAATGTGTTTATCTTTTTCAAATTAAGCTAAACCTCAAGAGTAGTTTTTGTAATTAAACCAACTCCAGAAACCTTAACACATAATGCCATCAGTGAAATAAACATGCATGGTATATAGTTTTTGAGCGAGAGAGAGAGAGAGAGAGAGAGAGAGAGAGAGAGAGAGAGAGAGAGAGAGAGAGAGAGAGAGTATACCTTGTCAAGGTTTCGTATAACTGCAGAGGCACGCGAACTGCATCCGCTCATGTGCAACCTTTTCAGACACTTTAAGTTTTCAACGCCAGTGATGTCAAATACTTTCCTACAATTTGTGAAATGCATCTCTTGTAAGCTCACCAAATTCGAGAAATCAGATAAGTTTTCGAGTGACACGCAATTTGCTGCATCTAGTTCCATCAAACTCGTCGGAAGAGGAGGAAGAGCTTTAAGTTCCGTGCAGTGGGATAGCAGAAGCTTTTCGAGCACAGAAAGCCCTCTCAAATCGGATGGAAGGCTACAAATGTCATTATAACTCAAATCCAAAATCTTCAAAGACGATAGCTTCTCAAAATCATCTGGTATCTTCCCCGATATCCTCCAAGCACGAGCATTTAACTCTTCCAACAACGAAAGTTTTGAGAAAGAAAACGGAAGCACTAATTTCCTCTGAGAATTAAAGTTCTCAACTATCAGGCCGTGTGACGCCTTCTTTGCCATTCTAAGTACAATGAGGTTAGAGAGGTTCCCAAATGATTCGGGCAATTCAGTAACTGCAGTATGCTCCATCAACAGGTGGCGCAAATTCGTCAAATTCCCAAACGATTCTGGTAACTTTGTCAGTTTCTCACAATGGTTCATTCTTAACACGACGAGATTTTCTAGTGTTTCTATTGACTCAGGCAACTCTGTAATGAAAGATTTGGTCAAATTCAACGTATGAAGCGCCAGCAGATTTCCAATGGTTTTGGAAGCGAACTTAATTCCTTGCAGCCTATAAGTTCAAGCTTCTTCAGTGATTTCATAAAACCGATTTCATCAGGTAGACCCGTTATCGCAGTATTGCTTAAATCAAGCTCAACCACGGAGGACAACCCTTCAATCGAAACAGGCAATGCACGCAAAGATGAGCAATTTCCAGCTGAAAGCCGTCTCAAATAGTACAGTGAACCGACCGATTCTGGCAAAAGTCTCACTGAGCTACCACTTAGCCCAAGATCGGCTAATGATTTGAGATTGCCGATGGATTTTGGAATCTCGGAGAGCGATTTACACCACATCAGATTTAGAGTCTCGAGATTTCCTAATGAACCAATAGAATTCGGAAGTTCTTCAAGAGCAGAACTAAGAAGAGAAAGTTCCCTTAAAGCGCTAAGCTTTCCAATTGATTGCGGTAGTCTCTTTATAGATACGCAACGGTCCAGTGTAAGGCGTTCGAGTTTTGTTAGCCGGAATATGGTTTCCGGTAATTCTTCTACGGCAGTGCCATCAAGAAGTAGTTCTCTTAAAGAAGTCATGAGATCGACGTTATGAGGCAGTTTTTTGAGCTGAGAGCAACCGGAGAGGAGTAGCAGCTCAAGATTTTTAAGACCGGACACGTCGTTAGGAAGCTCGACGAGCTGGCAACAGTCCGTTAAGTTTAAATGGCGTAAAGTGTTTAGGTCGCCTACTGACTTGTGAATACTTGTTAAGCTGCTGCAGCGCTTGAGTATAAGCTTTTCCAGGCATTTGTGGCCAGATAAATCAGGAATGGTGGTTATGTTGTAACAGTTACGGAGATTCAAAACCATCAACTTGTTTGTCACCTGAAAATATGAGAAAAACTCTCATCAGTTTTCAGCCGAGAAATAAATACAAAATTGGGCAGGGCAGGGCCACACCGGACTGAGTCCAACAGGCCAATTGACAATATTGGGTCGGATCGGGCTATAGTAGCCCAATCAGCCCATCAGCAATATTTACACATGATTTTCGTCGGGCTTCTAGCTGGGCCAAAGTAGGTCAAGATTCCAATGCTTGAAATATTTCCGCACTACCATCATTTATATTAGCATTCTTGATTCTTGAAATTTCAAGAGCTTCTTGCCAACAATTTTTTTCATTCAATTCATCCAACACTACAAAATCCACAATCTAAATAAAAAAAAATGGGTGAAGAAAGTGAAGTACCTGCTGATTTGTCCAGAACCATTTTGGCTCCCAAACTCTTTCAATCTTGCTTTGTGAGAGATCAAGGACCCTAAGTTCAGTTGGATGAAAATCAGGAGGGAGACTTTTGAGAGGGCATTTATGCCATTGTAGCCATCTAACTGCATTGGGAATGCATGTAAAGTTGCCTTCAAGTTTCACATTGTTGAAATGAAGCAGTCTCAGATTAATCATAGATTCAAAGGACTTGGTTGCAAATCTCACTTCACCCTCCTCCTCCTCCTCCTCTGTATTACTAAGAAAATGTTTTTTGAATTTTCCCTTTGTGTAAGTCAATGCAGCAGCTAAATTGGGTGCTGTTTGGAGTTGGTTCCAAGCAATAGTTTGGGCACTTATAATCCTTTGCCTGTTTTTCACCTCGAAGTCTAAGACAATCCCTTCAACATTTCGCGTACCCTGTAGATTAATATTAATTATTCATGAGAACTAACAGAAAATACCAATTTATAAGCAAGAAACAAAAGTTAAAGCTTATGAGCAAAATTTATGAATAATTCAAAACTACCCAAAACATTAGCCTAATTACAAAAAGAACTACTAATTTATTAATATTACAAATACACAATTGAGATTTGTATTTACCTAACAAATACGAGAGAAACAAATTTTAAGGGGGCATCAACAATTTTGGGCTTAATTGCTAAATTGGTCCCATAACTATGGGATGCTAGCAATTTTCAATCAGTGAATATCTTAGG
Organism: Rehmannia glutinosa; assembly: GCA_016081115.2. Classification (NCBI taxonomy): domain Eukaryota; kingdom Viridiplantae; phylum Streptophyta; class Magnoliopsida; order Lamiales; family Orobanchaceae; genus Rehmannia; species Rehmannia glutinosa. The sequence continues at coordinate 19,264,830 of CM071926.1, read as the reverse complement.
TAGCCTACATACCGGAAAAAAAAAACATTTATTTTTTAAAATTACAAATACCCCATTGAAACTTGTTTACCTAACAAATACCCCAATCTTGATGGTCCAATTTGTAAAAGAGAAACAAAGGTTAAAAGGGTACCGGTAATTTCGGGCTTAATTGCAAAATTGGTCTCATAACTATAGGGGCTAGCAATTTTGATTTGTAAATATCTTAGGTAGCAATTAATTGCAAAATTGGTCTCATAACTATAGGGGCTAGCAATTTTGATTTGTAAATATCTTAGGTAGCAATTGAGGTCTCGTAAGATATTGATTTGTTATAATTCTGGTCCCATAAATCCTGATTTGTGTAATTTTGGTCCTTCAAAAACTCATTTTGTGTGATTTTGGTCCCAAATAAGTATTTTAATATTTCATTTATTCCCAAAATACCCTTGGATATTTCTAATATACCCAAAACAACTATGATCAGTCAAAAATTTGTGATTTTTGCCTAAAGGGTAAAATCATCAAGAACCAAAATTGCCAACCCCTAAGAGTTACATGACTAAAACTGCAATGAAGCTGTAATTTTGAAAGACAATTGTATTTTTCTTTTTTGTGATTAAGCTAAACCTCAGAGATTGTTTTGTTATTAATCTCATACTTCATACCTTCTGATCCTGCAATAGCTCCCGAACATGTCTAGGATCCCACACTCGACTTCGGCTACCAATATCAGAATGAGCTTCATCAAAAACAATCTGCCGCCCCATGTCTCTGATTTGATCATGCATCCACAACCTATCTTCCTCAATGACTCTGACGAGTGACCGAGCAACGAGAGTCGTCAGCCCAATCTCAGCCTTGAAACCACATCCCCTCATGACATCAATCACGTCTTCTCTTTTCATTTCCAGATCGAGCAACAAACACGCAATGTCAAGGAACATAGTTCTCACTTCACTGTCAAGCGCGTCGAAGCTTATCTTCAAGATGTCCTGAAGATTATCCGGACGAATCTCCTTCAACTTTTCCAGCGCATCGCGCCATTCCTCCACTCTGCGCTTATCGTAAAGCAAAGAGCCGAACACTTGCAGAGCCAATGGTAATCCTCCGGTAATCGAAACAATTTTCTTAGACAATTCCAGGAATGGTTCAGTGGGCTTCTCTCGTCTCAACGCATAGTAACTAAAAAGTTTTAACGAGTCCGAAGAACTCAATTGTCTCACCTGGTAAATTTCGTCCACGAGATCAGATGGCAGAGCGTTTCTATTTCTGGTATTTATAATTATCCGACTACCTTCAGAAAGCCATTCTCGATGAAAAGCCAATTCAGCAAGTTGAGTTGCATCATCAATGTCATCTATAACAACTAGAACTCGATTTTCCTGAAGTTTTCGTTTGATTTCTGCTGTACCAGCATTCTCATTTTCAATGGGACGAACAGAACCAACTGAAAGGTCTTTAATAAGTCGGTTTTGGAGCGAAAGCAAGCCGTCAGCACGCGCAAAAGTTTCCCTCGCATTTGGAAGGAAACTACGGCGTTCAAAATGCTTTCCTAGTTTGTTATAAAGAGCACTGGAAATAGTTGTCTTTCCGATTCCACCAGGTCCAAGCAAGCCAATTACTTTGGGGGCATTGTTGGTAATATCCAAAAGTTCCATCAGTTCTTCCATGGGAAAATCAAGGCCCACAATATATGGAGCCACAACCACCGGAGAATTTCTAAGTTCAGTTTCAATCCTTCTTACTAGAGAATAAATCAACTGTGGCTCTTCCCTGCATATGAAATCATGATATAAACAACAAATTTTTTAAAAGAAAGAGACAACATTAATCTATCATTAGAACTTGGAGAGTGTTTGCAATCGCTGGCGATTCTCAGCTTTTGACTGGGAAAAAAAAATATTTTTTAGTGTTTTCAAATGTCAACTTCTGCTTTTGATTCTACTTCATTTAATCATAATCTAACAACAGAGAACATGATGCTTTATATAAAAACCGGAACTGTGAGCAAACCGGTCTCCCAGTCTGTAATGCCCCAATTTCAATAACACAACTAACACCCAATATAATACATAATGAGGTCCAAGTCCACAAAAAAGTCTACAAAATACAGCACATTCCAAAATGTACACGAGCCAAATCTACTACAGCTATTACAGCGGAAGTCTAACTTAAAAAAGGAGTATTAACACGACAAATTTACAGCAGAAACAAAGACGCATTTTTAGTTAAAAAGGTGTTCTATTAGTGTCTTGTACTACATTCAAGTCTTCTAATTTCAAATAGCAATTTCACAAGTAAAAATTGCACTTCTAGCAAAACTTCACATTTTACCATTGTTCTAAAAAGCGATAGGCGCTAGTCGGACGGCAGACTGGGGCCTAGCGCCTAGGCGGAGCCCAGGCGGGGTTAGGCGGGACTTGGGCAGGGTTAGGCGAGGCCTAATCGGAAAAATAACATAGGCGGACAAGGGGAGTCTAGAGCCTAGGCGGAAACTAATCGTAACAGAGAGTAACCAAACTGTAAATGATGTAACTGATTTCATTGAATATTATTGAGAGAGCTGTGCCTTATTTATACAAGAGGAAATGATGAACAGTAAAACGTAACTAACTTCTGTTATTTTCTAACTAACTTCTAACAGATTCTTAACTGTGAATTTACAATATTCCCCCAGCTTATCTAAACATTATTTTCCCAGCTTATCTAAATTATACACTTGTACTGCAAGTAGAAATCGAAGGATAGAGAGGCAGCTTTGTACACAACATATGAAATCTTGGAGAGGACAATGGCTTGGTAAACATGTCTGCGGGTTGTTCTTCAGAGGTATAAATCGGACATCAATTTCTTTGTTAAGCACTTTTTCTCGAACAAAGTGGACATCTATCTCAATATGCTTGGTCCGGGCATGGAGCACGGGATTAGATGCCATGGCAACTGCACTCATGTTGTCACACCAGATTAAGGAAGGTTTTTCAATTTTAACACCAATCTCACGTAATAAGGACCGTAACCAAACTATATGTGTTGTAGCATCGGCTAATGATCGATATTCACTTTCTGCACTACTTCTTGAAACCACAGCCTGTTTCTTTGCACTCCACATCAACAGGTTGCCTCCTAACAAAATGCAATGACCCCCAGTAGATCTCCTATCATCTATGTTGCTGGCCCAATCTGCATCAGAATAGGCCTCCAGCAGCAACCTCTTGGCAGGGGTAAAAATAATACCAACTTTCATAGTACCCTTGAGATACCGAAGCAGATGTTTGCAGGCAGACCAATGGTGCTCAGTTGGCTGATGAGAAAATTGGCTAAGCTTGTTAACAGCAAAGGCAATATCAAGTCTTGTGATAGTCAAATACTGAAGAGTACCTATGACACTCCTATAGAAAGAGGGCTAAGAGAATAGAGGACCATCCAACAAGGAAAGTTTGTGGTTTGTGGTTGGTAGATTGGAGTAGAGTTGGCCTTGCACTGAAGCATATTAGTTTTAGCTAACAAATCATGAATATACTTAGCCTGAGTGAGAATCAAACCATGTGAAGTACGATGAGCCTCCAAACCCAAAAAATAGTTGACAGAACCAAGTGTTTTAAGTGCAAACTGCTCATTCAAAAGTGTGATAACTTGCTTAGAACTGCTTCCAGTAATTAGAATATCATCCACGTAAATCAGGATGAACAATTGGACCCCCTGCTCTGTTTTGTAAAACAAAGAAGTATCTGACACAGACTGCTTGAACCCCAAAGTAGACAAGTATCCTGTGAGTTTAAGAAACCAGGCCCGATGTTTGAGGCCATATAAGGCCTTGTTCAACTTGCACACATGAGTAGGATGAGAACTATCCACAAAGCCCTCAGCTGAGACATGTAAACTGTTTCTTTAAGATCACCATTCAAGAATGCATTGTTAACATCAATTTGTTGGATGTCCCACTGATTGGTAACAGCCCAAGTAAATATAAGCCTGATGGTGCAGGGCTTAATAACAGGACTAAAAGTGTCAAGAAAGTCCACTCCTGCGATTTGTTCAAACCCCTTAGCCACCAATCGTGCTTTAAACATGTCTATAGTGCCATCAGCCTTATACTTAATTCTGAACACCCATTTATTACTAACCACATTCATATGAGATGAGAAAGGCACCAGGGACCAGGTTTGTTTAGCAAGTAGGGTGTCAAACTCAACCTGCATAGCCTCCTTCCATCTTGGATCAGTTAAAGCCTCAGTGACAGTGTTAGGTTCAGAAGTAAGAAAGGAAGAAGTGACAGCAGAGAAAATCTTAGGTTTGTGTATACAATTTTTGGATCTTCTGAGCACAGGATGAGAGGCCAGAGGAGGAGGTGATGGAGCAGATAAAATAGGAAGAGGAGAGGGAGGAATAGATGAGGGAGGAGGTGACGGTGGAACAGGAGAAGGTAACCTATAAAGAGTGGAATCAGAGGAGCTAGAATGAGGCTCAGTTGTAACTGAGGAATGAGAAGATACAGGAAGAGGGAGAATAGGTAAGGAGAGAGGGTTTACTGGAAGGAGGAGGAGCACTAGACTGAGGTTTTGAGGCAAAGAGATCAGTGTATGGAAATTCTTGTTTATTGAATTCTACTGTACAAGCAATGTACACTCTTCCTGTAGAGCTTAAGCATTTATAGCCTTTGTGAGCTAGGCTATATCCAAGAAAAACACACCTTTCAGACCTAAACTGAAACTTGTTAGAGTGATAAGGTCTAAGGTATGGATAACAACTACAACCAAAAACTTTGAGAAAATTGTAATCTGGGGTTGGACCAAAAAGCATAGAGTGAGGGGAAGTGTGATGAAGGACAGCTCAAAGGAGTTGATTTATGACAAAAACATCATATAGGAAAGCATCCCACCAGAACTTTAATGGCATATGAGCCTGAGCAAGAAAGGAGAGCCCCATTTCAACTATATGGAGGTGTTTCCTTTCAGCTTTTCCATGTTGTTGATGCATATGTGGACATGGATGTCTAAAATGTATACCCAACTGAGCAAGAAGAGGAACCAAAGATCTATACTCGCCCCCCAATCAGTTTGGAGACATTTTATTTTAGAGTCAAATTGTCTCTCAACAAGAGAATTGAACTGAAGAAACATTTGATAAGCTTCAGACTTTACTTTTAAAGGGAGATCCAAGTGTATCTAGTGTAGTCATCAACAAAATGTATATAGTATTTGTATCCCTCTGTAGAAGGGACATGGGAAGGGCCCCATAAATCAGAGTGAACAAGCTGAAAAGGTTGAGTAGTTTTAGTAGGTTGAGGTGAGAAATGCATATTATGCAATTTACCAAGTTGACAAGCTTCACAGAATTTAAGAGAAGATAATTGAGGTTTGATATTCATAGCATGTAAAACATGAGAAAGCACAGCATTGCAAGGATGCCCCAATTTATTATGCCAAATGTTGACATCATTATTACACTTAGTAGTGACATATGTGAAGGGGGAAGGGGTCTGAGAATTATGACTATTTGAAACAGAGTTACAAGGAATAGAAGCGGCATGCTTTACTTGCTGAGGAACTGAAGGATGAACAGCATACTTGAAAGATTTTAGTGAAGAGAGATCAATGTGGTAAAGACCATCTCTAAGCACCCCTGCCAGCAGGAACTGCTTGGTGATGTTGTCCTTGACAAAACAACAATGATGATGAAATTCAATTAGGACATTATTGTCTTTTGTAAATTGAGATATGCTGAGAAGGTTTTTAGTGATTTGAGGAACGTAGAGAATATTGTGAAGTAACAATGATTTTGATTTATCACAGGAAGGAACAAGAGAAGAACCAGTGTGAGAGATGTTTAGGGAAGAACCATTACCCATTGTAAGCTGAGCCTTGATATTGGGAGGCATTGAGACTGAGGTTGTCCATACTTGCCGTAACGTAAATTTGTAGCTCCACTATCAAAATACCAGTTGGGTCTGGCATAGGAGATGTATCAACACCAGCTACAAAAGCATGAGGAGAATCAGGTGTACTAGTAGCTTCAATAGGCCCGGTAAAGCTCATGTCAAAACGCTTGAAACACTTCAATGCCACATGATTTGGCTTGCCACACAATTGGCAAATTGGTTTGCCTGAACCTCTGTAAAAATTACCACGGCCAAACCTGCCACGACCACCTCTTCCTCTAGAGAACCTACTACCACCTCGAAAACCTCCAGAAAAATGAGCTACATGTGCAGATGGATGAGCAGAAGAAGAGTTTGGACCAACACTAGAGCTAGAAGGCTGTAGAGTGCTAGTATTGGCAGAGATAATATTTGTAGACAAAGTATTTTGAAGCCGCATCTCATGAGTTTGCAACACGAATTGAGCTTTATTACAGAGAAATGGAATCATCTCTAGTTGTCAAATTTACAACAACAGACTCATATTCAGCTCCTAAGCCACCAACAGAATTCAAATCATCCGCTATGTTTTTTCATCTTCAAGATATAAGCATCAACAGATAAATCACCTTTTTTCAAGGTTTGAAGTAAAAATCGAAGTTGTAAGGCACGAGCCTTCGATTGAGAGACAAACAATTTCTCAAAAACTGACCAAATTTCATGAGTTGTAGTGCAGCGGCTAACATGACCAAGCATCAATTCACCGATCGAGGAAAGCATCCAACTCATAAGCAATTGGTCACGACGAGTCCAGAGTAAAAACTCTGGATTAATTTCAGATGCAGGGGAGGAGGACGAAGTAGAACATACATATTTCGCCGGAGGTGTTGACGTACCGAATAAGAAATCCTCAAAGCCATGTGCACGCACCGTAGTTAACACTTGAACTTTCCAGAAGTTGTAGTTCGTACGTTCAAGACGAATGCTGAGAGGTGTAAAATGTGGAATGGTGGATACGATGGACAGCGGAGTAGATCTCATGATGTAAAGAATAACTTTCTCGCCGGAAATACCGTCGGAGAAGATGACCAGAGAAATTAGGGGGGTGCCCCAGCTCTGGATACCATAACAGAGAGTAACCAAACTGTAAATGATGTAACTGATTTCATTGAATATTATTGAGAGAGTTGTGCCTTATTTATACAAGAGGAAATGATGAACAGTAAACGTAACTAACTTCTGTTATTTTCTAACTAACTTCTAACAGATTCTTAACTGTGAATTTACAATATTCACAATAAATCGGGACTAGGTAGGGATTTTTAGAACAGTGCATTTTACTAAGGTTAGTTGTTAAACTCATTCAAGAGGAAATTTTCCATTTAACAATTCTCAATGACAATGATGCAAATGACTTGCTCCGTTAAATCATGCAAACATCTAATAATCTCTCTTATATTTGAGCCCTGCTAATGTCTGAGAATTCTAGCCACTGATGTTCAGAAATTCAGGGCATTTGATAAACACTTATATATAATGTTTAGGAAATTTTTGAATTTCAAAAAGAAACACAAACTTCCAATTTGTTTTAGTTCAATAGCCATAATGTAAAATTTTACCATTTCGAATTGCTTTTAACAAAAAAAATCTTAAACAATATCAGAACCAAGTTTAATAGCAGCCCGATCATTGTGAAAATTTCTAAAACAGTAATTTCTCCCACCAAAAGAACACATACACACAGAAGGAGACTACCAATGCTGATGTCCAGAGTGAATAGCAAGAGAATTAATCAAAATTTAATCAACATAATATTGTAAAATTAATTCATAAGCCCTTGAACTCTCGATATTAGCAATATATCTATCTATATTTAAAAAAATAAAAAAGAAACCAGCACTCAAGCTCTCGGTACCAAATGTAATTACAGCAATGCATAAAAAATTTACTAATTTCAACTTCAAAGCTCAATACAACAGTCAGCATACAAGATTATAACCAAATATTTTAACAACATATAATCATCAAAGGTAAAATTTAAAAGAGACAGTACCCTTCGTGTATAAAATAATTCATGAGACTTCATATTTTAACAAAATTTAATCATCTATCTAATTAAATTTTAGGATTTACCCACCTCATAATTTAAATACTCCAAATAACTCTTTAATCCAAGCCTTCCACCTTTGGGCACAAATTTGACCTCCACATCTAGCTCCAATTCACGGTTCTAGCAAGATTTTTAACCAAAGTGCTCAAACAATATGACATCTTGAATCCCCAAGTGATGGTTTGTCTAAAAACCAAGTTTGCACGTGTGATCCACCTAAGCTTTCACCAGTCTTTTTTTTATGCTTTCCTGTTGCTAGTTGAATTAAAGGTGTATCTGACTGGTGGGTCTTGAAATCTAATGAAGGAATTTCACAACTTTTCCTTGTTTATTCACGGGTGAATTAGCTAGAAGAATGGTATTTTTCTCTCTTTGGTTTTAATTGTTTGAAGTTTTAGGTTTAGTGGTGTAAAAGAAGTGTAATTGCGAAGAAACTTAAGAGAATATATATACAGACATATATATATATATATATTAAATTACTCCTGCCTTCACCACTCACGGCCGGATTCAAGAGGAGGAGATAAACTTGCCCCCGGGTAGCTCAAATGGTAAAGTATTTGGGTGACGTGTTATCTGTTTGCTGATGCCCGCAGCGTGAAGGTTCGAATCCCCTGGTAACAGGGTGAAGGAGGATTTCTTTGTGGTGACTCAGTGTATGGCAGCTCAAGACCTGAGTTTGAGGACATCCTGCGATTCATCTCCTCCACAAAGCTATAGGACAAGGACAATAAAGACCCTCAGGAGTAGGGTTCATCCTTTTTTTAAAAGGAAGAGATAAACTTCAATGTGTGTGTGTAAATTTTTCTTTTGCTTGGGTTCTAATTTGCAAGGGAAAAAAGAGAGAGAATTTTTAATCCTCCCCCTTTTGATCAACACACGGCGAAGAGAATAGGAGTGGCTAAATAGAACCAAAATTGGGTTCCAAATTGGAACTGGAATCGTGGTTAACGATTCCATAAACCATTGACCAAACCCAATTTGAAAACCAAAACCATGTAGGCTGATTCCGATAACGGTTCATCAGTGTTGAAAACCGTGAAACTTGCGGTGGAACCAGGGTGGAACCGACAACTTTAGTTAAAAGCGATGTTTTATTTTCCGATAAAAATATGTTAGAAGAAATGTTTATTATTTGTAACCACATGCGACACATCTTAAACCAAATCTTGTAAGCGAGTAGTGCGAACTTTGATTCCTCTATATCCTAACGGCATGATTGGTATGCAAGAATGAAGTGGGACTAGAATGTGCATTCACATAATTGGTATGCTTTAAGGATAGGAATGCTCATTTCCATGAGAATTCTTATATCCAATAGTATGTGATTAGTCATTTCCCCCATACCCTATGTTTTTAGTCATTCCTAATCTGTTAGGAATGAAATTATTTTTATTTTTGACAAAATGACCCTCTTATAAACCATAAAAAATATTATATAAAACTAAACATACACCAAAAATTTAATATTTATTTTTATTTTCTTACAATTGTAATTTTTTTTAAAAACTTTAACACGATTCTCACTCCACTTTTATTGTTTTTCGGGCCAGCTTGGTGCCGCTCCACTAGACCAAAGGGGAAAATTGGGTCGGGCTTGGTGAAACAGTGATCAGACCGTTATTTTTGGAGCTCAACCCACGAAAATACACATAAAAATCGGGTTGATCGGGTCGGGCCAAATAGGCCCGATTCATTTCGAGTCTCTATAAATGAAGCTCAGTCCGACCGTTTTACCGGGCTGGCCGGATCGGGTTCATTTCGACAGCTCTAATGGACACTAGGGAAATTTAATACTGGGATGTTAGATAATTTAAGACCTAATAAAATAAAACTGTCATTAATGCAAAACGTATATTTTGCATAAATTTAAATATATCTAAAAATGATTCCACAGTAAATTGTTTTTGGAAAAAAAGATTATTTATAATTTAAAGATAAAGTTAATAAACATAATTAAAATCGTTGTTTTTTTTTAAAAAAAAAATCTACCAAAGAGTAATTTAGTCATTAAAAATATTTCATTACATTCTCATCATTTATTTTTAATTACCAATCATGAAAATGGAATCAAGTTAGAAATGACTTTTCCATTCGTTTCTCATTTCTTACTAAAAGGTATACATATAATATTCCATTCCCTTTGTCATTTCATTACTAGATTCATTCCATTTCTATCCAATTCTATTCATTCATACCAATCATGATGTAAGAGATATGACAGAGTTGTACTCATCTTAATATTATTGTTAATATTAAGCACAAAACTAAATATTATTATGAATATTAATTCCATTTTTTTTTTTATATTTTTGTTTTTCTCTTTTTTTTAATTGAAATTGATAAATTATTTTTTAAGAAAAATTCAAAAAATATTAAAAGAAAAAAATGGTTATGGTTAAACCGGAACGGAACCATGGAGGAACTGAGTTCCGATTTTGAACTGAAACCATGAGGCAACAAGTCTGGTTCCTCATTTTAGAGGAACCAACAGTTCCGGAACCGTTACCTCCCATCCATGAGAAAATGAAACAGGGGAAGTATTGAGGTGCCCGCACTTGGTAGAAGAAAAAATGAAGTGAAAATGGGTTCTCTTATCCCAACATATACATATATACAGGGGCGTACCCTCCTTACTAAGCCCCCCAAAATTTTTCAAAAATCAGTTAGTTCTATGTAAATTTTATTTTAAAAAATTAATTTTTATTACTAAATATTTATTTTTTATCGATTTAGCCTCCCCAAAATTATTTAGTCCCCCCAAGGTTAGACGTCTAGTTCTGCCCCTGCCTATACGTCTGCCCCTGCATATATAGGCGTTAGTGGACTTGGCTAAAAAAATGGGAATGAAGGATTAAATTTGGACTCCAATTTGGGCTCATTAAGTTGGCCGACTCTACTACAAGAAAATAAAATGTGGGCTAGGCTCTTGAAATAGAGAAATTAGTGGCCTGGTATATATATGTCTATATTTACATAGTGGCTTGATATTAAAGTTGCTTCACATGGTTAAATGTTGTGTTTAAAAATGGGGTTAATGGTGGGACCAATATAGTCTTTAAGTAAAGGTCAAAACTAACTTAAACTAAAACTCTTTACCTAATTTTGGGATATCAATCAACTAAATAAATTGTTCGCATTATTTAATTAAAGCGATGTAATTTTGTGTTACCAAAATATAGCTAAAAAAGTGTTACAATTAATTAAATATAGTGTTACATGAAGTGTTATTTAATTAAAGTGATACCTATTTGTGTTATCAAAACAATAACAAAAAAAGTGATACTTAAAAAGTGTTACTTATTTGAAACTGTTACAAATAAGTGTTACATATTTATAAAGTGCTACAAAAGTGTTACAAAATATTATAATGTAAAAGTGTTACAAACATGTGTTATGTAAAAAGTGCTACAATTTTGTGTTACTTAATATTATTTATGTTGTAGTGTTAGTTAATATAGTCCACATATGCAGATTCTTACTCGTGATCTTTATCAAAAATATTTATCCAAAACAACTGAGCAACAAACTAATAAGAAATCTTTACGGGGTTAATCAATTAAAATTCTTTCAAACTTAATTTTCTTTTTTTGACAAGAACTTAATTTTCTAAATAGCGAAAATCGCGGGGAAATTGTGAGGCCCCGATCTTTCCGAACATATAATTAATTCTTATTGTCGTCTATGTATTTGATCGACTATTTTACCACGTCACTTTGACGGATAATTATCATTAATATATATTTTGTATTTTATTTCATTTTATTTAATTACTTATGATCATGATCATCATTACTTCTATTTTACATTTATGATCACTTGATTGATCATTATTACTATTTTTGTATTTATTAGTCACCTTAGAATTTTAAGAGACTATTTATTTTAGAGACTTTTACTTTATAGAATTAAGATTTTGATTTAGATTAAGTGATCATGAGACTTATAAGTGATCAAGGAAATCACTAATTATTTTTGAGATTGATATATTTCATCTATTATCATCAAATTTGGGACAAAAAAAAATACATGGAATTACCAATTTACCCCTATAGTGGACGGCATTGGTGTTGAATTTTGGAGTAGAAATATCATCCAACTCTTGTACATGTACACCTTATGTAGTCATCTTGTGTATAATTATACCATTAATTCAAACATTATACACATCATCTTATACATCAATTCTTTATTACTATTTTTCTCAACATTCCTTCTCTTCCCATACCTTGCCCATACCTTTGACCACCCTTTTGTCTCCATGCAAGAGACAATTTGCAAGACACAAAATTAATCAAAAAATTCCCTCCCCCTCTAGCAACGGCCACATGAAGAAAAATGAACAAATTTGTTCATTTTTCATCCAACACCTTCATCTTTCAAGCCTTTTCTCCAATTTCTCTCTAACCTCTCTCTAAAAATCATTCACATCTTCAAATCTTCAAACACAAAATCATTCACATCTTCAAACCTTCAAACACCAACTCTTCACATCTTCAAATCTTCAAACATAAGTTCTTCATATCTTCAAGTACCACTTCTTCACATCTTCAAATATTCAAACACAAGTCCTTCACATCTTCAAACCCATCTTCATATCTTCAAGAACATCTTCTTCCTAACATCAAACATACTTTCTTTCTTCAAACATCTAAACCAAAACAAACAATCTTTCCACTTAAACACCAAAAATTCGAACACCCCTATCTCAAGGTAAGAAATTTCACTCTTCAATTCAACTTAAAATCTTACTACTCATCACCTTCTCTTTTTAATATAAGTTTGAATTTTGGATTTTGAGGTACTTAGAAGACCACTTGAAGACATGCATGCATGGTGACCTAATTTGAAGACTTGAAGAATAATTAGTAGAGAAAATTGGACTACAAGGTAAGAATTGGACACAAGAACCCTTCTTTCTTCTTCTTTTTTTTTTTTTTCAAATTTTAACACCCCTTTTTTATTTTTGAGAAATAGGGGCTGACCTTAGGTGATTTTGGAGTAAAACCAAAAATTCCAAATTTGAAGCTTCAACTAGTCTCCAATCACCTACTACACAAGGTAAAGTGTAGTCTTTTCAATTTCCTTATCTCCTTCTTTTTCTCCTTAATTTTTCTCTCCTTTTTCTAACTCCAAAATTTTGATATTTCTTGACATAGGGGCTGACCTAAGTGACCTCATCCAAAGTTGGGAAATTTATCCTTTTATTTCACAACTTTCCAATTTAAGGTGGGTGGAAAAACTCTTTCAACTTCTAGGTGCTTTTGTTAAAATGCATGTAGAATTTTGATCATGAGCCCTTGAGATATATAATTTATGTATTGCATATCAATTTTATGTATCAAATCATGAAAATTCTCAAGAGTTGCTCAAAATTGCTATTTATTGAACTTTAGGTGCATGCATGTACAATTTAATGTTCTATTTGATGAAATCTTGTATGAATTGGACATGCATGTGTATGATCTTTGAAATCCATGTTTTGGATGACTTATAACCTGGACAAGTCGAGCATAATTGATTAAATTTCAATTTTGGACTTAAAAATGCAAAAATGGAAAATTGGTGGGCTAAATTGCAAGAAAACGAAAGTTAAAGGACCCCTCTGCAAATTTCGAATTTTGGGACTGCACTCAGGTTCAAAAATAACTTTTGGACATTTTAATAAAGTTTTAAGAGTTTTAAGATAAATAAAATCAACCTTTAAAAGCCCAAGGACTAGATTGTAAAATTTTAAAAGTTTAACGGCTACTTTGCAAATTTTGAAATCGTACTCAGGACCTTAATTTTAAAATTTAAAATTTTCACTCTTAAGGTACTGGAAATGACATATTTTAAATGTATTCCAAAAATCCAAGTGTTTAGAGCTTGGAAATTAATTTTACAAAATTGAGGGACTAAAGTGTAAAAGACTAAACTTGAGGACCAAATGAAATTTCCAGACTTATGCACCCATGCACTGGAAATACTAACTTAATCAGAATAACTTAATTATATTTTGGACCCAAGGTTCAAATTTCATAACAATTGGACCCCTAAAAGCCTTAAAGGCAATTATTTCAAAATGGGACAAAAATGATATTTTCAAAAGTTAAAGGACCTAAACTTATTTCTTTTAAAAACTATTTTTGTCCCAATATTCCACTAACCTTAGTGACATTTTCCAACTTGAATCACATTAAAAGCCCTTCCGGTTTGTGAGTTCCGATTATTTTAACCTTAAGGTCCGAATTGGCAATTTCAACGAATTTGGGGTCAATGTGAGAATTTTATAAAAACTCGACCTCAAAACTTTAAAAACCTGAATCTCTGGACAATTTGGAGAAATTAGGAACTGACCTCATAATTTTTCAAGGTCGGGATATTTATTTATTCAATTTTTAACCCCAAAAGTTTTGGTTTTTACAAAACAGGGGTAAATTGTAATTTTTCTTTTATAAAGGACCTAACTCAAATTATTTTCTCTTTTACTAAAATAGCCCTGGACCCTCTGACTTAGATATTTAATTAAAGTATTTTATTTTCTCAAAAAAAAAATCCTTGACTTATCGGACCGATTCGACCGATTAATACCCGATCGCGGGGCGACTTCCTCGTCTTGCGGTTTTGAATCTATAACGGGACTTATGTTCCACCTAATCTTTCAAGATATCGAAGATTGCTTATCCTTCCGATAATCATCTTCATCCAAATAACTCCACCAACGCCATATTGCTACTCGTGAATTTTCAAGAATTTTCTGAATCGCTTCAATCAATCAATAATACTCGATTTGCTGGTTGTTGTATCATGTACTTGTATTTATTTACTTTCCGCTCGAGTCAACTTGGTGTGTTGAGCTCACAAGAGAAATGGATACGTTGGGGATGGAACCAAGGCAGCTTGGCCGCTATTCCACTCTTCCCCATCATCCTAATCCCCAAACCGAGGGACGGAGTGTCCAAGGGAAGCGGGTCGTAGTACTTGAGGTATAATCATGATTATGACAAACCGAGCCTTGCAAGCTCCACTGTGGATTTTGTCTTTGCTACGGAGCGATAAGGTGGTCTTGGACCATCTTGCCCGGGGAGTTACAAGAAAGAACGAAGGAATCATTTGTCGATCCACACGATTAGGAGTTATCGGACCCGTTTGGTTGGCGCTACAAACCGCACGCAACCGCTTATCAGATTGCATTGGTGCGCTACAAACCGTACGCAACCATTAATTGTCTTGCATAGGATTGGCGTTACATTCCGTACGTAATCCTACCTGTCTTGCCTGAATCACATAGTGCCTGTGTGACCACGAACTGTTTTCTTAAACTGTATAAGTATATTACTTAAATATATTTATCACGACGCTTGTGGACTGTGTGTGAATTCATGCATCATACTCACGCGTTTTTATATAACTGTTTTCTCGCATTAACTATATATCGCCAAACTTGCACACGATCACCCCATCCACTGAGATTTTTGTCTCATCCCACCTGTTTTCTAACCTTTAGATGAGGACTTCGTTGAAGAAGCTGAACCGACTACGGATTGAGCCCTTGTACTCCGCTTGTTGGATTTACTATCTTTTGTTGTTGATGTCGCTGGACTTGTTACTATTATTTGCTGTTGGACTTACTACTTCTTGTTGTTATTGTTGGACTCTTTTCTTGTGTTTGTTGTTGGACTCTTGTATTTCCTTTCATTCCGATTTGTAACTGAAGGGCGTAGGACCCTTTGACTTTTAAGTTGTTATCTTTAGATCATATCGGGGATGTAATTTGGATTATGGATATTGTGGACTGTAAGTTGTAACGTGTGTCTTTATTTCCGCTGCTATTTAGACTCTGTTCCATTGGGTTTTGATGATATTCGTCTAGAATGTTTAGTTTACTTGTATTTAAGTTGTGGATCGTCGTCGCGTCCCGTTTGGGGCGTGACAGAAATACAAAGATCTAATATATATATATATATATATATATATAGTTTTTAATTGATAATAGAGTAAATTGCTTAATATACCTACTTGGGACAGGATAAAGACTTTTCTGACACGTGAGATAAAAAAACTATCTTTTCTACCTATTTTTATGGTTTTACCCAAATACTCCTAATATTGAATACAAAAGCAAAAGTAGGTGGGTCCTATTTCTCTCTCACATAAAATACATTTTCTTTATTTTCTCTCTTTGTACTCCCACTCTCATCTACACAAAATAACAAGAATTTTGAGTTCTATCTTGTATCTTCTACACAAAATCTCTTCTACACAAAATCGTACCAGACACGATATGGACATGATATTTTAAAATCGAAAAACTATAAAATAAAAAAACTCAAAAAACTCTTTTTAAAATTTTTAAAATTATTTTAAAACATTCTGGAAATTTACTAAAAATATTCAGATTTTAAAATCCCAATTTTGGAATAATTTTAAGACTTTAAACAAATTTTGGTTTTTTCTAAAACAAATTTCAATATTTTCTTTAATTTATGGATTTTTCTTAAATAACTTATTTTTGTAGTAAAAAAGTTATATGTTCTTTTTATTTACCCATTTCGGATTTTATAAAAATCTGATTTTTTGGTAAATTTTTTCGAAAGTCTTCAACAATTTTCAGTTTTTAATCCATTTTTCAGATATTTAAATAATTTTCAAAATTTTAAACAAATTTCCATATTATAGAAATGGCAAATGTTTAAAAAAAATGTATAGTTTTTTTATTAAAATTTTCAGATTTTTAAACAATTCTTTTAGATTTTTAAACAAATTATCGTGTTTTTTATATTTTAATATTTAGATTTTAAAATATTTTTGTGGATTTTGTTAACTTTTTTTTTTATAAATTGCAAATACTTTTAAATTTTATTGAAACAATTTTCAAAAGTAATAGACAATTTTTCAGATTTTTAAATAATTGTTTTATGTTGTTTTTCAAATTAATATATGTACATAGAGGTTGACACGATATATCACGATATGGGCACGATATGACCGGATATGGCATGATATGTGCACAATATGACATGATATGTCATGATATGAGCACGATATATCACGATATGACACGATATGGGCACGATATGGTCTGATAAGGCACGATTCGGACACGATATATATATATATATATATATATATATCATGATATGTATATGTATATGTACATATGAGTTAACATGATATGAGCACAATATGGGCACAATATTGACACGGTATGGGCACGATATGACATGATATCATGAATGTATATGTATATATTTTTCGTATCCTTCTTTGTATATGTATACCAGGGTAGTGTGTATTTGGGGTGGAGTATGCACGATTTTCAAGAAAAATAATAATTACATCAATTTCAAAATCCTCAAATTAAAGGAGAGGCATTTGGGTCAAATTGGGTAAAAAAAGTATTTTTTTTAAGTAGGTGGGTAGAAAAAAATACCCACTATCCATAGTGGGTAGTGAAAAAAATTCCCCTTGATAATAATATCGTATTCCCAAAACATGAATCAATAATTTAACTTCAAGAAAAGATCATGGTCAAAAGCTATATCACTTGTGCCCTATTTGGATTTCATGGAGAATAATATTTTCTTTCCTATAAATTCAAAATAAAGTAATACAAATAAGAATATATACAAACGTCATTATGAGAATATTTAATTATTTATATGCCCGAACAGTTTATTGCCTTTTTGTTGTATTTAATTACATCTAAAAGGTTCTTAATTACTTGATATTTATGTTTTGTAAAAGGGAAAAGTAATATTTTATTTCGTACCCATTCTTTCAATGCACATTATAAATAGGGATAATTACAATAAGTACCCCTGAGGTTGATCTAATTACAAAAAAACCCAGCTAACTTTAAAACTTACAAAAAGTACCCATGAGGTTTGATTTAGTGTTAAAATTAAGGGTAATGTGCAATGATTTCAAACCTTAGGAGTACTTTTTGTAAGTTTTAAAGTTAGCTGGGTTTTTTGTAATTAGGTCAAATTTCAGGGGTACTTTTTGTAATTATCCCTTATAAATATTAATAAAGTAAAATACGAGATGGTATTCTTCAAGATCCAAATTGTTAGTTTAGACTTTAGACGTAGCACATATGGGTAAATTATATAAGATAGACATATAATATAACAATTATAACGTATTATGAAGCTAAAAATAATTTTTGTTATCCGAACTATTCGAATTTTTCGATTGTCTTTTAAAATTTTTATTGGAGACTTAAACTCATAAAGTCCACAAGTTTTTCAAATTGACTCGTCTAATTGACTTTTGGTGTAAAATTCAATCGAAATTTCATCATATATGAAGTTTCAATTTAATTTTTGGCATCCAAAATATTTCGGAAGACAAAATCGAAAAAATCAAATAGTTCAAACGCAAAATATTTTTCCTCCACGAAGAATTTCCAGAGTTAAAAGTAAAACCTGACACTGTAAACCCAACCGGAGGTTCCCCCAATTCTGGACATAGCATTCCTCCACCGGGCCACCTTCTCCACCCCAAATCTCATCTCCAACTTCTCCATATCCGCCTTAAACGGTTCCTTCTGCCCCCGAACCGCCGACGGGTCGACCTGGTAGAACACAGGGATCACGAGTTTCCCCAAATCGAATATCCTCGCAAGCTCATCCAAGCACCAGTGCGAATCGGCGTACCTCGGCGAGAGGACGGCGATGGCCGCCGCCGAGTCCTCGATTGCGTCGATCAAGCTCTGATTGACCTCGTTTCCTTTCTCAATGGCGTCATTGTCGCGAAAAACTCGGACGCCTTTGGAGTATAGGGCGTTGTAGAGACGATCGGTGAAATCGTCTCTACTGTCTTCGCCTCTGAAACTCAAGAAGACGTCCCAGCGCAGCCTGAACGCCGTCGAAGGTGGCGGAGATGGATCGCCGATTTCCTCCATTTTATTTAGCTTCTTTTTTGCGGTGCTGATTGTTTTTTTCTTTTACCTTTTTTCTATTTTGGCGTAGTACTTTTTGCAGATAAATTTTGGAAGAGATTAGATGGACCTATTTATGCACAGTCAGGCATGCACGGACGGAGGGAACAGTTAAACGAAATTCCTTTTGAGGTCCCGTTTTATCTATAATGCTATATATGCCCTCTTCATTTGTTAATATTATAAATTTTAACCTTTTGTTTACGCTCATTTTTATTTATGGAAAGAAGTGACTTTTTAAACAAATGAGAAAAGCATTTGAGAGTGTGATTTGAAATAAGATAAAAATATGATAATGATAGTTTCTAACTTTTTATGATGATTTTTTAGTAAAATAGTAACTAAGTCGATAGTGTATTTTTTAGAAAAAATATAAAACAAATCACAAGCATCGAGCAATCGGATATTGGGAAAAAAAAGTTGAGCTAACATTTACAAAATTCGATCTTTTACCGCCAAGCACAACCTAAACTTTATATTGATTAAATGTATGACTTTTTTTTCTGGTAAACATCTTAAAATTTGAATTTATTTTTTCAACATAATTTTTTTTTCTTTTCAAAAATATCCCCAATATTTAGAATAAAGATGTGTCATGGGTGGCCAAATGAAAGCAGAACCAGGTTTCTAACTGGAACCGGAATCATTGATTGAAATTCAATTTCAAAATTGGAACTAGTGGAACCGTGTACGTCAGTTCCGATTACGGATTCTAGGTGTCAAAAATTGTGGAACTGGTGGTGAAAATTACTGTTTGCATGAATTTATAGTGTTAAATAATTTTAGATAGTTAATTGACACTATAAACTTTATGTCACCGACACCACATAATTGGGACTAACGTCCAGTTGATGATATATATATATATATTCACAACCACATAAATCACGTCTTAATTAAACCAAATATTGTAAACGAACTTGATCCGGCCCTATTCCAGGTCTTCCCGGAAAGACCTGGACGATACCAGTGTAAGGCGATGGACTAGTTGATTTGGCCAGTCCAGGTCTTCCCAGTCAGACTTGGATGATACCAGTGTAAGACCTTAAGGCCAGTGTAAATGTAGGCTGGAGGAGTCGCTACGGTCCAATTCCAGGTCATCCCAACCAGACCTTGAGGATACCAGTATAAGGCGGTGAACTAGTTGATTTGGCGACCCGGTCTTTGATCGGACTGGATGATACCAAACCTCACCTACCTTGGAAGGATTGATGCGGTTCTATACGGACCTTCCCGCCCGCACTAGAAAGCGTACTAATATAAGGAAGGACTACTGAGGCTCGAAAGGGCTGTATGGTAAAAGTCAGAGGTAACCTGACTATCATTAACTAACTGACGGGAGTACCATTTCGGAAAGGGTGCGAAGGGACATAAAGTCATCGGTGTCGGAACCGACCTGAGGCGCATTTCATGCATCCTAGGCAAGACCTGATGCGCATTTAATGCATCCTAGGCAAGACTGCGGGGCATTAATGAGATGCAGAGCACGACCTGAGGGGCTTTAAATGCTCATACGGCTTGATGTGACAGATAGTAACTAGGACAAAGATCAGTTTGACATTTAGTTACTCATTAAACAGGTCGGGAATGTATGACCTGACACCCAGACAGAAGAACCACTAGGGAAGAGACACGTGGATCATGAAGTCCTTGTAGAAAGCTATAAATAAGAGAAGAAGGTAGAGATTGAGGTATCCTTTTTTCATATATAGTATTCTGGTCTTTTATTTGAGTGTATTTTTAAATCAACCCTTACTAACTTGATCGTCGGAGTGCTAACGCCGGAATCCTCCGGTAGTCTTGTGCAGGAAGGCAGCAGAAAGTCAAGTTAGGGATCTTGAGCGGTTCTTTCTTGGACTAATCAGAACTATTTGTATATTGATTTATTTATACCCGAAACCGTGGTCACCCCTAGTGACATCACTAACTTATATATTATTTTTAACTTTTAAGCATAATATTATTATAACATTCAAAAGTATTTTATACTTTTTCATTAACTCGCTTCTAAAATTTCATGTTAAATTAAGTTGGATGCATAACATGGGGATGGTGGGATAACTTAAATTAATATTACCGAAATTCAAGTTTTCACTATTCATTTAGGTAAAAGAATAGCTATATTTTTGCAAGATATAATATTTATGATTAATGTACTTAAAAAAATTGTCTTGAATAATTTTGAGATGAATTAATATAAGATTATAGGTGACTGGTAAGTCTGATTAAGGGATACTAATTTGTCGCAAATTAATGTTCTATACAAAATTACTGAAATGATAAATTAATAAAAAAGTTTAATTTTTATTTTTATAATGGGAAATTATAAAATTGGTCATGTATCTATAGGGATGTTGCAAAACTAGTCTTTAACTTTTGAAGTTGTAATTTTAATCCTGTGACAATTTTGTCCCTTAGCAAAAATAATTAATAATTTTATGTATGTAATTTTTAGGATTTGGCAAGTTTAGTCTTTTATATATTAGTTGTGATAATTTCAGCCATATTATTCAAAATAACTAATTATGGCATATTTGTGCATGTTTTATATATTTTCATAATTAGGAAATAATACATGTAAAACTCATATCTCGGATTTTGATCTGGATTTATGAATATAATATTCTTCCATCGTTAGGCAATCTATAAGTATATATAAATCATAAATAAATTCTACTCGAGTGCATAAAATATAGGCTCTTATTATTCTAAACTTGATCGTAGGTATACTAATTATTTTGGCTATCAATGACATTTTAGGAATAATTGAAATATGGAAATAGTCTTTAGGACCAAATTTGCATCAACTTAAAACTTATAGGACCAATTGCACAAATCTAAAATTTACGGGACCAAATTTACAAAAAAGACAAAACATACAAGACTAAATAGCAATTTCAAAAGTTACAGGACTAATATTGCAACATCCCTATAGATGCATATCTAATTTTACATTTTTCCCTTTTATAACTTTAGGACAAGGTCCACCCACACAATTCTTCTTCTTATAACTTTTAGTTTAATTCAATAATTTGGACAAAAAATAAACAAAATTAACACTTACAGCATCGAAATTGTCAAAAGATGAATATGATATATTAGTTCAGCTATATATTAAACATATGACTTTGTATTATAGAAAAAAATCATAGACATTTACCTAAAAATATTCATTAAATCTAGAATGAGTGGAAGAAATGGTCATATTGATCTTCTACATGAAGAGGGTAGGGTAAGCACAATCCACACTTTGAACGTCTCACTAATTCAAGTTTTCCTCAGTTAATTAATTCAAGTCTTTTAGATATAGGAGAGCACTATTAACACCCCCAAAACCTATTAATACACCCCTATTTTTTTATTATAAAATATTATCAACTGAAAAGATTAAAATGCCCTTAGTATCTACCAAATCTCTAAATACACCCATCAAATCTCTAAATACCCCCAATTTTTTAAAACCTTATAATCATGTTGCCCACCCCCACCCACGTTGTCTTCTTCTCCCGTCTGTAAATAAAAAGAGACAGGGATATAGTTATATCTCTTTTGTGAATTCAAATTAAAGCATGAAAAATTTATATCAAACAAGGTTGACCCTTTATTGGGACTTTAGGTTTGTAAGAGTTGTTTCAAATTTGGGTTATTCACACTTGCGCATTCCAACTATTTTTGTATTGTTATATTAATTCTAAAAGTTGAGTCATGAGTTAATCACTTAATTGGAAGGAACAAGTCTTGTTTTGCACAAAAAAACTCTCGCCTGATCATTCCATTCTCAGAACCAGTAATTACTCTATCTTCATCAAGCTTTCGACAAAAATGAGACATAGAAAAATCAATTAATTCACAGAATATAATTGGACAAATGACTCCAAAATGGTCGAGAGAAATCCTATGAAATAAATAATAATGTAGAAAGCAATGACCTTTGGCAAGACATCCACAAAATTAGGAGAGCGATGGGGTTTAATTGAAGAAGGGTAAATTGGAGAATATTAAGGGGTGTATGAAGTAAACAAGTTAAATTTTGAAAAAAAAGTGGGAGTGTATTAAGAGAATATGTGTATTAAGAGATTTTGGGGGTGTGAATAGCGCTCCCCTTAGATATATGGTATCACTTATTTTTCATATCCATAGTCAATTTCATTCTGGATTTAAAAGTTGCAGATATTACTAGTGGTTGTACAAAAAAATAATAAATTGAAGTCCACTATAATTTAATGTTTTATGCAAAGTCTTTTAATAATTCGAACACACAAAAAAAGATTATTCAAATTTACCACTTTTAAAGTTCTTGAAAAATATCATAGCATTGCAATGAGAATTACATATGTAAAATAATTATGTATACTAGTAGCATCAAACAAACAATCTGGTAATACTTTTACAAATACATTGCAAAAGAGTATTTTTTTCTTTTTTTGCTTTAGTCAGCATTCTTTAAGAATATTTCAACCATCATCGGTTAATTAACTTTCAAGTTGTGATCAACTTTGTGTTCTAGTGATATAAACTTATATTATAAGGACGATTGACTTGGATTCGATTTTATTTGAGTATGTGTCCCTTCTCGGCTTCTCCTACTATTCCCACTGTACTAAAATAAAAATTACAAGTTGGTTGTCAACGAAATTGAAAAAATAATACTAAATATAACTACACTGTAAAACAAGGGGTGTGATTGCGTCTTCAATTAAGACATCAAAGAATAATATTACAAAATACTGCAATTGGTATGGTTGACAAAATTAAAACAATACTAACTAAGTAACTATAGCTACAACGTAAATCAAGGAGCAACTGCTTTTTAAGTAAGATTTAAAAGTAATTTTTAAAGCTTTAGTCGCCATTTTCAATTTTCAAATATTGCAATCATTAGTTAATTATTTTCCAAGTTGGTATGGTTGACGAAATTAAAATACTACCAACTATAGCTATAATGTAAAATAAGGAGCTAGCAATTGCCCCCCTAAAAGTAGATTTAGTTAGTAATATTCTCAAATTTATCATAATATTTCAATCATTAGTAAAGTACTTCTTGAAGTAGGTATGGTACGAAACTGTAGTAATACTTGCTATAGCCACAATGTAAAATGTGGGGCGATTCACGATTGCTTCTTCGATTAAGCTTTCAAAATGAGATTGATATTACCAAAAAAAA
Organism: Rehmannia glutinosa; assembly: GCA_016081115.2. Classification (NCBI taxonomy): domain Eukaryota; kingdom Viridiplantae; phylum Streptophyta; class Magnoliopsida; order Lamiales; family Orobanchaceae; genus Rehmannia; species Rehmannia glutinosa. The sequence goes on along the minus strand of CM071926.1, from coordinate 19,240,790 downwards.
AAAAAAAAAGAAAAATTAGCTTTGAGTAAAGTCTGTTACGGGATTCCCTCAAAAAAAAAATATCTTTTACGGAATGGTCTCGTGAACTTAATATCATGCCACGAAGACCTAAAAATTATGAAATATGAATTGAAAATATTAAAATATTAAAAATTAAATTATAAAATATAAAACAAAAACTAAACATTGAACATGAAAAATGAAACATGAAATATTATTAACCCTATGAATTCAAAAAAACATAAACAAAAAAAAACATTAAACCTTAAACATGAAATTTTATTAACTCTAATTGAAATTAATTAACCCTAAAAAATAATAAAAACTTAAAATAAAACCTTAAAAAAAACGAAAAACTTTGCATGTTTTCTTAGTATTCCTATGCTCAGTCTCATGGTGAGATGGTCTCATACAAGTTTTTGCATTTAGTTTTAGTTCCCATACTCAATTTTCAAAGTAGTTCAATCACCGATCAATTAATTTCCAACTCGGCATGGTAAATTTCAGCAACTATAGTTGTAATGTGAAATAAGGGGTGATTGTTTCTTTGTGAGTGGAAGTTTTTTCTTCCTTTTCTTGTAGGAGTGTTTCTATCCAATTATATGCAAATATTTCTTGACTTAGACATGTACCTTTTTTTTTTATTGATATTCCAATTGAACACAACTTCTTATTTGTCAAAAATAATTTTAAAGTACAATTGATTTAACAAATGTATATCAAAAGAAATATTTTAGCAGCATGCTCAATTTTCAAAATATTTCAGTCAATTTGTTAATTTATTTTCAGTTTTGTATGATTGTCGAAATCAAAATAACAATAACAACAACAAATTAAGCCTTATTCCATTTTGTGGGGTCAACTATATTAATCATATCATGCCATCATTTACGGTCAAAAACCATATTTTTATTTATTTCTAGATATAACATGAGTATTTTTACTAGTTTCTTTCCAAGTCTTTTTAGGCTTTCTCTTTTTGTTTTTTTTTAATTTGAGTGAGTGATTCTCTAACTTCCACACATCGCTGGGATGCATCTAAAGATCTCATATAAATATATTTAAATCATCTTAATCGTGTTTATCTAATTTTCTCATCTATTGGTGATATTCTATCTAATCTAGTGTGTCCGCATATTAATTTTAATATCCTCATTTCAGCTACTCCATAAAGCATTGCGGAAAATTTATAAAACGGCCATAATAATACAAAACACAATTATCCAAATATGAATATGAATTCATTATTCAAAACATAGTATAATTAAATTATCCAAACTTAAATATAAAAAGAAATTAAGTAACAATGTACTGAAATCGAATCATTTAATCCGATTTGATATAGCATTTTGATAGTAAGGAAGTTTTAACCAATTTAACATATCAAAAATATCTACCAAGTCGTCGCCACAGTTCCGGTTTTTCATTATGGAAGAACCGGAACCGCAACTGTTGCCTCACGATTTCGGTGTCGTTTGGAACTCGGTTCCTCTACGATTTTGGTGCCGTTTGGAACTCGGTTCCTCTATGGTTCTGGTTCCGGTTTTAACCGGAACCGTTTGTTTATTTTTTGATAATTTTTTTTTTTTTTTTAAAATGGTTTATCAATTTCAGTTAAAAAAATAGAAAAAAAGAAAAAAAATTGGACTTAATATTTAATTGAGTTTTGTACTTAATGTTAAAAATAATATTAAATTGTCTATATATACTATTAGGGCAAAATTGCTTTTTTGGTCCGTTAAGTTGGCTCAATTTCGCTTTTAGTCCTTTAATTTTTATGGGTTGTGTTTGGCAAACACTAACTTTTCTAAACTTGCACATTTAGTCCGATTTCAAAATTTCGGGGATATCTTATCCCTAAAATACTGAGTTGGGTCATTTTTTCATGAAATGACTATTTTGTCCCCTTTTTTGGATGGAAACCTTGGTCATGTGCATATCACATGACTTGTGTAATATCTCAATAAAATTAAATAATAAAATAAATATGAGATTAAATTAAATTAAATAAAAAATGTGAACATATATTTATAATTTTATATAAAGTTGACAAATATAAAATATATGTTGGACTTTTTTTTAATTTTATTTAAATAAAATAATTTGAACATATATTTATAATTTTCAATTATAAATAAAATTAAAAAAAAATGAAAACAAAATAGAAAAACATGTATTTACAATTTTCAACTATATATAAAAAATAAAAAAATAGAAACAAAAAAAAACCTATATGTATTTATAATTTTAAACTGTAAATTAAAATTAAAAAAATAGAAATAGAAGAAATAGAAAAACCAAAAGAAAAAGAAAATAATGTACTTTTTTGTTTTTCTAGTTTTCCATTATTTTTATTTATTGAAAAATATAAAATATATGTTCAAAATTGTTTTTAATTTAATTTAAAGAAAATAATATGAACATATATTTATAATTTTCAACTGTAAATAAAATTAAAAAAAATAAAATAAAAAGCGAACAGAAAAAATATGTATTTACAATTTTCAACTATATGTAAGAATAAGAAAAAATAGAAAACCAAAAAAACATATATATCTGCAATTTTCAACCGTAAATTAAAATTAAAGAAAAATAGAAAAGAAACAAAAGAAAAAATATAGACTTACAATTTTCATCGTAAATTAAAATTAAAGAAAAAATAAAAACAATAAAATTGGAAAAAAATATCTATTTACAATTTTCTGCTATAAATAAAAAATAAAAAAAATAGAAAAAAAGATGAAAAATGAAAAAAAAAGAAAATAAATTTCTATTATTTTTATTTTCTATTTTTATTTAATGTTGAATTAAAATATAAAAATATATGTTCGACCATTTTATTTAATTTCATTTAAGTTTTTTTATTTATTTATTTTTATTTAATTTATTATTATTTTTCTATTTTTTCTTTAATTTTAATTTTCCAAAAAAAGGGGCAAAATAGTCCTTTAAAGGAAAAATGGCCAAACTCTGCATTTTAGGGATAAGATATCCCCAAAATTTTTAAATCGGACTAAATGTGCAGGTTTAGAAAAGTTAGTGTTTGCCAAACGCAACCCATAAAAATTAAAGGATTAAAAGCGAAATCGAGCCAACTTAACGGACCAAAAAATCAATTTTGCCATACTATTAGAGTATAGAGTAATCAAAGTTCACATAGTTCGCTTACAATATTTGGTTTAAACATGTCTCATGTGGTTACAAAATAAAACGTTATAATAAACATTTAACATTTCTTCTAACATATTTACCAAATAAAAATAAAAATCGTTGGTTTTAACCTTGAAACCGTTGATTCCACCATGATTCCACATACGGTTCTAACTTCTACATTTTTTGGCTAAGCCGATTTCGGTTTTGGAATCAACGATTCCCAAAACCGTTAACTCCGATTCCGGCTTATAACCCGATTTCGATTCTATTTGTCCACCCCAACCAAGTCCATTTAGCAGGAGAGAATCTTTTGATCAAGTCTTCGTCAACCCATGTGTTAAAAGCTAGCCTATGAGCCCCACTCGGAAAATTGTGCGACTTTCGCATCTATCCCTATCTCTTTCCGTACATTGCATGCTTTCTCTGATTCTCTCTGGCCATTACTGTGCATTGCTACTGCTACTGTGCGCACGTACGTACGTATACATCAATTGATGAAACCGCCTGAAAACAACATAAACACGCTAATTGAGACGCCCTAGACTAGACGGGATCTCCGGCGACAGATGGGCGACGGCGCAGACGACACCGCCGGCGCCGCCTACCGCTACAGCTGGGATGTGTTTCTCAGCTTCCGAGGAGAAGACACGCGGAACGGCTTCCTCGCCGATCTCTACGACGAGCTCGTGCGCCACGGCGTCCGTGCGTTTCGAGATGATGAGGGAATGGAGCGCGGCGACGAGATCGCGCCGACGCTCCTGGCGGCGATCGAGGACTCGGCGGCGGCGATTGCCGTGATCTCTGAGAACTATGGGAACTCCAAGTGGTGCCTTGAAGAGCTGGCGAAGATATTCGAGTGTCGGAAACTGATGATTCCGGTGTTCTATAAGGTGGATCCGTCGGATGTGCGGCGGCAGAGTGGGTGTTTTCAGTCGGATTTTGCGAATCACGAGCGGGAGGTGGAGCCGCGGAAGGTGGAGAGGTGGAGGAATGCGATGAACCGGGCGGGTAATATTTCGGGTTTGGATTCCCGGTTCAGGTAAACCTTCTTTCTCCAATTTTCTCTTTGTGCAGAGTAATTTTTTTTTTTTTTTTTTATGGCTCCAATTGAGTTCAAGATTTAGGAGGCCAAAGTGACAGGAGAAGTGAAATTAATGAAAATATGTTTCTGTTAATTTTATTATTGTTTTTGGAAAACAAATATCAAATTTAATTTTTCTGTATGTAATTGAACATCACACTGGATAACCACAAGCAGTTTTTTTTTTTTTTTGGGAAATAAATATTAAGTCCTATAAAATAAACTTAAAATTGAGAAAATCTTTTTGATAATCACAAGTTTTCCTTTTTGCTTCTCCAAATTCAGTTAATATTCCAAAGAAATTTCAGTTTACTGACATAAATTACTGATAGAATTGATTTTGTCACTAAATTTTACTGTATACCTACATAATAAAAAATATTATTTTCCTCCAAATATATTGACAAATTACCTACATATCACCGGTCGTTTTTTACCCTAAATCTTAAATCATTTAACTACAATAATTTTGCCTAAACTTTATAGTTGTCTTAAGTAACTTTTTTTTTTTGGTAGGTAAACTGTTTTTTTTTTTTTTTTGGTAGATATGTTTTCATATTTTCCTCAATACATTCTAAGATCATAAGTCCCTAAGTCCTACTGAGGCATTTTATCATTTAGTTTAATTGATTTGCTATATTTAGTTTTTGTCTAATCATGGGGTTCACCACTGATAATGTGTTTTTTTTTTTTTTTTAAAAACTTTTTATCGTCTTTAAAACTTAAACTTAATAATATACCTAAAAGCAATGAAATTCACAATTCTTATACAATTATTTTGTCATTTTTGAAAGAAAAAAAAGTTACATCCACTTGGCTTTTGAGAGAGATAAATAGAATAGTAGTAAGCGAAAGTTCTCCACCCTTAAACTTCCATTCCTAATTTTGCTTTCGAAATTGCGAATAATGGAAAATGTGCGACGGAAAATACAAAATTTTACGCGTATTTACTAAAAAATGTTTTACAATTTCCAGTTGGAGTAACCCTGCTTCCTTGCAATGTTCTTTAATTAGTATAAGGCATAACCAAACAAATGTTTGATTTCTTAATTTCTTACAAAAAAATTAGAAAATTAAATAGACTTGAAACATTTATAAGGATTTTAGTCTTGAATTACAAATTTACAATGGTTAAAAATATTATTATGTGAAAAAGGTCAGTTTTTTATCATAAAAGATCAAAGCGAACTTTCAATAGTAGCTTTAGTGGAGAGACATATTTGTTGTTTAATATTTTGAAGAAGTAGAGTTGGCTTTATTTAGAGCAACTCCAGCCCTGCACTACTTTAGAGTAGTGTAGGCACAAAATTGCTCCAACACAGCGCCAATCTAAGCGCTATTTTGCTGATATGAACAGTGCAGCGCCACAAATGACACTGTACTGTTCATGCGCTACTTTTTGTTTTTTTTGCTTAATTTTAATTCTCTTTTCTTAATTTAAAACTAGTAGAAAATAATATTAAAATTAATTCAATAACATGTGATTATAATTTTAAATAATAAGGTGTGTAATTGAATAATACTATGATATTTAAAATACTACACATAAAATTATAAATTTTACATAAAATACATAAAAATTACTGGAACAATTAAATTTTCTATTTTTTTTATCAATTTGATTAATTTTGAGATGAAAAATTAATAAATTTCATATTAAATAAAATTACTTATATAATATTTTTATCAATTATTAAGTAATAAAAAGTAAAATAAAAGAAAGAATCTTATGGAATATTCTTTTTTAGTGCAAAAAATAGTGCAGACTGCTGGAGATAAAATGTAGATTTTGCGCCAAAGTAGTGCAAACTCTACACCAAAGTAGTGCAGAGTGCTGGAGATGGTCTTAGTGGAGAGACATATTTGGTGTAATGCAATATCTCCAATTTGCCCTACAATTCTCTTCTACTTCAAATTTAAATTCCAATTGTATCCTCATTTTAAATATAATTAATTTATATAACTTGGTTTTAATAATTAATTAATATTTTCTATAAATAATAATAAATAAAAAATAATTATAATTAAATTAAAAGAGATACTAACATTAATTTTAATATTTATTTTTGTAATATAATTAACTAATGTAATATTAATTAAATATAAGTTTTTAGTTAATTCCATTAACAATAATAAACTATAATTAAATCAAATAATTGTATAAATAAATAAATTTGGTTACTAGAAAATGAAAAATAAAGAATAAAATATTCATTTGGTGTAAGATTTGGTGTAATGGGTTGGAGATGGTTTTCAAAAAATTACACCAAAACACCAAATTTGGTGTAGTTTTTACACCAAATTTGGTGCAATGGGTTGGAGATGGTCTAAGAGCCATTAATATTTCTGTAATGAATTTTTTATTATATATTTGTGAGCATCGATGATGTTGTCGTAGGAAATGGATCCTCTCCATTTAGAGGATGTAAATTTCTTGTGCATTTGGAGAGATGCACATGTGTCTTTCTCTCTCCAAATGCACAAGAAATTTACATCCTCTAATATACATGCACATGTGTCTTTCTCTCTCCAAATGCACAAGAAATTTACATCCTCTAAATGGCGGATGTGATTTTCTATTCCATAACCGTGTTTCATCTCCTATTCCAACCGTGTGGATGATTGACACGTGCATTACACTTACCATTTAAGAACCCTACAATTTATGCTTGAAAATTAACATGGTAAGTGTAATACACGTGTCAATCATCCACACGGTTGGAATAGGAGATGAAACACGGTTATGGAATAGAAGATCCCATCCGTCTAAATGGAGAGGATCCATGCTGTTGTCGTATGAGGGGAAGCAACCAGTACTTTGAGCTCCAATAGTCAAACCTTGTTTTCTTGTATTAAAATTATATTAATAAGTACATCACAATACGACGTTTGTATTATGTAATGCTACTTACGACATCTATCCATTCTAAATACTACTTATTTTAACCAATAAACTAATTAAGAAACATCACTTTCTTCTTGTGTTATTTATTGCTACTTTGTCTCTTGAGCTTTCAATGCAAATATGCAAGTAGGTTATTCAAAATGCTTTACTAGTTTACTTCTTTTTTGTAGCTCATCAGCAAGCTTACCTGTCATTTACAATTTTATGTTTTCGTTTCTCGGATTCAAAGATTTTCAATATTTGGAAATTATGTATGCCTGTTGACCTATTCTATTTTATTTGGACATATGTGAAAAGACAATTCATTTGTTGATTGAGTTTACTCTTTGTTTTACAGTTTATCTTGATACTATTTGTTTTACACTTATTTTCAAGATATCTTGATATTTATTTGTTTATCACTATCTCAAAAAATTTAAAAGAGCTTATTTGTTTGAAATGTGTACACAAACTTACAAAAATAAAAACAAGACAAAAGCTCCCATTTTGATCTTTCTCAATACAAAATAAAAAATTTATATTACATTCATAAATGAGAGATTACTCAGATTCAATCTATATAGTTGTCTACTACAAAAGATAGGCTCTCTCGAAAATCACAAGAAAAATAAACTCTAACGAAGGTGATGCCAAGTGTGAAGTAACACTTCTGGCCTCACTTGACACCTTCCAACAAAGTTAGTGTATAAATTGAAATGGACCGAGTCTTCTACTCTTTTGTGCGCTCATCAATTGACTCTCAATTTTTCCAGCCTTTGGACAATTTAAATAGATGTAAAAGACATCAATCCACCTATAAAACATATCATAAAGGTAGCACAAAAATAACAAATATTAATGGGTTAGTAGGTTAGAACATGGGTTAATGGAATAAGTTGTTAGTGGAACTATGGTGTCCATATAGGCCAAAAAAAAAAAAAACAAATTGGGTTGAAATATAAAATTCAACATCAACGATCTTCCACTTTTTGGCCTTTCTGGACAAAACTTGCACAAGAATAATGTTATCTCAACATACCATATAACACAATGAAAAATGTAAACTCCCCTAAAACTAATAACAAGAAGTCTAATAACCTAACTATATACAGTCCATCATCCCCTTCTCAAGAAACCTCAGTTCCTTCAGTATTACCAAATGTGTTGTCAACACAAGTCGCAACATTTTCTGTAACACCACCTTCACAATGTTGCCAAATGTGTTGTCAACACAAGTCGCAACATCTTATGTAGCACCTTCTTCACCCACTATTTCACACTCGATTTTCAAACTCTTTTTGTGCCTTTCATTCCGCATTTTTTGCGCAGAAAGGAACATATATCTCCCCCTCAAATTATAAAATTCTTTAGTTCAAGGTTATGACGAAAAATAACAAAATAAAAGGAAAAAGAAACAAATGAGGATCAACCTTGTGCTCTTGTGGTTGAGACATGTATTGTAAGGGTGAATGACCCGGATTCGATCCCATACGAGTGCGTGTATCCCCTCCCCAAGTTCCCCCATGGTATTTAAAAAAAAAAGAAACAAATGAAACAATTACTTAGAAAGCCATTAGAGTACATCAAGAAAGAAAACTTGGAGAAGATGAAAGTATTTTTTTCCGATTTGTTTTTTAAAAAAATGAACGATAATCAATTTAGTGCAATCAATCTGAAAAATTTCTTTTGATCTGACAAACACTTGATGGACTTATAAATTCAAAGCAATAAATTAACCATATAAAACAACCCTTTAAGTGTAGTTAATATCCCATATATCCAGATTTTAACTCCCCTATTTTTCAAGCCGCTAGCATTAAACACCAAAATAAAGGGAAATGAATAAGAACAAGTGATCACCACATATTTTCTCTGAAAATCAATTTAGAAACATACTCACTATTTCATGCATGTCCTAATTATGCCTGAAAACATGCAAAATATTGAAAATAAAACGACGGAAAAATACCCAGGCAAACACACAAAAAAGAAGGAAAAAAATATCAGAAGGTGTTCATAGAAGGTGTTGACCACATCTGGCTAAACACTTCTCAAATTTCATAAAATTCGAAAATTAATGGCCATACTCAGAGTAATGAAGAATTTTTCTTGCACAAATTCATATAATCTCAGTTTTTTTTTTGCCTTTTGGATTTTCCCAATTTTTTTTTTTGTTTTTGAAGATGTTCGAAACTTCTACTAGGTTTCAATTCCAGAATTTTTCATCGAAACTCCTAGAGTGTAGTTGCATCCTCACATTTGAGTTGTCGTTTTACGTAAAATACAATAATGAGGTACATAAATTCTTCTAGTTATTAAGCAACATCAAAAAGCGGAGTATAGTCTCGATTTCTCACTTTTTTTTACAAAAAAGAAGAGAACAAGAATTATGTGCAAGTACTTGAAATATATTCAATCCCATATTTGGCCACAAATATAAATCTGAATCCAATTGAAAATATTTCACAGATGGAACACATAATATGAAATCCTTGAAAATATTATGCAAAATTCCTAAAGACCTAAATTGTAAAATATGTACAGGTGTTACAATTACTGTCGTATCACCTAAGGCAACACAAACTGTCAAATCACACAGTCTAAGAGATTTCGGAGACTGAAATATCTCTCAAATTCCAACGATATAGTTAAAATGTCCATTAACTGATTTTCAGTGGCAACATGTTTAATGCCAATTAAACTCTTTTCAACCAAACCCCGTATAAAATGGTGTCGAATATCAATGTCTTTAGTATGGAAGTGTTGAACTAGATTTCTAGGGACATCTATTCCATTTAGGTTGTCACAATACACAATCAATATATCACTAGAAGTACCATAATCATCAAGCATTTTTCGCATCCATAATAGTTGCGCATAAAAAGAATCATCAAGCATACACTCATTTTCGATACTATAAAATGACACAAGATAAAAATAGCCACCAAAAATAATTTCCCTATCATCTAAGTCGCCTACACAATCAAAACCACAAAACATAACATCAATGAGACCAATAGTACGAAAAAGTAAGCTCTTCTGTATAAAATGTGGGCAATACATTGGACATCACTAGACTTGTACAATTCATTTATGTTATTGATCAAACATTCATCCTCAACAATTTCATTCACATTTCCTGGTTCAATAGATGAGACAAAATAGATAGATATCACCATGAAACACATAGAAGAGAAGTAAGAAGGTCTGACCTTATCGTGGGAATTGGTTCTGTCTTTTCTTCTATTTATAATGCTATCAGTTACCTCACCTATCACTTGTGATGGAGGATGGTCTTTATGAATTCTCTCTGGTGGATCTTGTCGAACTGGAACAAGATTACCAACCACCTGTAAATCAGTTTTTGGACCAATTTGCAATCTGTGAAGGTGTGGTCTCCTCTGGCATCACTCTGTTGTGAATCAACCAATACAGAAATATGTTTCTGCACATATACACAATCAAGCAAATCTGCAATATTTTCTTCATCTGATTTATTTCCTGAACTTCTTATAACCACATGATGACATGTTTGATTCTTGCCAAGTAAATAATAGTTATTTGTTGATCTAGTACCAACCATGACACAAGTATTATTGTTGTCAAAAAACTGAACAAAAATCTTTTTCAAACTTCACATGCAAGTCATCATCACATAATTGAGTTATGCTAATTAAATTAGCAAGACGCCCTTCTACATGAAAAAATATTTTGAGTGTAGGAAAACCTTTGACATTAAGATTTTCTTTACCAATTATCTTTCCTTTTGCACCACCACCAAATTCCACTCTCCCACCTTCTCACACTTCATAATTAGTTAAACGTGACTTAGTTGTAACGACTCAATTTTATGAAATTAAAGTATTCTAAAATATTATTAAGAAAACACGAATTTATAAATTAAAGTGATGCCAATAATTATCAAAAAGTTGATTTAGAATTTTTAATTAATAATAATAATAATAATAATAATAATAATAATAATAATAATAATAATAATATTATATCTTCTAAATTAAATATCCAACAATTATTCCAAGCATAAACCAGAAAAAAAAAATTAAAGACATAAATCCAAAATTTAGTCTGCTCAAATTATTTAATATATATATATATATAACATGATTTATTCCGCCATCCACAACATCATATCTTCAGCCGGATTCCTCAACCTGAAAGTCATGATAATAATAGGGGTGAGCTTCATCTCGCTCAGTAGGGATATATCTGTCAATATTTAATATAACACGAAAAACATTCACATAATTAAAACAATAAATTCATTCATTTTCTCTTTTTCCTCTTTATGGCCAGTTCCTGCATATAGCATTGCGGGTTCACCCCGAAGATACGTTTGATCCCGGACCCTTTTCATAGCCCCTAGCTTATATGAACTTATTTCCTCTTGACATATATTGCAATCAATGAAGTACAACCATGAAACATTAAATAAAGACAATAATATGGAAATCCCTACCTTAATAATCACGGATATTCGATGTAGAAAAATGAACAATAAAAGTTCAAGTCCTCGACCCCTTTGTTTTCTTCATTAAATAAATAAATATAATTAATATGTGATTTTAATAAATTGAACTAATTAATAAAATAATTTGTAAAAATGAAATATTGAAAGAAGGTTTGTGAATTGGGAATTATATATATATATATATAATATATATACATAAGAAACATGAATAATAAATAGAAAAATATAACTACCTTATAATTATTTGAGATTTGGTGTAAAAGTTGTGTATGAAGTTATACATATATATATACTAAGTAATCCTACCCCCTAAACTTAAATTTAGCCCCTAAAAATACTAGCCCCTAATTTGTCTCCTAAAAGGTCAAATAACCCGTATATAAACTTATAAGTTAAATATTTATTATAATATTGATAATTATCATAATAAAGATGATGATAAAAACATAATAAATATAATATGTATATAATTTTATTAAGAAAGGATACACATAATATTATTGCTAATTATTAGTCTAATAAAGATAATAATATTAATATTTAAATATTCTAATTAGGATTCATATTTAGTTTCACTACATCAATTTGTTATGTTCTGAGTTTTCCTTTCCCCCCCCCCCCCTCTAATTTCTCTTAATTCTAGTATTTGAGGGGATGCTTTGTAAAAGTTTATCGCTTTTCCTAATCTCATTCTCAGGGAAGAATCAGAGATTATTGGGATTCTAGTGAAGAAAGTCTTGAAGGCACTAAATAATACTCCTTTAGGAGTAGCAAAATATCCTGTTGGACTCGATACCCGCCTTCAAGTATGGTTGAAGAAGTTAGATGTCAAAGCCAACGATGTCCGAATAATCGGATTCTACGGAATGGGCGGTATTGGCAAGACTACCCTCGCCAAGGCTCTTTACAATAAACTCATTGTTCATTTCAAGAAACGGAGCTTCATTTCAAGTGTTCGAGAAGAATCACACAAGCCAAACGGATTAGGATCTCTTCAAGGAAAGCTCATTGCTAGTTTAAACTTGAGTAGTCAAGAAACTATTTCTGATACAAGAAAAGGAATAGTTTATATCAAGCAAATCACTCATACTGAGCCAGTTCTTCTCGTTTTAGACGATGTTGACAACTCAAATCAACTTCATGTACTGGCTGGAGGCAGAGATTGGTTTCATGATGGAAGTAGAATTATTATCACTAGCCGAGATAAGGAAGTCTTTCCAAATGATATGAACGAAATTTATGAAATTAAGGAACTCACATTTCCCGAGTCTATTAAGTTATTCAGTTACCATGCTTTCGGAAGAGAGCAACCTACCAAAACTTTCATGAAAATCACTGAAGATATCGTCTCTCTTACGGGAGGTTTGCCTTTGGCTCTTGAAGTCTTTGGCTCGTCCTTGTTCTATAAAAGAAGAATCGCAGAATGGTACGATTCGTTTGAGAAGCTCAAGAAGGTTCGCCCTGGTCATATGCAAGACATCTTAGAGATAAGTTTTCGTTCGCTGGATGAACAAGAAAAGTGTGTATTTCTTGACCTCGCGTGTTTCTTCGTTAATATGAAGATGAAGAGGGATGATGCGATTGATATATTCAAGGGCTGTGGTTTCAATGCCGAAACAATCATTACAGAACTCACTGGCAAATCTCTTGTGAAGATCATTGACGAGAATGTTTTGTGGATGCACGATCAACTTCGGGACATGGGAAGAGAAATTGTTCGACGTGAAAGTTATAGAGACAGTGGTCAACGTACTAGACTGTGGGATCAACATGAAATATTGAAGGTGTTGAAGAATGATAAGGTAAGCTGCATATGCATAATGTTTTCACATATACGCAATACGATGCTTAAGAATGAAACTACCAGTTAGTTTTGCTCCTTAACTAAAAACATATTATAAACAAACTTAAAAGTGTAACAATTTTTTGGTAAGTGCAAATAAATGAATCTAGTTGCACTTGCATCCATGAAAGACAAAATTTGGAATTTATGTGGTGCATAAAACTTCTTTTATATGTGAATCCTGAACTTAGTGATTCAACTAAGTTGATAACTTGATGTCAATGAGACATTTTTTGATGTTTCTTATTTGTTTTCAGTATAGACATAGTGAGCAGATTTAAACAACTGTTGGTCCATAGCCGTAGGCCACATTTGCTTCTTTAAACAATGTTTGTGATATTTCCAAGAACTTGTACACCACTGTCCTGTTTATGACCATTAATATATGGGATAATTACAAAAATCCCCTGAGGTTGGGGCTAATTACAAGAAAACCCACAGGTTTTTGAAAATTACAAAAACACTCGAGGTTTGACAATGTCTTAAATTTTTCCTTTCATAAGCCAAAAAAAAATTCAAAAACCCTCTTGACATTTATAAAAATATTATAGTTACCTACTTCATTTTAAAACAGAATCAAACAGATTTTTATTTTTAAATTTTGAAACATATCTGGTTTTTTTGTAATTAGCCCAAACTTCAAGTTTTTTTTTTTATTATCCCTTAATATATTTAGTTCATAACTATATACATCTCTCCTTTGGCTGATACCAGGGAACAAGAAAAATTGAAGGTATTACACTTGACTTTGTAAAGAAGCTTAATTCAACTTCTGCAAATTCATATCCCATCAAATCTCAAACCAAGCCACAACTAGCATTTGTAACAGAATACTTGAAGAAGATATTTAACAAACATATTGGCCAAGGAGAAGAGAAAGATGATGAGACACTATGCATCAAAGCTTTTAAACCTATGGTCAACTTGAGGCTTCTCCAGATCAACAATGCCAAGCTGGATGGAAATTTCAAGTGTTTACCTGCTGAGTTGAAGTGGTTGCAGTGGAAAGGGTGCTCTTTGAAAATCCTTCCTTCTGAGTTTCAACCACAGGATCTTGCTGTTCTTGACCTCTCTGAGAGTCAGATTTCCCAATTATGGAGCCAGAGATGGTGGGATATTCATGGAGGAAAGGTAAATATTTATGGACTTCAAGAATTACAATCATTTACCACAAAATTGTTAGTTTGAATCATTCAGGTTTCACTTTGATATGGCTATTTGACTGATTAGGGTTCCTTGATGAGTCTATTACCCATGAAATAAACTGTCTAAGCTCTTGTTACCTGATCAATTTGTCATTCATTTTTTTCATTTCTCATCATAATTCAATGGGTTAATTACAAAAACTACCCTTAGGTTTTAACTTTATTACCAAAAAAACAAAGAACCTTCCCAAATTACAAATACCCTAGCTTTTATTTTACAAATTGAGCCTCAAGATGGAGTATTTGTTAGGTAAATACAAACATGAAGGGCGTGTTCGTAGCACTTTAAGGGGATATTTGTAATTTTGAGAGCTACCTGGAGTTTTCTTGTAATTAGGCTAAATCTCAGAAGTAGTTTTTGTAATTATTCCTAATTCAATTGAACTTTTATCACTTGTATTCAGATGTTTTGTTGAAGAAAAATTAGTTTATTGATGTGAGCTTAGATCGTCTACTCGTGCTAATTTTTTTATGTTGTTGGATTGATGGGCAAGAAGCTGCTAGTTATGAACCTTTACGCTTGTCGTCATCTTGAAGAGATTCCTGATCTATCTGGGCTATGCTTAGAGAAACTGATATTTGAGCACTGCTCAGCCTTGGTTAAGATCCATAAATCGATTGGTGACATGAGCAAGCTTACTTACTTGAACCTGAAAGAGTGTAAAAACCTTGTCGAATTTCCACGTGATGTATCTGGACTGAAATGTCTCGAAAGACTCTTTCTTTCCGGTTGCACAAACTTGAGAGACTTGCCGGAGGATATGAGTGGCTTGAAATCTTTGAAGGAGCTTCTTCTTGATCGTACGGCTATAACAGAGCTACCAAAATCCATATTCCATCTGAAGAATCTGGAAGTATTGAATTTAGATCATTGTGAATTTTTGACATTACTTCCTATTTCCATTGGAAATCTGAGGTCCCTGAGAGAGCTTTCTCTTAATGGTTCCGCCTTACAGGAAATGCCTGAAACTATCGGACAATTGTCAAATCTGGAAAAATTAAATTTGGGCCATTGCAAGTCACTCTCTTTACTCCCTGACTCCATTGGTGATCTTAAGTCTTTAACTGAACTCATCCTTAATTTTGCTTCTACCAAGGAATTGCCGGAGTCTATTGGTTCATTATGTAATTTGAAGCGCCTTTGGATGAGCCACTGTGCAAATTTGAGCCATTTGCCTGAATCTATAGGTAGATTATTGTCTTTAGTTTCGCTCCATTTGGGAAGCACGCCTATCAATGAAATTCCAGATAAAATAGGTGATTTGAGGGCACTTGAAACGCTTGACTTGGGAAACTGTCAGTCCCTTCATTTTTTACCAGACTCGATTGAAAATTTGTCGAATTTAAGTGATTTGGTCCTTAACGATCTTTTGATATCCGAGTTACCAGATTCATTAAGTTCGTTGGAAAGTCTTAGCAATCTTAAACTGAACAACTGTAAGAATCTCCAGAGATTGCCAGCTTCCATTGTTAAGCTAAAAAGTTTGCGCTACCTTTATATGGCTGGAACTGCTGTGACAGAGTTACCCGTTGATATTGGAATGTTGTCAAATTTGAAAATACTGAAAATGAGAAAAGAATCTGATCTCGGACAAGCCCAGATTAGACAAGCTGTTGTACTTCCACCCTCATTTTCCAATCTCTCGATGTTGGAAGAGCTTGATTTTCATGCTTGTAAAATATCCGGTAAAATCTCCGATGATTTTGAGAAATTATCGTGTTTGCAGAGTCTGGATTTTAGTTACAATAGTTTTACAAGCCTCCCGTGTAGCCTGAGGGGGCTTTCTATGCTGAAAATATTGTTGTTGCCCCATTGCAAAGAGCTCGAGTCTCTGCCTCCACTTCCAACTAGCTTGTTCAGATTAAATGTTGCCAACTGTTCTGCATTGGAACATGTGCCTGATCTTTCAGATTTGGAGAATCTCCAGGAGCTAGAGCTTACCAATTGCAAAAAAGTGATTGATATTCCTGGCCTTGAGCACTTGAAGTCATTGAGAAGGCTGTACACAGGCGGTTGTGAGGCTTGCATGTCATCTCTCAGAAAAAGGTTTTCCAAGGTACTTTCCTCTGTCTCTCTATATTATTTGATATTGCACACTTCTGCTTTTATAAGAAGTGATTAATTGTAACTACAGCTAAAAGTAGTTGAGAACCAAAAGTTAGTAGGTTTGCAAAAAGAAGCTAAAAGTTGAATTAATTATAAGAGAGTGCTATGATGCATAGGTTGCAAAAGTGCTTATTCGTTTGTATGAAGCAGAATTAAAAATCTAAAGCTCCCATACTTTTAGATTCTGATTAAGCTATACAGAATCAGAAACAGAATGGGCATTTGAAAATACTAAAAACTCTTCTTCGTTTCTTATTGTGAGCCAGAAGTTGACAATCACTTTTTTCCAGTGATTGCATTATACTCCGTCACAGCTGCTGCTAGCTTGTTTTTTTAGTGATTTGCAGTAAAATGGCTATATGAGAACAATAGATTTGACATCCGAAGATCAATTCGATAGGGATCATTTTGCAGTTTCGTTTCGTTTTGTTTTACTGTGTCTAATTATGGCAAAAATATTGAAATATTTGTATTTTCTTCCCCTTCTTATTCTTCCTTTTTTTTTTCCCGGTTGGATTGGCAGGTGGCTTTAAGGCATATACGCTATCTCTGCGTCCCTGGAAGTGAGATCCCAAATTGGTTTGCCCAGGAGGTGTCCAATTTTTCGTGCCCCAAAAACCGCGAACTTAAAGGTGTGATCATAGGAGTAGTGGTATCTCTTGACCAGCAAGCACAGGACGGTTTTAGAAACAAACTCCCGGCCATAGTCGACATACAAGCGAAGATCATAAGACGAAACGAACCAATACTCACAACTGCACTCAACTTGCGTGGAGTTCCCAACACGGATCAAGATCAGCTCTACTTGTGCCGGTTTCATGATTACAACAATCTGGTTTTCATGCTGGAACACGGGGATACACTGCAGGTGACGACGCGCAAAACTCCTTACTTCAATGGGATTACATTGAGAAAACATGGTATTCATCTTGTTTTCGAGAATGATGATGACTATGATGACTATGATGAGGCTTTATTCAGTGATGATCAGTCCAAGCAGTCGGTGTCTAAAAGATTGTCTAACTTCTTCAACTCCCTGTCCATATGCTGATTGGAGGGCTCTTCATGCTTCATTGCTAGTTGTTAGGGGTGTCAATCTCCGACACGACATGAAAACACGACCTGAACCTAACATGATATAAGTGAGTTAGGGTTGACCTATTTATTATTTGGGTCGTAATCGCGTTAGACCCAATTAACCCGAATAATAAATGGGTTAATTTCGGGTTGACCCGAAATGACCCAATGAACTCGTTTAACCCATTTGAAGAAGAAAATTCTAATCAATTCTACTTTGGTATTTGGCGAGTTAATTAAATGTCTTTTCATTGATATTTGCATCATAAATTTGTGTTTTCTCTTAAAATTTAATTGCATTTTTTTAATTTAAATATCAACATATTATAGTAGTGCAACTTATTTGGAATTTGTTCTTGTTCTTGGAGGCCTAGGCCTAATCTGATAAGCCTATTATTAAGCCAAATTATGATTTGCAAATTTTGATTGTAATTCATTATGTTTTTAATTTTTTATATATAAATAACCTAAGGGTGAATTTGGATAAGGGGATTTGGGATGGGATTTGGGATGAGGGATTTGAAATCCTTAGCTAAATCATCAGTCTTGTTTGGTATATAAATCCAAATAATGGATTTCAAATCCATCTTTAAGTTTTAGTTCATTTTCAATGGATTATAAATCTCTCCCAAAACCTAGTCATTTGAAATCCATTCTTTTTTTCACCATTTATGCTCACTTGCAATTTACACACATTGCATACACATTACACACACTGCACACACTACACACATTTACACACTTGCACACACTGCACACATACTACACACATTTACACACACTACATACACTTACACACACTGCACGCACACTATGCACATTTACATACTTACACACACTTCACACATTCACACACTTATACACACTGCACACACACACACACACACACACACACACTCTCACATACTCTCTCTCACATATTCACACGCACTATCTTCATACACACACATATTCACACATAATAAAAGTTATATATTTCATATATTTATTAGTGTATAAATTATAATTATTTATAAAATAATAAGATTATATTTTTTATTTTTATTTATTAAATGTAAATTAAGATAATGAATAGAGCTTTTAAATTTCTTTTATCAAAATTTGCGATGGATTTGAAATCCCTACACAAATCCACACCATCCAAACAAAATGTGGATTTCAAATCCAAGGAGTTTGAGATCCATCCATTTGAAATCCCTTGGAATTTCAAATTCCTCCATCCAAATGGACCCTAAAATCCTCATTTTATCATAATAAATAGATGGTTTGGTTTAAAAATATGCAGGCCATTTTGGATCGTGTTCGGATTACCGGTTTATTAAACATATTGTGTTCGGGTTGACCCATCTAACCGAAATAATTAAATGGGTCGCGTTCGGGGTTTGCCAAATTTGTGTAATTATCGTGTTGACCCACAAACCCGAACACCATCCGAATTGCCGCCCCTATTATTTGTGTTAAAATATCATATGGATAATTATAAAAACGACTCTAGCTTAATAATAACAAAAATCAGTTATGTATTACAACTGAAAATAGAAATAGACTTGATTTGATCCAAATTATTAGGGCTTAATAAATATTTGCTTAAGTTAAAAAAGAGTCCATCAAAAGTTTAAGCAAAAGTTCCAGAAAGATGATCTAGAATTGCCTTAGAATATATCTTAGATATTGTTTAAACAAAATTTGTAAAAGTTTTCTAGTGAGCTAGATATTTTGTAGGATAATTTTAGATGATGAATTGTAACCGTTAGATTAAATAAATCTAGTCATGGATTAGGTGGTCTCCAAGTATAAATAGGTATTGCCTATTTTGTAACAAGCCAAAACAAAATAAGAATCAGACAGATATAGTTTTTCCACTTGCATCAAACCACATTTTCGAAGATTCAATATTTCTTTTATATTATAACATTATAAAATATTCACAGACTTAGTCAAGCCTAAAAATATTCTCACGAACAACCCAACGTGGCGTATGTGCTTAAGCTATTGCATTATCCTAGTCCCAAGTGCCGCCAATACTTAAGTTGTTGCATTCTGGGAAAATGTTCAGCATTATCCGAGTCCCAAGTGGTCAAACCCATTTTGGGAAAATATCTAGGCATTCGAGTCCCAAGTGGTGTCTTAAGCTGTGTCTTAAGCTATTGCATTCCATTGCATTCTCCGAGACCCAAGTGGCGCCCATGTTTAATTCATTCATTCTTATTAGAGTCCAATTAGTTGTGTTAGTTGTAAGTTAGTTGTAACAGTTTGTAACAGATTGTAAAGGTAGTTATGACAGCTGTATAACCAACCCAACCCCCTTAGTTTACATACAGTTTACATATCTGTATAAATACCCTGTATTCATTCATTTCATATATCAATGAAATATATCTTTCATTCTTCAGTTTATATCAATTATCAATATGGTATCTAGAGCCTATATTTTCCGGCAGGTTCCAATCATCTTCTCCGGGCACAATTTCTGATTTTTTTCTATCATGGCAGAGCTTAACATCTCCTCCTTTGTTGCTTCTTCACCTCATCTCACACCATTAGCGCTTTGACTAGATCGTACCAATTTTTATTTTTGGAAGGCACAAATCTTATCAACAGTCCGAGTTCATGGTCTCGAGGATGTTTTTCTTGGTACAACAACTCTGCCGCTGCAGTTTATCACCAATCCTGCTAGTGAAACTTCTACTCCGACAATCAATCCCAAATATGTCCTCTGGATACGACATAATCAACTGATTCTCAGTTGGATGTTAGCCTCCATCACTGAGTCCATGCTAGTGTTAGACCAAGTGGCTACGATAATCTAGAGGGGGGTGAATAGATTATCCCGATTTTTCGCAAATCACCCTCTTTTTCGAATCAACAAGTAAATGGCAAGAATGTAAATGCGGAAATTAAACAACACTCGTTGATTTAAAGAGGTTCAACCCACCCAGACCTAAATCCTCTACCACCCCAAAGATTCCAGGGATGGATTTCAAAAAGAAAAAAAGATTTTATTAATTACCACAATTAATACAACACCTTGATCATACAACCTCTTACAACACCTTCAAGGAGATTACCACAATCTTCCTTCACCACCTTTGAAGAGTACCACACTCTTCAAACACCTATCACCTAAATCACCCAAGTGTATTCTTACCACAAGAATACTCACAAGGATGTCTTGTGTTGAATGATGGACAAAATTCAAGATTACAACTCTATGAAACCAATACAAAGATTGAGTGCAAGTGTAATCAAGAATCAAAAAGCCTAGACCTCAAAGATGTGCAAGTGAAAGTACTTAGGCTATTACAACAAAATGTAAAAATGAAAGCTTGAACAATTTGTAGATTTCTTGTTGTGTATTTTGCTTGTGTGTGTTGTTTTTTTTTTTTTTTTGTGTCTTCAATTCATCCTCTATTTATAGGAAGCTTCACCAACATAGGCTCCCAACATAGGCTCCTCTATCTTCACTTTTGTCTACAAAAAAAGATAAGATCACAAGATGTAGAAATATTGTACAAAATTGAAAAGTAAATCTTGATGTCAAAGAATTAAAACAAAGATTATTTTGTTTGTCACAAAATATCATAGGGCTTACCGGTTGCCCTGTTGAAGATTTCGACCGCTTGAAAAAAATAGTGCGATCCGTAGGGGTTGCAGGGGGTGCGACGGTCGGAGGGGGTCGGGGCCGGAGGGGTGCGACCGGCCCCCTCCCCGGACCGGTACCCCTCCCCTTTTTCAAGCCCGCATGTTTTGTTTCGAGTTTTCTTATCTTGTGCACCGGTCGACCACTTTGGGCGACCGGTCGACCTCCCCTTTGAAATATTGTCCGATTTTTTTCAAAAATAAACTTCAAGAAATACTCCAAAAAATTAGTAAAAACATTTTAAATCATTTGGGAGTATTTGGACAACATTTATAAACATAGTTTTGGTGTAAAAACCAATATAAACAAAATCATCAAAAGTGTTGTCCAATTTTAATCAAATTAAAAGCTCTAAGAAATACTCCAAAAATTAGTAAAAACATTTTAAATCATTTAGGAGTATTTGGACAACATATAAAAACATTGTTTTGGTATAAAAACTTATTTAAACAAAATCATCAAAATCTTGATAAAAACATTTATCTAACAAACTCCCCTTTTTTGATGATTACAAACCAAAACAATTTTAGGAAGTTGATTTTAAAACAAAACCAATTTTCCGGTCTTAAAACATCAACCATTGCAAGCAAGATTCATCATAAGTACAAACACACAAGGATAGGAGCAAAGATTTTTCAAAATCATTTTTGCACAAGCTCCCCCTATCAATATGCATATCAAGAACAAGTATACAAGCAACAACTAAAAGCTAAAAGCTTAGCTTTTACAACTTAAGCTTGAATTCCATGAGCTTATAAGCTCCCCCTGTCACAAAACATCATTAGTCAAGCATAAAAGTCCACAATACATCAAATGGACTAAGCAATATTCACAGCTTATGGCTTTTAAGAGCCCTAGCTTATAGCTTTTCTTGCAAGCTTATTAATACATCAAATGGACTAAGCAATATTCACAGCTTATGGCTTTTAAGAGCCCTAGCTTATAGCTTTTCTTGCAAGCTTATTTTCGCTTCTTTGAGCGTATGAGCGTTTTTCCTATTTCTCCCCCTTTGGAATCATCAAAAAGAATGTTAGCACGATAAAAACATCATATATTCATATCAAAGTGCGCAAATTTATCGATTTATCGAGCTTTTTGAAAATTGAAGCTTAAATTCCAAATAAAAGGGAAAAGTTGATCAATTGATTTGCAAAAGCTCATTTGATTGATAAAACATGATCTCTATAAACTTATAAGATTTTTCAAATCGAGAGACTCATGTAGGTGATGAATTTTTCATTGAAACATTTTATCGAACACTTGGCGTGCGTCAAATAAAACTAGAAGTATATAACGCCTTTGAAATTCATTTAAGCCAAAAATTTTCATCACCAATTCAGTTCAAACAACATTCAATACATCATAAATATTAAGCTCATCACATTCATATGAAACTAACATCAAGAATTTTGCAAATAAGTCAAATCTCAAGGGTTCAACCCAATTGAGCAAATGGAGTAGAATTCTTACCATTTATTCGGTAAAGATGAGCAATGATGATGATAATCGAGCTTAATGAAGTCCAAAATATAAAACATATGCAAGAAAACAAATTTGAAGTGAAGTTTGTGTGATTTTGGCAAAGGGGACGAAAAATGGCCAAAGTAAGTTAAAATGAAGAATGCTGAAGACAGAACGGTTTTAATCCAATTTTATGCTTAGGGCGACCGGTCGACGTTGAGGGCGACCGGTTGCCCTCAACCCTTTCAGCCCACTGTCTGTCAGTTTTTTTTAAAATCCGAATTTTCAACCAAAAATCCGATTTTTCGCCCCTAAGTTTTTAAAGACGTGCAAAATGCAAACGTAAGCCTCATTCAATATGCATTATGCCTAACCGAGCTCGTATCGAAGCAAAAGTCTCGGAAGATAGCGGTTTTGTAAAAATGTCCGCTAATTGATCTTGAGATGGTACAAAAGATATCTCAATTTTTCATTTTGAAACACAATCCCTTAGAAAATGATGTCGAATCTCAATATGTTTAGTACGGTTATGATGAACCGGGTTTTGAGCAATGTTTATAGCGGAAATATTATCACAAAAGATAGGAACACTTTCAAAAGAACATTTATAATCCGCTATGGTTTGTTTCATCCAAAGAAGTTGTGTACAACAAAATGCCGCGGAAATATATTCGCTTCGGCCGTTGAAAGTGAAACACAATTTTGTTTCTTTGAAAACCAAGAAACTAGGCAATCACCTAGAAATTGACATGATCGGAAGTACTTTTCCGATCATCAATATTTCCCGCATAATCCGAATCACTATAACCTTTAAGAGAAAAATTTTCATTCTTTGGATAGAATAAACCATATTGAATAGTGCCTTTCAAATATCGAAAAATCCTTTTAACGGCACTCATATGAGATTCTTTGGGATTGCTTTGAAAACGAGCACATAGGCATATGACATGAAGAATGTCCGGTCTACTTGCGGTTAAATAAAGTAAACTACCAATCATACCTCTATATTTGGATTCATCAACCGACTTGCCTTTTTTCATCTTTGTCAATTTTGACATTTGTTGCCATTGGGGTAGAGACGGTTCTTCCTTCTTCAATGCCAAATTTCTTCAAAAGCTCCTTTGTATATTTTGATTGAGAAATATAAATTCCTTGTTGGCATTGCTTAATTTGAAGTCCAAGGAAGAAGTTGAGCCCCCCCATCATGCTCATTTCAAATTCACCTTGCATTAACTTAGAAAATTTCTTGCACAAGGATTCATTAGTAGCGCCAAAAATAATATCATCAACATAAATTTGCACTAATAAGCAATCTTGCCCTTTTTCAAAAACAAAGAGAGTAGTGTCAACTTTACCTTTTGCAAAAGAAAAAGCTAAGTCTATCATACCATGCACGGGGTGCTTGTTTCAAACCATATAAGGACTTTTTAAGTCTATAAACATCATTAGGCCTAGAAAAATTTTCAAACCCCGGTGGTTGTTTTACATAGACTTCTTCTTGAATAATACCATTTAAAAATGCGGATTTTACATCCATTTGGTAAAGCTTGAAATTTTTAAAACAAGAATAGGCAAGTAAAATACGAATAGCTTCTAAACGTGCTACGGGTGCAAATGTTTCATCATAATCAATACCTTCTTCTTGACAATAACCTTGAGCTACTAACCTTGCTTTGTTTGAACAATATTGCCTTGGTCATCGAGCTTGTTCAAATACCCATTTTGTACCCAATAATGGTTTGAGATGGAGGACAAGGTACTAATTCCCATACATCACTTCTTTCAAATTGATTCAACTCCTCTTGCATTTCTAAAAACCAATCCTCATCTTCAATGGCTTCCTTAGCATTTTTAGGCTCTTTTTGAGATATAAGAGTTTTCTCGGCAAATTTTCTCGAGTCATTACTTTATCAAGGGGATCACCAATAATAAGATCTTTTGGGTGATCTCTCTTAAATTTCAATGCTACGGGAAGATTCAAGTATCACCTTTATCTTCTTGAGGAACACTTGAGCTTGAAGGTTGATCATTTTGAGTTTCATCTTGAACAATGGGTTCAATAATATCCTCTTCATCACTTTCATCATCATTGGGTATCCTTTCAACACCAAGCTTCATTGAATTTGACATGGATGGATTCTTCAACAACCCCACTAGTCTTATTGTAAACCCGATATGCTTTGCTCTTGATTGAATACCCCATAAATATTCTTTCATCGGCCTTAGGATCAAGTTTGTCTAATTAATCCTTAGTAATCAAAATAAAACATTTACATCCAAATATTTTGAAATAACTAATATTTGGAGTTCTTCCTTTCCAAAGCTCATATGGAGTTTTATTCATTTTAGGACGAATATAAACTCGATTAATTACGTAGCAAGCGGTATTTACGGCTTTGGCCCAAAAATATTTTAGAAGTGAAAATTCATTGAGCATGGACCGACTCATTTCTTGAAGTGTCCGATTCTTCCTTTCGCTACTCCATTTTGTTGAGGTGTCCTTGGAGCCGAAAAATTATGACTATATCCCTTGGTTTCACAAAAGACTCTAAATTCGCCGTCAAATTCTCCACCTCGATCACTTGAATAGACTTAATAGTATCTTCCTTTTCATTTTCAATAAGTCTACACAACTTAACAAACTCATTAACGACATCACTTTTATTTGTAAGAAATAGAGCCCAAGTATATCTAGAAAATCATCAACTATAACAAAAGTGTAATGTTTTCCACTTAGACTAGCCAGTACCAATATCCCCATACAAATCAAGATGAAGCATTTGTAGGGGTTTGGTAGTGGAAATTTCATTTTTGGGCTTAAAACTACTCTTAACTAATTTGTTATTTTGACAAGTGTCACATAAGCCAAGATTTTCAAAATTCAATTTGGGTAGTCCTTTTACATGTTGGTTTTTGTAAATAGTTTGCAAATTTTTGTATCCAACATGTCCAAGTCGCCTATGCCATAAACTAGTTAAATCATTATTGGCGACAAGACAAGAAACATTTTGACTAACCAAATCACTTGTACAAATTTTGTAAAGATTGCCTTTTCTAATTGCTTCACAAATAATTTTATCATTTTTGGAAATAAGGCATTTTTCTTTATTAAAAACAACATTATAATTTGAATCACAAAGTTGGCTAACACTTATCAAATTGAACTTAAGCCCTTCTACTAAAAGAACATTACTAAGAGAGAAAGAAGAGTTACCAATTTCTCCATTTCCAAAAATTCTTCATTTGCCATTGCCGAACATGACCATACCCTCCTCTTGGAGCTTGATGTTGGTAAAAAGTCTCTCTTTTCGGTCATATGGCGTGAACATCCGTTGTCCACGAGCCATTTTGAATCTTCCATTGTTGTTATAGCCCCTATAACCTACAAAGGAATTATTTTTAGGTACCCTATAATTTTGGGGTCCATGGGGGTTAGTCTTGAGACATTTAGGTCTCCAATAATAGCTAAAATTATTCTTTAATTTACAATTGCTAGCATAGTGTCCATTCTTACCACAATAAAAACAAGTAATAATACGAGGACTACTAGCACGTACAAAGATTGAACCTTGGTCTTTTTCTTAAAAGCATTTTGAAAAGGTTTGTAACCAAGTCCTAATTTAGAATGCTCACCTCTTTGTGCATCTAAAATTTTAGTGACTTTATCCGTACTTAAATTGAATCGATGCACATCCTTTTTCAAATTTTCAATATCATTTGTGAGCGTTTGTTTTCGGTTTCAAGAGTACAAACCATAGTAAGAGTAATAACATGAGCCTTATCAAGAGAGTCATAAGAAGTAAATAATTTATCCTTTTCTAGTTTAAGCTCTTTATGCTCCTTTTTCAAATTCTTGTATTTAACAATCAAATTTTGAAACTTATTTTGCAATTCATCAAAATCACATTGTAATTCATCAACTAGGGAAGAAGATGAAGCATTAGAGCGTACCTCGGTATTTTCATCGTCTATAGCCATAAGACCATGTTCGATTCTCCTTCCTCGTCGGTTGTTTCAAGTAATTCATCCCAAGTTTTGACGTCCGCATTTAACGCCTTCTTTTTCGGAAAAGACTTTTTCTTCTTTTGTTCCTCTTCCGCTAATTTTGGGCAATCGGCTATGTAGTGCCCGGATTTTCCGCATTTGAAGCAAGAATTGTCTCTTGGCTTTCTTGCTTTATTTTTGTTTATAAATTTTGCAAATTTTCTAACAAGAGTCGCCGTTTCTTCATCATCCTCATCACTAGCATAATAAACATTATTAGAAGAAGATGCTAAGCCTTTAATAATATTTTGCGTACCCGGTTTAGAGGTGGATGGTTGAGAATTTTTCCTCTCCTTGAGGTATACTTCATAGATGAGGAGATTCCCAATGAGCTCATCAAACTTGAGTGTCTCAAGATTTTGAGCTTCCGTGATTGCCGTCACCTTTTTCGGACCATGAGCCGGAAGGGCATTTAAGACTTTGGTCACCTTATCTTCTTCGGAGATGACCTTTCCAAGAGCCACAAGAGGATTGACAATGTTGTCAAGCCTTTCCACCATTTTTGAAATGCTTTCACCATCATGCATATTGAAATTTTCAAAGTCTTTCACAAGCATTGTTTTTCTTGCTTGCTTCACTTTCTTTGTGCCCTCATAGATGGTTTCTAATTTTTCCCAAACTTCATTTGCCGACCGTATGCCTCTTATGCGATTATATTCGGTGGCGGTAAGAGAGCAATGTAAAATATTTAAGGCCTTACCGTTTAGAGAGAAAGCCTTCTTGTCATTTTCATCGTATTCCTTGAACGGCTTGGGAGTAGTGGTACCATCCTCCAATTTTGTTGTTGGTTGAGCAACTCCTTCGATGACCACATTCCAAATATCAAACCGCACCTTGTAGAAAACACTCCATGCGGTCTTTCCAAAATGCGTAGTTGTTGGCGTCGAATAGTGGTGGCTTGTTGGTGGAGGCGCCGGTGGTGAGATAAGCTTCATTCGTAGCCATGGATCTTTCCTCTTTACTCGGAACGAGTTAGCCAAAGAGTTTGGCTTTGATACCACTTGTTAGACCAAGTGGCTACGATAATCTAGAGGGGGGGTGAATAGATTATCCCGATTTTTCGTAAATCACCCTCTTTTTCGAATCAACAAGTAAATGACAAGAATGTAAATGCGGAAATTAAACAACACTCGTTGATTTAAAGAGGTTCAACCCACCTAGGGCCTAATCCTCTACCACCCCAAGATTCCTAGGGATGGATTTCAAAAAGAAAAAAAGATTTTATTAATTACCACAATTAATACAACACCTTGAGGATCACCACAATCCTCTTACAACACCTTCAAGGAGATTACCACAATCTTCCTTCACCACCTTTTTGAAGAGTACCACACTCTTCAAACACCTATCACCTAAATCACCCAAGTGTATTCTTACCAAGAATACTCACAAGGATGTCTTGTGTTGAATGATGGACAAAATTCAAGATTACAACTCTATGAAACCAATACAAAGATTGAGTGCAAGTGTAATCAAGAATCAAAAAGCCTAGACCTCAAAGATGTGCAAGTGAAAGTACTTAGGCTATTACAACAAGAATGTAAAAATGAAAGCTTGAACAATTTGCAGATTTCTTGTTGTGTATTTTGCTTGTGTGTGTGTTTTTTTTTTTTTTTTTGTGTCTTCAATTCATCCTCTATTTATAGGGAAACTTCACCAACATAGGCTCCCAACATAGGCTCCTCTATCTTCACTTTTGTCTACAAAAAGAAGATCACAAGATGTAGAAATATTGTACAAAATTGAAAAGTAAATCTTGCTGTCAAAGAATTCAAACAGCATCATTTTGCTGTCACAAAATATCATAGGCGACTAGGTTGCCTGTTGAAGATTTTGACCGTTTGAAAAAAAATAGTGCGATCCAGGTAGGGTTGCGGGGGGCGACGGCCGGGAGGGGTCGACCGCCGCTAGGGGGTGCGACCGGTCGGCCTCCCCCGACCGGTCCCCTCCCTCTTTTTCAAGCCCGCATGTTCTCGTTTCG
Organism: Rehmannia glutinosa; assembly: GCA_016081115.2. NCBI lineage: Eukaryota > Viridiplantae > Streptophyta > Magnoliopsida > Lamiales > Orobanchaceae > Rehmannia > Rehmannia glutinosa. Next base: position 19,211,825 of record CM071926.1, on the reverse strand, counting down.
AGTTTTCTTATCTTGGTGCACGGGTCGACCACTTTGGGATGCACCGGCCGACCTCCCATTTGAAATGTTGTCCGAGTTTTTTCAAAAATAAACTTCAAGAAATACTCCAAAAATTAGTAAAAACATTTTAAATCATTTGGGAGTATTTGGACAACATTTATAAACATAGTTTTGGTGTAAAAACCAATATAAACAAAATCATCAAAAGTGTTGTCCAATTTTAATCAAATTAAAAGCTCTAAGAAATACTCCAAAAATTAGTAAAAACATTTTAAATCATTTAGGAGTATTTGGACATCATATAAAAACATTGTTTTGGTATAAAAACTTATTTAAACAAAATCATCAAAATCTTGATAAAAATATTTATCTAACAGCTAGGGCACCTTACTCGATGTACTTTATCTGAGGTTTGGAATGTACTTTCTCAGCTGTTTCAAGCTAAATCTAAGTCACGTATTTTACATCTCAGAAAAAGGGAGATCTATCAATTGATGATTATATATTAAAAATGAGATCTATCGCGGATGATTTGAATTCTGTTGGACATTTTATTGGGGATGATGAAGTTGCAATGTATGTGCTTGGTGGTCTTGGTGCAGATTATGAGTTGTTGGGAAATTTATTTTGTAGATTTTGATGAATGCCATGTAAAACTTAAACTAGAAAGTTGGCACCCCATTTTTCTTGTAATTTTCATTGTAATAGATAATGGAAAAGTGAGTCAAGTCACCTATGCCAGAAATACAAGAAGTCAATTGGAGAATGAAGTGAAGACTTGTGGAACAATTTGAGTACGCCAAGAAGGAAGATCAAGAACTTGATCAAGATGTATCAAAGCAAAGGAACAATGTGTGAAGTGTGTACCAAGTCATCTCAAGAAGCCAAGTCACAAGTTGAGAGTGACGGTTGAGTCTTCAAATGATTGAAGGACTCAAGTCACCTAGGGGAAATAGCGTGACCAAGAGAAGTCAATCGAAAGGAATCCGTTGTACGTAAGTCAAGAACATTACTTAAATAAGTAATACTCCCATGCCGCCAGGTCTTAAAGTGCTCGCCCCGTAAGCGTGCAAAAGGAATAAACCAATGGGAAGACTACACTCGTGTCGAACTGAAAAGTTTGAACATTCATTTAATATGAGGAAAGGTCTACATCTCAAGATTGAAGACCAAGAAAAGCCAACGAACACAAAGTGTCTTTTGAAAATCAGCCTATCTCTTCAATGGGCGATTTTTGAAAGTTCACTATAAAAATAGAGGAAATCCATTGAGAAAAGGTTACCTTGATTACTCGAACCACGAACAAGAAAGCATTATTCAAGCTATTAACCCGCAAATATTCTCAAAGATATTCAAACAAATCCTCAAGCCTCGAAACTCGAACAAAATCAATCCAACACAAAGTTTGTGAAGGAAAGACAACTTCAAATGTTGAAGAGGAAACTTTTGAAAAATCAAAAGGGTCTACTTTCCAAGGAGGATTGTAGGAAGGTTCAAGTTCGAACCAAGATCAAGTTATTGGAGGACTTCGTGATCAAATCCAAGAAGCTTGAGAAAGGGAGTCAAGTAGCAATGCACGGCTACCCCCTGTGAAGAAGAAGGCGAGTCGGGAGAGAAGCCGACTTTGTGACCAAGGCATCTCTAGATCGAGTCGAAGGAGCAAGTGAGTGTGTGATCAAGACTTGTCTCTGGGATCGAGAACCACTTTGTGAATCGATCATTACTTAGTGGATTCCTCCAAGAGTTAGAGAAGAGAGGATTAGAAGAATTACCCCATCTTGAACCTCTATAAAAATTAATCTGTGTCATTTATTTTTCAAAGATATTTACATTTCGCATATCTATTTTATATCTCTTTGATAAACCCGATTTTCATTCAAACTGATTAATAACTAAGTGCTAAAATCAAGTGTTAAAACAAGTTTAAATCAAATCAAAGGGTGTTAAGTCTTCCACGATAAAACCAATACAACCAAGTTAAGTTTCGGGTTAAACAACCGAGTTATTCTATCAACACTCTATCGAGTTTGTTGAGTGGCTAACTCTCATTTGAATAACTAACTTAATTGCCCCTCAAAGACTTAGTGTGTGTGTTAACTCGTAATATATTAAAAGGACTAAAATCGAAAAGTTGGTAAGGTTTATTCAACCCCCCTTCTAAACCTTACTCACACCCCTTGGGACCTACATGAGTCAGTTGTGGTAAATCTTACATCTAGACTTGATTCCATATCTCTTAGTGATGTACAATTTTCTCAACAAACACATGAAATGAGGCTTCAAAGTCAAATTAATTTCTTCTACTCCAGTTGCTCAACGACTTCTGTGTCACAATTTTCTGAATATGATTCGCAGTTCTCAGCTTCTCGTACTAATTTTTCCCCTGGTTATCGTGGTAATTTTCATGGTAATTCTTCTCGTGGCAGAGGACATTCCTTTCGAGGACGTGGTAGAGGTGGTCTTTTTTACAGATCCAATGATAGACAAGTCTGTCAACTATGTGGCAAAACTAATCACTTGGCCTTTAAGTGTTTTAAACAGTTTGATCTAAGTTTTATAGGAGCAGAAACTGCATCTCCTATGCCACATGCTTATTTTGGTGCTCAAAGTGCTGATACCTCCACCTCTGATCCAAACTGGTATTTCGATAGTGGGGCCACAAACCACATCACTGCGAATTTGAGAATTTATCTCTGCAGGTTGCTCCTTACCTTGGCAATGACAAACTCACAGTTGGTAATGGTTCATCTCTCACTATATCTCATGGTGGTTATTCCATTGTACCTATCGATCGTTCCTCCCCTCCTCTTCTTCAAAATATTCTCTTTGTTCCAAATATTACAAAAATCTTTTGAGCATATCTCAATTTACAAAAGACAACAATATACCAATTGAGTTTCACCATGATCGTGGTCTTGTTTAGACAAGCAGACACATAAAGTTCTTTTGGAAGACACTTAAAGATGGCATGTATCAATTAGCCACATCCCCAGGTCTCCCACAACCATCTTTCAAGCTCTTCAAAAATCAGAATGTTACTTCTTGTAATAATTCCTCAACTATCAATGATTGGCATAGAAAGTTGGGGCATCATTGTAATTCCATTCTTAATCTTGTACTTCAAACTTTAAACAAGACTCGACTCGTAATCAAGTTCATTTATGTGATGCCCGCAAAATTGGCAAGTTACACCAAAGATCATTTCAACACACAACCTACAAAAACCTTTGCCCCTTTTGAATTAATTCACTCCGATGTGTGGGGGCCGTAACATGTGCTTTCTACAGGATGGTTATCATTATTATGCTCATTTTATTGATGACTTTACATGATACACTTGGATATTTCCCCTCAAAACAAAATCAAGTTTATTCCACCTTCATAAAGCTCAATAGCTTTGTTGAAAGATAATTCAATACCAAAATTAAATGTTTGCAAACCGATTGGGGTGGTGAATATAGATCTCTTTCTCCTATCCTCACTCAGCTAGTATTTAATTTCGACATCCTTGTCCACACATACATCAACAAAATGGTCGTTCCAAGAGAAAACATCTTCATATTGTCGAAATGGCTCTTACCTTTTTCTTGCTCGGGCAAGCATGCCTCTCAACATACTGGTGGTTTGCTTTTGCCACAACCGCGTACACTATAAATCATTTGCCTACCCCTGTGCTTCAAAACATCTCACCTTATCAGAAACTTTTTTCCCAAACTCCAGATTATCAGTTTCTCAAACCTTTGGTGGCGTGCTTTCCGTATCTTCAACTATATGACTCAATAAATTCTAATATCGACCATCCAAGTGTGTCTTTCTCGGGTATAGTTATTCTCACAAAGGATATCTATGCCTCGATCTGAGGTTGAATTTATACCTCCATAATCAGCTTTGTTTTTTTGAACAAGAGTTTCCCTATCAACTCTTGTTCAAATCCTCTGTTTCTCCTCCTAATGCCCCAAATTCAGCTTCCTTCTCATTGTCAAATCCAATTCTCTCCAGTCCCCCTTCTTTCATTCCTCCTGTTACCTTACCTTCTCAATTTCATCCATCTCCTATCTCCACAACATCCTCTCCCTCATCAAATTCAGGCATTAATCTACATGTGGACTTGCCAATTTCCTCCTCTACGGCTTTTGTTCCTGAGTCTCCTCCCCCCTTCCCTCCCACTCTATTCATCCTATGACAACCCAATCCAAAAATGGTATTGTTAAGCCCAAAACCTACTCTGCTCATCTTACTACTCTTCCTACCACTGAACCTATTACCGCGGTTGATGCCTTGTCTGACCCACGGTGGAAATCTGCCACGCAAGATGAATTCAATGCCCTCATTTCCAAAAAGACTTGGATTCTGGTTCTCAGGACCTCTGATATGCATGTTATCAGTAACAAAAGGGTCTTTCGCACTAAGTATAAACTGGATGGTTCTGTGGATCGTTTCAAAGCTCGGTTAGTTGCAAAAGGCTTTCAACAAACTGCTGGTGTGGATTTCTTTGAAACCTTCAGTCCCGTTGTAAAAGCAAGTACCATTCGCCTCATGTTTACCCTTGTTGTCACTCATGGCTGGTCAGTTCAGCAAATTGATGTTAACAACGCCTTCTTAAATGGGGATCTAAATGAGACAGTGTTTATGGTTCAACCGGAAGGTTTTGTTGATCAAGCACATCCAAATGCGGTTTGTAAACTTGTTAAATCTCTCTATGGGCTTAAACAAGCCCCACGGGTGTGGTTTACAAAAATCAAGGAGTTTCTTCTGTCTCAAAACTTCAAAGAATCAGTATCCGATTCTTCTCTATTTTTTCAAAGGTCTGCTGGAAAATTACTTCTTGTTCTTGTGTATGTTGACGACATCCTTATCACCGGAGATGATTCCTCTACTATCAATCACTTAATTCAGGTTCTTGGCAAGCAGTTTGCTTTGAAGACTTTGGGTGAGGTTCATCATTTTCTTGGTTTGGAAGCACTACGTTCTCCTTCTAAGTTGGTTCTTAATTAGACGAAATATGCTCTTGATCTCCTCCACAAAACGAATATGCTTCATTGCAAGCCCATATCCACCACACACAAATTACATCTTAATGACAGTCCATCCTTCAGTGATCCTTCCCTTTACAGAAGTGTAGTTGGTGCCCTACAGTATTTAACAGTCACTCGTCCGACATAGCCTATGCGATCAACAAATTAAGTCAATTTCTTCATTCTCCTACCTCCAATCACTGGTTAGCTTGCAAACATCTTCTTCGGTATGTGAAGGGCATCTGTCATCTAGGTCTTGTTTTGACTCTAGTTCAGAGACATTTTCTTGAAAGTTATACTGATGCTGATTGGGCCAGCAACATTGACGATCGACGGTCTACGAGTGGTCATTGTGTCTTTCTAGGAAACAACCTGTTAGTGTGGAGATCCAAGAAATAGCCCGTTGTTTCAAGGAGCAACGCAGAATCTGAATATCGAGCTCTTGCAAATGGTACCACTGATCTTATTTTGTTACATTCTCTGTTTACAAAACTTAGCTTATTTCATGAGTCTCTATCTATACTCTGGTGTGATAATGAGAGTGCTACAACACTAGCCTCCAATCCAGTTCATCACGCTCGCACTAAGCACATAGAAATTGACATTCATTTTGTACGCGAAAAAGTCTTAACCAAGGAAGTCGAAGTCCACTACATTCCATCAAAACTTCAAGTGGTTGATCTCCTAACCAAACCTATGTCTACTGCTCGTTTTGAAGTATTGCGTTCCAAACCACCTCTTGGTTCCATACCTCGCCAATGTCCGACTATTGGGGGTGTATTAGAGTCCAATTAGTTGTGTTAGTTGTGAGTTAATTGTAACAGTTTGTAACAAATTGTAAAGGTAGTTATGACAGCTGTATAACCAACCCAACCCCCTTAGTTTACATATCTGTATAAATACCCCTGTATTCATTCATTTCACATATCAATGGAATACATCTTCTATTCTTCGTTTTATATCTGGCTACAACTTTAAGGTTGCAAACCCAAGTGCAGGTTGTCTCAAGTAATAAATTTCTCGGAAGTCCGAGGTCGATCCACGGGAAGTTGATGGAAGTTTACAGGATATATCTTATTTAAAGGATGAGTAAATGGATTTTTTTTTACTAGTAAGAATATTTTTTTTTAGTTACAAGAAATTTAATTAATAGAAATGTTGAGGATTAGGGATTCACTCTTGATTTCAGATAAAGGAATGATTATATTTTTTTACCTCTTAGATTGCCGCTATTGGAATCCATACACAAAGAAGGTTCCAATGGGAAGATATTATACATATACATCATGCAATGAGGTAATCATGTTGTATCACCAATTAGAATTTATCTTATAACATCAATACTTGTTTATGAGATCAAGTATTTATGTATTCTTTTGTCTACAACAAATCAAGGTAGCCACATTAGTAGTCGGTTGAAATAAAACCAGACATTTAACTAAATGGAACCAAGTATTTGTTGTGCCAATAGATATACATAAATCAAGAAACACCACCAAACAAAAATGTATAAGCTAAAAACAAGTTGATGATACAAACAATGAAATTTAATATGAATCTACAATCATTCCTTATCCTTCAACAAGAGTTTCACCCTATTTCCTCAACAAAATAAACTTAGAATAACATGAAGAAAATAGAGAAAACAAAAGATTGAAGAAAAACTAAAGCAAACATTTTGTAAAATACTAGAAATCTTACTATAATTTAAGAAAAGCAAGAAAGAAAAATTCTTTTGAAGTTTCTAACTCTAACTTTCTCTACATAAAACTTGCTCTTAGCTAATTCTAATGACCTCTATTTATAGCCAACTCAAAATCAATTTACAATTATTTTATTCTTTATTTTTATTACAAGTAAGAAAATAAGAAAATCAACACCAACTTTGCCACCTTCTTTGACTGGTCATTTTGTCCATGATATCAGCCATCTTTGCTCAATTTTCTTCCACAAATCAATTATCACATGTGTTAGCTTGAATTTTCAACTGATTTCATTGAATTCTAACAACCATGGGCCAATATATGGTTCAATAATTGAGATGTGGTTGGCATACGAGATTGACTAATGCAGCAGACTTCTTGGATTTTTTATAAATTCATCCAATACGAATCTGACTTTGGGGTCTTCATCAATGTTGTAGCTCTATGATTTGTACATATTCAATAAAAATTTCAGATACAAATACCATGTATTTTCCGAGTTATGTCCAAAATACCAAACTTGGTCAAGTCTGGAAATTAAATGAGCAATCCTTCAATCTTCATTTTATGATGAATTTTTTATCCAAGAAAATATCATTCCATGTAGGAAAAATAGTAGTATTTCTTCTAGTACAATTTATATGAATCGAAAACCGAATCGGTAAAATTTGCAAAGTAAGCAAAATAAAATTTAGCTCGAATCGTGTGTTCAATACACTATCCTTAAAACAGATTCGTCCCCTATTCTGGACGTCTGTTTCCCAGGATAAGACGAGAAAACCGGATTACCTATTCCGGCGAACTGAAATTATGCCTGAAAATTATCACCAAAAATTTAATTGCAAGAGTTGGAGATGTATGGAAACTTTGTAAGTTTTTGTGTGTTTTTCCAAATGAAAATCAAGCCATATTTATAGAAAAAATTATGACCTTTCATCAAATAGAATATTTGAATTTTACTATTGAAAGTGGTCAAATAAATTTGGCCTTTACTATTTAAAAGGTCAAAATACCCTTTACTATTAAAAGGTCAAATATGTAATTTTCCTTCAAATTTTCCAACAATCCCCCACATGAAGAAAATTACGAAGATACAAAGATTTGGTGATAAATTCCAACAGTTGAACCATGCATAGGATAGGTAGGTGTTACCCTTGAACCTTTTGTGAAAGCATATTTACCTTACTAGCTGGATCGATCAAAGACGTGATGTCCTTGAACATTTCGCCTTTTGTGTAAACGATGATATACCTCACACAAGATTCTTCTTAACATACTTGATTCTCATGGTTATGTTCATTCATGGCCCCGAACATACGCCCGGGTTCTCGCAAGAGGTTCTAAGAATTGAGCCTCACACAATTCTCTTCGAAGCGGCCCCACTTCTCTCTCACATAGGTGATTCTCATTTAAGATAGCCCGTACTACCCTGCTCGACTTACCGACGCACAAGAATCATTAAAAGCCAAATTGCTTATCCTCTTCTCCACGGGCATCACTGTTAAGGAATGGACAAGGGATAACTCCCCACAATGATCATAGTCTTTTTACAACTAGGTTGTCCCTTTGAACCTAGATCTTGGGATCTCCAGTCAACTAGGTTGGGTTTCCATTGTATCAACTCATTTTTCTAGAGGCTTAAGTCCCATTCCTCTTAATGATTTCACAACTAACTCTCGATTCAACCCTTTGGTTAACGGATCCGCTAAATTATCCTTTGACTTCACGTAGTCAATAGAGATAACACCAGTTGAGAGTAGTTGTCTGATGGTATTGTGTCTACGACGTATGTGTCTAGACTTACCATTGTACATATTGCTTTGTGCCCTACCAATCGCAGATTGACTGTCACAATGTATACAAATTGTTGGCACAGGTTTAGGCCATTTTGGAATATCTTCTAAGAAATTTGAAGCCATTCACTTTCTTCTTCACCACACTTGTCAGAGCAATAAACTCAGACTCCATTGTAGACCTTGCTATAACTGTCTGCTTAGAAGATTTCCATGATATTGCTGCACCTCCTAAAGTGAATATAAATCCACTTGTAGACTTAGAATCTTTAATATCAGATATCCAATTAGCATCACTATATCCTTCAATAATGCAGGATATCTTGTATAGTGTGCCCAAAATCACGAGTATATCTTAAATACCGTAGTATTCTCACTATCCCTTTCGGTGGTCATGCCCTGGATTACTCGTGTATCTGCTCAATTTACTCACTGCATAGGCAATGTCTGGTCTTGTACAACTCATTAAGTACATTAAACTTCCTATGACTCGTGAGTATTCAACTTGAGACACAACCTCACCTCTATTCTTCGATAGATGTTTGCTTGTGTCTATCGGAGTTCTAGCTAATGACGTGTCATCCTTACTAAATTTTCCTAGAATCTTATCCACATAATGTGACTGATCAAGTGTTAGTCCATTTGAAGTTCTAGAAATCTTTATTCCGAGGATCACGTCAGCTAAACCCATATCTTTCATGTCAAACCTCGAGTTCAACATAGCTTTAGTGGATTTAATTATTCTATCATTACTTCCAATGATAAGCATGTCATCTACATAAAGACATAAAATGACATAATCATTTCCAATCTCTTTAACATAGACAGATTTATCACATTTATTTATTTTAAATCCACTTTTTTAGCAATTTTCTTTGAGCTATACACGACAATGAATGCAAGGTCATTCATGACATAATTTCTTCACAAGAAATTAGCATGTATCTAAGCATCCAAAGCGTTAAATGCTTGTGCATCAGTCTTATCATCACTAAGTTGTGGATGATCTTTCTTCAAGAACTGTGTCAAGTTCAATGTGGTCAAGTAGAAAAATATTTTCTATTGCCACTGCTTAAAATTCAAGCCATTAAACTTCTCCATTTTTTCACCATGATTAACCGGCACATTAATCGTGGGGTTGGCTACAAAAGCCGGTATTGGCACAACATGGTTAGACCCATCATTGTTTGCTATAAAAGCCAATGCTTGCACAATGGGGTTACACCCACCACTATTTGATTCAGATGTCATTTCTGAAACAAATAATACAAGAAGTTTAGCACTTCGATCAATCGGAACAAAACCGATAAGAACAAATTTATTAAAAATTGTTCAAGTTTTTATTATAAGGCCTTTGCAATTTTCTTGCACTCCGAATTTGCACAGGTATTAATCTATTAGTCCAAAGATTAGTCCAAAAACCCAAAGTATAGTCCAATCACCCAAAGATTAGTCCAATCACCCAAACAACCCAAATATAGTCCAATCAATTTAAATTGCAATTTTCCTTTCAATCCGAATTTGCAGAGGATATATATCTTTTTCCAAAATATTTGAACCAATTACCGAATTTATATTAAGCCGTCAGTAAGGAAATTTCTTTTCAAGTTGCCAATAGGAGCATGGACATTAAATTGTTTTAGTCCAAAAATTTAATGTTAAAACCAACTATTTCAATACTTAGCCAAATGATTCAAGAAAACCAACGTGGCAAAATGGTACAACAACAACAGTACCAACTTTTAGTTTTCCAAGTTGCCAATTGAGTGATCATAACTAGTAAATGAATACTAATTATGGTTTAGAAAGAACAAAGTCGGATTAGTAAGCTAATCCAAAAATTTGCAACATAAGTTTGAAATAGTTGCAGGCAAGGCAATAGCTTCATATAAACTGTACCGGAAGATGTTTAGAAATTTGTTTTAAGTTTGTAGGAAAAATAGTAGTATTTCTTCTAGTACAATTTATATGAATCGAAAACCGAATCGGTAAAATTTGCAAAGTAAGCAAAATAAAATTTAGCTCGAATCGTGTGTTCAACACACTATCATTAAAACAGATTCGCCCCCTATTGTGGACGCCTGTTTCCCAGGATAAGACGAAAACCGGATTACCTATTCCGCGAATTGAAATTATGCCCGAAAATTATCACCAAAAATTTAATTGCAAGAGTTGAGATGTATGGAAACTTTGTAAGTTTTTGTGTGTTTTTCCAAATGAAAATCAAGCCATATTTATAGAAAAATTATGACCTTTCATCAAATAGAATATTTGAATTTTACTATTGAAAGGGTCAAATAAATTTGGCCTTTACTATTTAAAAGGTCAAAATACCCTTTACTATTAAAAGGTCAAATATGTAATTTTCCTTCAAATTTTCCAACAGATTTTTGGTTTCAATATCTCTACAAACTTGTAAATGAATGGATTGTGAATCCATATCTTCAAGAATCATCCCAAAATCATGTCGGAAATGAAAGTTATGCTCGTTGATCCAAACCCGCACTAAAAAATGCTTCCAAATACAATTCTATGTTAATTTCCTATTTTATTCCTAACATATTAATAATACTATAAATTTATTTTATTAATAATATTAATAAGGTAAAATAATAATATAAACCTAAAATAATTATACATTTTTAACGTTCATCAATATCAATTATCAATAATTCTCCAGGACAATACACGTGCCCCTGGTGGGAAGAAATTTAGATTCTGGTAGACATTTGAAGAACACCACAGCTTCTGCAAACTATCTATCATTAGACAAGATAAAAAGAGAGCTAACTAGCTAACTATTTCATGTTCAATTTCTTTTAGGCCTTAGTCAATGGAATTGATCTTGTTTATTCTAAACAGTTGCAAATATTGGGGACAATATTCAAATTTTAGATGTTTTAGAGATAATCACAATTTAGTATTGAGTAATAATTCAAGTTCTACTTCAATTTCTTATTGAATTGGAACTGAATGTAGTTTGTTTGGATTCCTTTATTCAAGTTCCACTTCAATTTCTTAAACTTAATAGTTTGCACTATTTTAGTGCATATTCTGTACTATTTTAGTGCAAAATATGCACATCATCTCCAGCAGTTTGCAATAAATTCTACACTGAAAAGAATATTTCATAACATATCATTTTAGTGCATATTTTCATACACTAAAACCATTCATTTAAAAAAAATAGCGCATCTACAGTATTGTGCTATTTTTGACGCAAAACTGTTTATATCTTCAAAATGTTGAAGATGAACACTCTCTTGGAGATGCTCTTAATGAATTGAAATTGTTTAAACGAATCGCTTTTGTAAAATTTTAAATAATGTTTTATATGGCTTTAAATATTAAACAATATTTTTATGCATTTTTTCTAATATTTATCATACCATATTTTCAAAATTTTGGATCCGTCACTTAAATCTGCATGTGACTTTATTTTCTAATATGTATATTCTTTTTTCAAGGGACACACACTCATACGAGATATTTTGAACTCGATTCAATTGTCCTGAAAATATAAGCTTCTATCACTGAAATATAAAGTTGATCTCTCGTTTATGTATATTCCATACGGGAGTTCGAAGTGATACTAATTGTCAATACTTTAAAACTGACAGTAATGGCGTAAAGACCAAATAAATTAAGCTTGTGGTTTATTATGTGGGTCAAATGTGGCCAATATCCTACCCATTTTAAAAATTGAAATCTCCTCCGTTGAAGCTTGCGATGTGGCCATACAAACTTTTGACACGAGTACGACATGTGATCAGCTCGTGTGGACTTTCTAATTTTATTATGGGGTGTACCATGCCACATCATTGCCATATCGAAACAAAATTACTCTAGTTCTAGAAAAAAAACTTCACAATCATAAACCCAAGAAGAAATTTTTTAAAAATTGGTTGCCCCAACATGTCCAGAAGTGAAACCCGTAGCTCCCCACTTTTTAGCACAAAGTTGGGTTTGATTTTAATTACTTGCCCGGTCAATGGCATAGCCAAGAAAAAGACCAGAGTAGAGTGATACACGAAATTAGGGTGGACCAAATAAAAAGTAAAAGAAAGATCATATAATTATTTAATAAATTCTTAAAAAAATTATATAGAATTGTTTTTTAAAAAAGGGGGGGGCCCAAATTGCCCCTAGCTCCGCCATGGACTCGTATTAATTACTATAACAAACAAAAGCTACAACTGTAATGGTGGTAAATTCAAGAATCTAGTTTTTGGGTTTTAATCCAATTAAAAAAGTTATTCTGACCACCTAGGGGTGTTTATCGAATCAATTCGAATTCTTCAAATTCTTGAATCGAAATAATTGAATGGAATTTTAAAACCTTAATTTAAAATTCGATCTTAATTCGTTTAATTTTGGATCGAATTTAATTGAATTGATTTGTCGATTTTCGAATCGAATTCGAGTCATTGATAAACTGGGCACGATTGTGTTTCAGATCCAAAATCCATTTTTTCATATCCAAAACCCATATTTTTCAATTAAAATTTCAATTTTATTTTTAACAAAATATTTCTATTATGAAACAAAGGCATATGCAAACAATATAAAGTATCAAAACTATATTGTTACTTTAAAGATCTTACAAAACTAAAGACAAAATATTTTAAAGGTTGACATCTATTAAAATCAAAAGCATATTGTTCTTTTTTTGAAATAAAAACATATTGTTCTTTTTAAGTTTAAACAAATTATAAGACAATTCAAAAATTACAAAAAATACTGAGACTTTGAAATGAGATTGAATTGTGAATCTAGCTATGACCAATGTTATAATTCTACTGCAACGACTTTATTATAATAGCAATGTGAATTAAATATTATTTATACATCAACTAATTATATTATTTCTATTTGCATATGCAATTTATATATGTGTAATGTTTAAATTATATAATATATAAATTAAATTTGGATTATAATTGGTTCGAGTTGGTACACAAATTCAAATTAAAATCTGATTTTGAATCAATATTCGAATCAAATGTACTTGAATTTCACCTTGAATTAGGATTTTCAACTAGAATTCCAAAAAAAATCCCAATTCGTTATTCGATTCAAATATTCATATTCGAAATTGAGATTCGAAAAATGAACACCCCTATATCCACCCTTAAGTTCTCGGCCAATCGGATCCACACTATATAAAAGTAATTAATAGTATCACCATTACAAGAATTCTGCTCAACGTACATCATTGTTCTAAAAATCTCCGTCTAGCTCCGATTAGTTCGCCTTGGCCCTAGGCCCCCCTTGTTCGCCTACGTTATTCTTCCAATTAGGTCCCGCCTAACCCTGCTCAGGTCCCGCCTAGGCTCTGCCTAGGCGCTAGGCCTCAGTCTGCCGCCTGGCTAGCGCCTAGCGATTTTTAGAGCACTAACGTACAAGATGTTGTAATAGATCTCGCTAATAGATAACGGTTTCAAACCGTTGTCTTTCTTACTAACGACAACAGTCATAAATTAAATTTTCTTAATTAAATTAGCAAAATGAAGAACATAAGGCTAACGTTTTTTTATAATTTTAAATAAAATAACTTAATTTGATTTTCTGAATCATATTAGCATGATAAAAAGCATAAGACTGATAATTTTTTTTTTGAATTTTCAATAAAATAAATAAAATAATTACATATTATTAAATCAACTCTATTAATTAAATTAGCATTATAGAAAACATAGGAGAGTTTTCATAAAATCTCTATAGTAATTATATGTAATAAACTTGATTTTCTTAATTGTATCAGCATAATGAAAAAGCATAGGACTAATAAATTGTTTTATAATTTTAAATAAAGTAACTAAAATAATTATATATTATTACTAATAATTTATTAATTAAATTAGTATTACAAAAACATGAGACTAATAAATTCTTATAATTTTCAATAAAGTTGCTATAGTAATTATATACAATAAATTTTATTCTCTTAATTATATCAGAATAATAAAAGCATAAGACTAATTTTCTTATATAATTTCAATAAAATAACTAAAATAATTACATATTATTAACTAAAATTTATTAATTAAATTAACATTATAAGAATACAAATAAAAATATTATAATTTTAAATAGAATAACAAAAGTAATCATGTATAATTTATTTAAATTAGCATAATAAGACACAAAAGATAATAATTGGTTTTTATAAAATTTAATAAATAACTAAAGTAATTATATACAATTTAATTATCTTAATTTTAAATTAGCATAATGAGACAACATATTTTTGTAACGGTCAGTATTAGTTATTATTTGCTAACCACAATATATTCTTGTTTAGAAAACTATAAAAGTGTAGGGTTTTACCCCCATTGTACTCAAAAAAAAAAAAAAAAAAAGAAAGTGTAGGGTTTTCGGCTTTAGGATTTAGTGAGAGATGAGTTGTCGTAGCAAGATGTTGAAGGCGTTTCTTGGGCTTCTTGTGTTGCTAGGAGTCGTTCTATTCTTGATTAATGATCGTGAAAATGAAGGACAAAGAAATAAGGCTGTCGGAGTTTCCAAGTTTGAACTCAATTACATGAGCAAAAGGAAGGTTCCTAGTGGATCTGACCCCATCCATAACAGGTATGTGGTTTTCTTTCGGTTTCTATATTTCTCTTTTTGTTTTTGTTTTTTTGACAAAAATTTGTGTAAGACGTCGTAGAGCGGGGATACTTTTTAGTGTAAAAAGTGATATCTTATCCGAATAGACTAAAATTAAGTATATTGGACAAAGTATTATTTTTGCACTAAAAGTATCACATTTTATACTTTAAGTATAACTTTTTCTCCGAAAGTGCATTTCATCGCACGTGCGAGCGTCTTACAAGAGACCTACTCATTTTGTCTTTAATAATTAAGCATATATGCTAATACAATTATACTTTAGATATAGATGTGTGATAATAAATAAAAATATTATATATACATATATATATATATATATATATATATTATATTTTCTGAATTATAAGTACTACATTACAAGGATATTTTAACATTAATTAAATGTTTGATCTTAACTTGTGAGCCTTATTGAGTTCTAATTTCTAAACAGTCTAAAGGAGATATAAAAACAATTAATCCTAGTTTGGATTACTTTTAATGGATTTCTTTGTTTTAAAGTTGGTGATTACGTACGATCATGATATATATAACAAAAAAATTTAATCTTTTAATTTATGAAATGCATGCAAATTAATTTGGTAGAACACTATATTACCTTAAATTTCTCTATTTATATCTTCACGGTTCTTGAATTAACTGTTTTGGCAGAAATAATTTAATAATAGAATTTTTTTTTATCTAAATCAATTTTCATATTACATTTAGGTTTTGCACGCATGCCAGCTATATGTATTCAACTTATTAGTATTCAGGTCATGATCATAGACAAGGGCGGTTCCTTGTGGGTTAACGAGGGGCTTTAGTCCCGCAAAATTTTCAAAAATTTTATTACTCTATGTATATTTTATATTTAAATAATTAATATTAAAATATTTAATTTTTCTTAATTTAGCCTTCTCCTCACCCCCCTCCTTCCCCTCCCTCCCAAAAAAAAAATTAATTAGTCTCTCTAAAGTTAAATGTCTAGTTCCGCCCCTAATCATAAACCAACCTTGTTGGCAACGGCGCAGCCAGGGGGCCAACCTATGCCTCAGCCCCCATCTTTTAAAAAAACTTAGAGAGAAATTTTTCTTAAAAATAAATTAATTAGTTAGAATTTATATGATTTTTTTGAGTTTTCTATTCGGCTCACCCCATATCAGTCCACCCCAATATTAATGTGTCCTGTCTCCGCCATTGTTTGTTGTACGTGTCATCTTAATTATCTTAACAAATAAAGCAGGGAAAAAAAAGAGTTATCTCACCCTATCTCTTTATCCTCTCCTGAACACAATTATTGAAAAAAGAAAAAGATAAAAATCACTATGGTTTTAATAATCCAGCACTATTCATTAGTTCAGAAAATTTATTTCTATTCATTTACACATGAGCTATTAATATATTATGTATTATGTAATGAGAATAATAATAAACTGAAGTGCCGAAATTTTCTTTGTAACAGAAGAGCTGGAAGTGGCAGCCCTTGTCAACCACCAGACTATGCTTAGGCTGCAGAAAGTATGCCCCAAAGTTTACAATCATGAAATAATGCTTGTGTAATTATTAATTTGTCTAATAATCCTGCAATTTTGCTGGTTGAATTAATAATATAGCAAATTCTTATCTCCCAAATTTATTAGTATTATTTTCTTTTGAAACATCGAAAGCGAGACTAAAGGAATTTGCCTTTAAAGTAATGAGGATATGCCTTTAATTTTCAATCATTAATTAATTTTTTTAAATTTCATCCAATAACTTTTTTTTTTTTGGGTATCAAGATAAATGGAACCTACTTTTATGGGATGCAGTAGTGCAAATTAAAAAATATTGAGAGTGAAGAATACATATGTTCTAGCCGCCATGTGTAGATATTACGGCTGATAATTTTTATATGGTAAAGGTTCCTAATTTTTCTATCACCAAAAGCAAAGTTAAGAATTTAACTTTACTAAGTAGTTGAGGATATTTGGGATCTGGGAACCGTTATGTATTTTTACGGTTTAAATCATTATAAAATGAGTGTATACTAGTACAATTTAAATTACACAATGAAAAATGAAATTACAAATTACAGAAATATAATTGAAATTTGTAATAGTTAAACTAAATCACATAAGCACAATATAAAATTAGCCCAAATCGTACTCAAGATACTATCCTTAAAACAGATTCATCCCCTATTTTGGACGCCCTGCTTTCCCAGGATAAGACGGAAAAATCAGATTACCTCTCGCTCGCGAACTAAAGATTATGCCCGAAAAACATCACCAAAATGCAAATCGAAAGCCAAGGAACACAAGAGCAATATGCAAAGAATTTTGTTATGCGAGTGTAGGAATGTGTGTTGTTTTGTAGATTGTGAAAAATATGGACCACCTTTTATGGCTTTAAGATCAAGCCACATTAACTCCCCACTACCCCACATGGCATGGAGTATTCACTCTTCCACTCATCCATGACTAGGGAGTTTCAAGTGTCACTAACCCATGACTTAAAGCATTCACTCTCCCACTCCTCCATGACTAGAGAGTTTCAAATGCCTCCACTCTCCCACAACTCTATGAGTTGGGATTTAGGTGTTACAAAATTAAACACCATTGGAGTTAAATATTTTCTTCATTATTGAAGAAAGGTCCAAGAAAATTATACCAAATAACACAATTTTCATTTGATTTTCCAACAATCCCCTACATGAATGGAAATTCCGAAGATATAAAGATTTGGTGATAAAGTCCATGCTTGAACCCCGCATAGGATAGGTAAATGTTACCCTTTGAACCTTCCATTATGAAAGTATATTCACTTTACTAGTTGATCAATAGATATGATTTATTTGAAGTTTCGCGCTTTGTATAAACAATTACATAACTCACATAGGATTCTTCCTAACATATTTCAGTTTTCATTGTAATGTTCATTCATGGTCCTAAACATACGGCTGGTTCTGCAAGAGGTTTTAAGAATTGAGCCTCACAAAATTCTCTTCGAAGTGGCCCAACTTCTCTCTCACATAGGTGATTCTTCTTTAAGAGTTGTAAGTCCAAGCGGCTACGATAATCTAGAGGTGGGATGAATAGATTATCTCCATTTTCTCGATTATGCCCTCTTTTTCGAATCAAACAAGCCAAGACAAGAATGAAGTTGCGGGAAGTAAGTAACACCTCAAAGAGCACTGACTCTTCAATAAGAAGATTACCACAATCTTCTTGCACCTAACACCTAGATCACCCAAGTGTGTTCTTACCACAAGAACACTCACAAGGATATCTTGTGTTGAATGATGACCACAAATATTCAAGATTACAACTCGATAATGAATAATACAATATTGAGTGCAAGTGTAATCAAGAAATAAGCCTAGACCTCAAGATGTGAAAGTGAAAAACCTTAGGCTATTACAACAATAATATTGAAATTGAAGAACAAAAGTGTTTGCTTGAATGTATCTTGTTGTGTTGTATTATACTCTCTTGTTGTGTTGTTTCAAATCTTCCTCTATTTATAGGAGATGATTGATCATGGATAGGCTCCTCTTGGGGACTGATTTCTACCAAAAAAAATGCAATTAAAATCAAGATTATAGTTGTTAGAAATCAACCCCATAATTTAAGGAAAAGTTGTCTGCAAACTCAACGAATAGTTTGTTGTCAAAAATCTATAGCGACCGGTCGCGCAGAGATAAGTTTTGAAAGTATTTTTCACGAAAAATACACAGGGGACCGGTCGACGGGGTGTCCGACCGGTCGCCTCCTGTGTGGACCGGTATGCCTCTTCAAAAAATTAATACAGAGAAGTTTGCAAATTTGAACCAAACTTCAGGTACCGATCGCCCTATAGATCGACCGGTATAGGGTGACCGGTCGACCTCACTATTTTTAGCAAACATGAAGTTCTCTGTTTTGCACAACTTTCAGATACGGGTTGCCCTATAGGGCGACCGGTTGACCTCAAAACAGAGGAGTTGTCCAATTTTTGTCGAAAATGAACTTCAAGAAATACTCCGAAAAAATAGTAAAAACATTTTAGACCGATCGGGAGTATTTGGACAATATTTAGAAACATTGTTTTGGTGTGAAAACACATTAACACAAAATCATCAAAAGTGTTGTCCAATTTTTGTCGAAAATAATCTTGAAGAAATACTCCGAAAAATTAGTAAAAATATTTTAAATCATTTAGGAGTATTTGGACAACATTTAAGAACATTGTTTTGGTGTAAAACAAAATCATCAAAATCATGATAAAAACATTTATCTAACAAACTCCCCCTTTTTGATATTACAAACCAAAACAATTTAAAGAGGTCGATTTTGAAAACAAAATAATTTTACCGGTTAAAAATAAATATCCGTTGAGAGCGACAACATTCCACGATAATAATCACAAGGATGGGAGTAAAGATTTTCAAAAATAGTTTTGCAAAAACTCCCTTTATCAATATGCATAACAAGAGTAATATACAAGCAATCAACCAAAAGCTAAAAGCTCAGCTTTTACAAATTGAGCTTAAGTATCAAGAGCTTATAAGCTCCCCGTCAACAAAACATCATTAGACAAGAATTGAGTCCAAAATACAACAAATGGACTATGTATGAACCATAACCTTTGGCTTTTAATAGCCACAACTTATAGCTTCTTTTGCGAGCTTATTTTAGCTTCTTTGAGCTAAAGAGCTTATTACCTATTTCTCCCTTTTGGAATCATCAAAAAGAATGTTAGCACGATAAAAACATCATATATCCATATTAAAGTGCACAATTTTACCCGATATATCGAGCTATTGATCAATAAGCTTAAAATTCCAAAAGCTAAGGGAAGAGTTGATCATATGACTTGTAAAAGCTAATTTGATTGGCAAAACATGATCTCTATAAATGTATAAGACTTTTGAAATCGAGAGAATCATGAAAATGATGAATTTTTCATTGAAACGTTTTATCGAACACTGGCGGACGTCAAATAATAAGAAAGATGTATATAGCCCTTGTGAAAATAACCAAGCCAAATTTTTCATCACCAAAAGAAATTTTACAAATATCATCCAACAACAATCATCATGCCCAACATAAATATATAAGATTTCCAACAAGATATTAAAGATGAAGCACATTCTCAAGGGTTCAACCCAATTGAGATAAAGAATAAGAATTCTTACCAAGTAATCGGAGATGTCGGGTATCATGGATGATATACCAATAGTATAAACTCAAAAATGTATAATTTACAAGAAAGAAATCATTTTGAGTGAATTGTGTGTGAAATTTGCAAAGGGGTGCAAAAATAGTGAAAAACGCATGAAATAGACTAAGTCTGGGACAGAACCAATTTAAACTCAAAATTTGCTCTGGGCGACCGGTCCAAGGGGAGGCCGACTGGTCGAGGTGTAGGTCGACCGGTCCCCCTCCCTCAAACTGGTGCCTGGAGCTCTTTTTGTGGTTTTGTCCGAATTTTGAACCAAAAATCTGATTTTTCACCCCTAAGTTTTAAAAACGTACGAAATGCAAACGTAGACCTCATTCAATATAGATTATGCCTAAACAAGCTCGAAATGAGGTAAAAGACTCGGCGGTTAACGATTGAAAACAAATGTCCGCGAGTTATCCTTAAGACAAAATTAAACACATCTCAATTTTTTTGTTTAAGAAACGCAATCCCTTAAAACAAATATAGAATCTCAATATGTTTAGTTCGATTATGACGAACCGTATTTTGAGAAATTATTATCATCGGACTTGTTATCCCAAAAAATATGAACGTTTTAAAACTTTGGATAAACAAGCCATAAGAAGAAGTGCCTTTCAAATATTTGAAAATTTCTTTTAACGACACTTTAATGAGATTCGCTGGAATAGTTTTGAAGTTGAGCATATAGACATAAGGCATAAAAAATGTCGAGTCTAAAGGAGTAGTAAACGTAGATAAACATACCTCGAATTTGTTTGTCAACCAATATGTCTTTCTCAAACTTTTGTCCATCTTGATATTGTTGTCATAGGAGTAGAGATTTTTTTTCCTTCTTCAATGTCTAACTTTTTCAAAGGTTCTTTTGTATACTTTGATTGTGAAATATAACCACCTTCTTGGCATTGTTTAACTTGAAATCTAAGGAAGAAGTTGAGCTCCCTCATTGTTAGAGATATTTCTTACCGCAAGTCTACGGTGTCAAGTTTTAATATAGAGTAGTAAGGTTGTCGAATCCACAGGAATAATTATCGAATTATTGCTAAGTAATATCATATAGTAGTCTAACTTTATTTAGAAATTTAATATTTGATGGAGTTGATTATACTAAAAATACTAAAAATAAATTAAGACTATGTAAATATCAATGAGTTTATCCAAATGATTAAATGAATTCTAGAGGTATGATGAATCTAGTTATCCCTTATGTTGTCAATATGATTTATCAATCATCAATTTATAAGTCAAGATTTCTACAATAATCATTCCCTTTCTCAAGTGCCAATGATTTTAGATTCAATTGGGAAATCAATATCTCTATAAAAATCACCAATCAAAATCTCAATAAAAGCTATGAATCTTGATAAATGACTTCAAAGGATTCACAAATCTCTCAATTCTATGAAATCCTAGGTTATGCTATTCCAAGGTCATGTATTCAATTACCTCTCTCAAGTGTCAAATCAAATACACCAAACAATCTAAATTATTGATCAAGTAATTTAGAAGCAATAGATCCAAATAGCACAAATAAATTGATAGATCTAGATTGACAAACCACAATCTCAAAACATAAGTTCAAACATAGATTACATCAATCCTCTAGAATTATAGTGTTTAGCTCATGATTAAAGAAAATGAATCCATGAAAATACAACAATACATCTTACAAGATATGAAGAAAGCAACAAAATAAGAACAAGAGTTGAGGGATCTTCTCTATTTCTAGATGATAGAAGCCTCCAATCTTATTCTCCAAATTCTTCTCAAAATGCTCAAATTCTTCTTCCTTGTCTTGTAGCTGTGTTTATTGCCTTCCCAAGGGTTCCAAGATGCCCTAATTTCAAGCCCCAAGGATGATATTTATAGTACACAAAAGTCCAAGAAGGGGTAGGTGAACATAGAATTTTCCGCCCCGGGCGCGCAAGCTTTCCAGCATGGGGCGCTGCGGCGCCAAAGAATCGCATCCAGACTTATCGCACGGGCGCTGCGCGCATGATGGCGCCGCGGGCGCCCGCCAACGCTATCGCCAAATATCGCACTGCAGCAGCTGCAGTAGCCATCAACATACGCACACACAATCCGCTAGCGGCGCAAGCTGAATAGCGGGCGTTAGGCGCTGCGGCGCCATAAGCCTCCGTCCGTCAACATTCTCTTCGGGCGCTGTGGGAGGCGGGGCGAGGCGCGCGGGCGCCCGCCCGTCCTGGCCAAAATGCGATTTTTTCTTGCTTATACACGATTTCTTCTTTCTTCAAGCCGTTTTTCACCGTTTTCTTCATCTCGGCTACCAAAATAAAACCAAATTCTAATCTAAAATACTCAAATAAGTTGGTAAAATACCAACTTAACAAATACCCCCAAACTTAAGCTATTGTTTGTCCTCAAACAATTATAACTCCAAAATGAAAGACAAACAATACAACAACACACACAACTACAAAACTCCATAAACCAATAAAATTTGTCTAAAACTCATTTCACTATCAATCAAGCATGCATTTTAACATTGTGATCAAAAGTGTTGAATATTCATGAAAATTCCGTTTACATTATTCAAATTGATTTACGCAATCAAACGTTATTAAGATGATCCACTTCTAAGTATCAAAAGATAATGACTACCGGATTCCATACAGCTTGTTATTCCCACTAATCTCCACTAATGTAGGCTAATATAACACATGGATCAATAGGGCTTCCAAAGCTTGTAATGTGGCTTAGGGTCGGGTAGGAAAATTTAGGATTAAGTGACTAATTCACCCAAACACACAATTACCTCTTCAAATCACCAATTGCCAAACGAAATGGCTACCTTCACTTTTGTTGAATTTTCAATTATTCTCCTTTACGAGCCTCTATTTTCAACAATTTTTTTCGAGACCCCCAAACTTGGTCTTTTGCATATTTTAACACATGGGGTTTCATTATTTCTTTTTCTCGGCAACTTCATGCGAATGAACATCTACCTTACTTATTACATCCTCCTCAGCCTTCAATCACTTTGTGTGTATGAGTGATGGGTAATTAGGATTTTCACATGTAAGCTCAAGGTAAAAACAATTGGTTGCCAAAGATAAGGTTTAATAGGCTCAAAAGGGGACACTAGTGAAATTATATCGTACAAAGGTAGTCATTTTGGCTCTAGCTTTTATTCAAAGATGGCCTAAATCATTTCCTTATGTTATTTCACCTAGATTTCGCCTCAATTAGTGATCAAACAAGTTCTAGAATCCGTGGGATCATACAAGCAACACTCAACTTCATTAATCATTTTCAAATAAGTTAACGAGTAATTATGCATGAATATGAAATCAATGAAGCAAAATATAGATCACCACTTAAAAGCATGCTTTCGTGATAGTTCAACTCGCAATCAACAAATCTACTTAGTCATGTAGTTCTATAGTTCAACAAACTACCCAACTCGACTCAACTCGATTTTTTTTTTTTTTTTTTTTGACACGACTGACGACACGACTCAAAAGACACCAATACAGATTACACCCCCAAACTTAAATTGAACATTGTCCTCAATGGAGAGTGAGAAAACTTTCCCGATAGCCGGAGCGCCTAGGACTCCTCATCGGAGTCGTGTGGTGAAAAATGAGCAATAGGCCCGGTGGTGGTGGTATTGGGAACTGGAATTGCGAGTGTGTCCGGCTATATATCCGGGCAAGTATTCGGTTGTGCTCATTCTCATATTCTTCTCGTGCCGCTCTCGTGTCGTTGCTCGCTACAAAAGCTCTTCTCAATTCTCGCATTTCGCGAACTAGTGCGTCAAGAGTCGTTATGTGAGTGAGCGTCTAGAACGAGAACGTCTTGCCGCCGAACCGGATGGAACGCCAATATTCTCGTGGTTGGGCATGAGTATCGGCTCAATAGCTGGCGAGCAAATTCGGGATGAAGAATATATCCCGCACCTTCGGATTAGGCATACCGCCCGCCCACGTCATAAGAAGCAATAGTAGCCGAATCTATGGGTCCCTTTGGATTTTCCAATGGCTCGGATTTATCCCATGTAACACCCTTCTCTTTACATAACCCACAAATTAAACTCGGTAAGATTAGTCCCCCTGTTTTGGGTTGTAGCATTTTGTTATGAAGGACGTTGCAATAATTACCGGGTCGAATTGTATGTCAAGAACTATGGCATATAGAAGATGAGCTCGTTCTTAGTTACATCACTAACATGCTTGGTTGGTATCAAGTTGTTGCATATGAAGTTGTACCAAGCTCGCCCATATCGACTAAGACTCATTTTTAAAAGCAAAGAGCACCTCCCACAACTTTTATATGACGTACTACGTTCCAGGTCGGCATAAGGTATTACAAATCTCCTCCATACTTGGTGGTTGCGAGATAAATTCAATGTACGGTGAGTGATCCACCTCCCGGAGTCCATAATATTCTCTTATTGCTATCGAATGAGTGTATACCTTGTCTACTCCACGTCACGAAAACCTCGAGTTATAGCCATTTTTAGTCTTTGCATTTGCATAAAACTCTTTGACTATATTCGGTGCGAATGGTCTAGGTTGTGCACAAAGTTTTTCCCATTGCTTCGATGTATCATTTGTGCAAGTTCACCATCATTTGGCCCGGTTGTAATCCCCGTTCCGCGGTTATGCTCTTTGTGCTTAATTTCTCATAAAAAAAGATTTTGTGCCTCTAAGCTACGAAACGACTAGTATCATATTCCTCGGAGGTACTCGCCACCTTTTGCCCTTGCTTGCATTCTTTGTTCTTGGCATTGTGATTGATTTGAAAATCACCGAAAAATGACACAAGCAACATAGCACATAGGACGCACAATACGAATTAGTGGTTAGAATTTTGCAACAACTCAAGAATTATGCATCTTTGTCATCAATTCATGATCAAATAACCTTTAGTACACAATGATGACAAGAATCAAATGCCTAGGTGTAATATTTTTCATTGGTGCATTTTAACAAACACCTTGTAGGCATATATGCAAAGAAGAGATGTTCACCAAATTTGAAATTCAATTCATGCCCATTTTTCAACACCAATCAATTCAAGCACAATATTATTCATATATCATCACAATTTATCAAGAATTTATCAAGAATTCGAAATTATAATGATAATGAAAATTCCCACATTTTTAACCTAAACTTGAAAATTTGAAGAAAATTGGTGTACAATTGAAGCTCACTTACCCAATTGATGAAGAAGATGAAGATGATGATTAAGTTGCTCAATTGCCCACTTGAATGGTGTATAAGTGAATGCTAGGTGGGATTTTTGTAAAAGAAAGGAGATAGGCGTGTGTGTGTGTTATGTTTGTAAGGGAAAAAAATGAGGCTAACTCACCCTTTAATCGCCAAAGAAACCATCGGGCGCCGGCGCGCCTGGGGCGGCCTGGGGCGCCCGCACACTTCGTTTCCCCAGCTAACCAGCGGGCATCATGGCGCCCGGGCGGCTGGCGCCCGCACACCTCCAATCTTTTCCGCTCTGTCTCGGGCGCATGCGGCGCCCCGCCCGTATTTTCCCCTTTTTATTTTTTTTTTTTTTTTTATTTTTTTTTTAATTTAATCAAAAATTCAAAATTACACACAAATTAATTTTCACAAAAATCACACCAAAATTCAAATAAATACACACCAAATTAAAAGAAAATAAAATCACACAAAATTCGATCACACGAAAATCGCTTGGGTTGCCTCCCAAGAAGCGCTAAATTTATAGTCATTAGCCGGACTCAACTATTTGGACTCAAGAAATTTCATCACCAAGTGGAAGATTTAAAACCTTCCTTGTTTCATTCCCAAAATAATGTTTCAATCTTTGTCCGTTTACTTGGAACGAATTCCCATCGTTCCTCTTAACTCGACGGCACCATATGGAAACACACGTTCAACCACAAACGGCCCCGACCATCGTGATTTGAGTTTTACCCGGAAAAAGTTTCAATCGAGAATTGAACAATAACACTTGTTGGCCGGGTAAGAATTCACGCCGCAAAATCATTTGATCATGCCATTTTTCGTTTTTTCCTTATACATTTTGGCATTTTCATATGATTCTTTTAAATTCTTCCATTTTGTTTAATTGAAGTAATCGGTTTTCACCGGCCTCTTTCAAGTTAAAATTCAATTTCTTAATTGCCCAATACGCTCGATGCTCAAGTTCAACCGGCAAATGACACGCTTTACCAAACACCAATCGATACGGTGACATACCAATGGGTGTTTTATAAGCCGTGCGATAAGCCCACAAAGCATCATCGAGCTTTTGTGCCCAATCCTTTCGATTAAAACTCACCGTTTTTCAAGAATTTGTTTCACCTCACGATTGGAAATTTAGGCTTGACCATTAGATTGAGGATGGTAACCAAGCGCAATCTTTGACGCACACCAAATTTAGCAAGAAGGTTGTTAAACAATTTATTACAAAAATGCGTACCTTCATCACTTACAATAGCTCGAGGAGTACCGAACCGAGTGAAAATATGCTTGTGCAAGAATTTGAGTACTACCTTAGCATCATTTGTTGGTGTAGCAATCGCCTCAACCCACTTGGAGACGTAATCAACCGCAAGCAAAATGTACAAATTTCCATAGGGACGGGAAATGGTCCCATAAAGTCAATACCCCATACATCAAACAATTCCACCTCCATTATGTTTGTCAAAGGAAGCTCATGACGCCGTGAAATATTACCAACCCTTTGGCATCGATCACAAGTTTTCACAAAGGCATAACAATCCTTGAATAATGTTGGCCAATAAAAACCAGATTGTAATACCTTTGCGGTTGGGTTGGCCCGAAATGTCCCCCATAAGATGATGAATGGCAATGTTGAAGAATCTCTCCAATTTCTTCCTTAGGAACACAACGGCGAATGATAGAATCCGCGCATCTCTTGAACAGTAACGGATCATCCCACAAATAAGACTTGACATCATGTAAGAATTTTTTCTTTTGGTGTGAAGTCAAGTCCGGTGGCAAAACTCCTCCCGCGAGGTAATTAACAAAATCTGCGTACCAAGGTAATGATGTCTCGGCACGCATAATTTGTTCATCAGGAAATGATTCTTTTATTGGACTCTCAATCACCTCGTAAGGTTGCTCAAGGCGGGATAGATGATCGGCAACCCCATTCTCGCTTCCTTTTTTATCTCGAATCTCAATATCAAATTCTTGCAAGAGCAAAATCCATCGAATTAATCGAGGTTTTGCATCCTTTTTGGAGAAAAGATATGGATTGCCGCATGATCCGTGTAAACAATCACCTTTGTACCCACCAAGTATGCTCGGAATTTATCAAATGCAAAAACTACCGCCAACATCTATTTTTACGTGGTGGTGTAGTTCGTTGGCGTTGTCCATGGTTCTACTTGCATAGTAAATAGCTTTAAAGATTCTGTCTCGCCTTTGACCGAGAACGGCACCCACTGCATAATCACTTGCATCGCACATGAGCTCAAATGGTTGAGTCCAATCCGGCACTATCATAATCGGAGTGAAATGAGTGCCTTTTTATCTGTTCAAATGCCTCGCAAACACAACTCATCAAAGCAAAAGATAACATCTTTTTCAAGTAGATTACAAAGTGGTTTAACAATTTTTGAAAAATCTTTTATGAATCTCCTATAAAATCCTCGCATGCCCTAGAAAACTTCTTATGCCTTTCACATTTGAAGGTGGGGGTAGCTTTTCAATAGCCACAACCTTCGCCCTGTCAACTTCTAACCCTGTACAAGAAATACGATGTCCAAGTACAATCCCTTCTTTGACCATAAAGTGACATTTTTCCCAATTAAGTACAAGATTAGTTTCCTCACAACGTTGCAAAACCATAGATAAGTTATGCAAACAATGGTCAAAAGAAGTACCAAAAACAGAAAAATCGTCCATAAAAATTTCCATGATTTCTCTACCATACCATGAAAAATCGCCATCATACACCTCGAAAAGTAGGGTGCATTACATAACCCAAATGGCATCTGCGAAATGCAAAAGTACCATATGGACATGTAAAAGTGGTCTTTCTTGATCTTCGGGGCAATGGCGATTTGATTGTATCACGAATAGCCATCAAGAAAACAATAATATTCGTAACGCCAACCTTTGTCCAACATTTGATCAATAAAGGGGAGGGGAAAATGATCCTTACGAGTAGCTTTATTCAATTTTCTATAGTCAATACATACTCGCCATCCTGTGTGATTCAGTGTAGAAATTAATTCATTATTATCATTTTTCAACTGTCATACCTCCCTTTTAGGGACAACCTGTCAGGACTCACCCATGCACTATCGTAAATGGCATAAATTATACCGCCTTTAGCCACTTTAAAACCTCATTTCTCACGACTTCTTTCATTCGGGATTAAGTCGTCTTTGGTGTTCAATAGATGGTTTATAAGATTCTTCCATTAAAATTTTGTGCATTACAATGGAAGGACTTATACCTTTCAAATCAGAAATATACCAACCTAAGGCCGACTTATGTTCACGAAGCACACGCAACAACTTATCCAATTCGGATGAAGATAATGAAGCAGAAACAATTACCGGGTAAGTTTTATCTTTTCCCAAAAATGCATATTGAAGATGTTAGGAAGTTCCTTTAGTTCTAAAGTACCTTTGAATATTTTCAATATTGGCATTTTCTAATGCTTCCTTTTGTTTTTCTTTTACAATTTCTTTAGCCTCAAGGGAAAGAATAAACTCAAGCAAATCAATATCATCACTATCTTCCTCATCACATTTCATTATTGAATTAATCAAACAATGTTCTAACGGATCTTTTAAATCTTGTTTTACAACTTCCGTTTGATCACATTGTTCGATTTTATCAATAAAATGACATGTGTGAGGTTCCTCTTGAAATTTCATTGCTTTATAAATGTTAAATAGTACCTCATCATCATTTACCCGTAATGTTAACTCTCCTCGTTGCACGTCAATTAAAGCTCGCCCCATTGCTAGAAAAGGTCTCCCAAGAATCAATGGCATTTCATGATCTTCCTCCATATCCAACACCACAAAGTCCCCTTAGGAAATATGAATTTATCCACTTTGATCAACACATCTTCAATCACTCCTCTTGGGTAGGTGAGTGATCTATCGCTAATTGCAATGTGATGGTGGATGGCGTTATTTCTCCAAGGCCAAGTTTCTGAAACAGACAACGGCATAAGATTAATGCTAGCACCTAAATCACAAAGAGCTTTATTAAAATAAGAATCACCAATAGTGCAAGGGATAGTGAAACTCCCGGATCTCTTAATTTTTGTGGTAGCTTTCTTTGCAAAATGGCGCTACATTCTTCCGTGAGATTGACCGTCTCATATGCTTCTAACCTTCTCTTTTCGACATCACATCCTTCATGAATTTTGCATAGTTTGGCATTTGCTCGAGTGCATCGGCAAAAGGGATGTTGATGTGAATTTTCTTGAATATTTCCAAAAATTTGGAAAATTGAGCGTCCAACTTTTCTTACAAATCTCTGTGGAAAAGGAAGAGCATTTGGTAACACATTATCGAATTGGAAATTGGTTTTACCTCAATTTTTGCCTTTTTCGATTGCTTATCAATGCCTTCTTCATTTTGGAGTGTTTTGAGCTTGCTTCGGTTCTTTGGTGGCATGAGCAGACATCTTTGGTTCATCATACTCCGTCCCACTTCTCAACTTAATGGCCTTGCAATGTTCTCGTGGGTTCACCTCGGTGTTACTTGGAAACGTATCAACTTTCTGTTGTGAATTAATAGCCGTGGCCAATTGACCCACATGTGTCCCCAAAGATTTGAGATGACTTTCAATTGTTGTAACCCTTGAACCCCAGATTTTCTATGTTAGAATCGGCCTTGTTCATCCTTGCTCTTGATTCTACAAGGAATGAACTAAGTAATTCCTCCAAAGATGGCTTTTGTTCTCCCACGTGTGTACTTGTACTTGCTTGATTTCGATATCCCCGGAGGTGGTTGCAACACATTTTCGTATTGCTATACGAGAAGTTTTCATGATTGCGAAGTCCCTGGGATGATAATGTGTCGGCAATTGATTCCTCTATTGTTGAAACCCGATTATTCACATAATTTGCTTGTTCCGTATCTGGATTCACAATTTCTTGACTTATCTCCATGACGGCCTCTCGATTGTTGTTTTCCACCCGGACTTAGTGTAGCAATTTGTTTTGGCAAGGCGGAAATTTGAGAAGCCAATGCGGACATAGTGTCAAGTTCAAGAACACCAACAACTTTTCTTGGC
This sequence comes from Rehmannia glutinosa, assembly GCA_016081115.2. Classification (NCBI taxonomy): domain Eukaryota; kingdom Viridiplantae; phylum Streptophyta; class Magnoliopsida; order Lamiales; family Orobanchaceae; genus Rehmannia; species Rehmannia glutinosa. The sequence continues at coordinate 19,181,283 of CM071926.1, read as the reverse complement.
GTAGATCTTTGACGGCCATTGATAACTATTGGCGCCTATTTCTTCGAGTAAAAGCATGGCTTCACTTGGAGTTTTAGCCATCAATGTACCTCCCGCTGCAGCATCTATAATAGTTCTTGAATGCCCATTCATACCATTGTAGAAATATTGAACCTTTTGCCAATCTGCGTACCCGTGTTGTGGACACCTCCTCAATAATTCTTTGAATCGCTCCCAAGCTTCGTAGAGTGGCTCAAAGTCGAGTTGATGAAATTGAGCAATCTCACTTTTCAGTTGAAGTGTCTTACTAGGTGGAAAGAATTTTGCCATAAATTTTTCAGTGAGATCATTCCAACTAGTGATACTTCCTGGTGGAAAGGTTGAAGCCACTGTCTGCAGCTTTATCACGAAGTGAAAACGGAAATAACCTCAATCGAATAGCTTCATCGGGAACCCCATTCATTTTGATAGTGTCACATATCTCAAGAAAAATAGCCAAATGAGCGTTCGGGTCATCTACAAAGACTTCCCCAAACGATTTTGTTGCACCATGTTTATTAAGGCCGAGCTTCAATTCAAAATTGTTCGCATTGATAGGTTGGCGAACAATGCCCGAATAGTTTTGATTTGTGGTTAGTCGAAAATAGTCTCGAATGGCCCTTTCCGGTGGTGCAACAATAGGTATGCAGTCTTCATCATCACCGATTCTGCCATTTTTGTGAATTCGATTCTTCGTGCGGCTCTAATCTTTCAAGCGTTCTTTCAATTTTGGATCAAATAAGATTAAATTAGCACTTTTATTTTTCGCATCAACAAGAAGACACAAAAATGACAATGACCCTATTGTAACAAAAGAAACCAATCTAAATTAAAGTAAAACTACTAAGTAATAATATTAGCGCAAATAAGATGAATTATTCCCCAAGAACGGCGCCAAAAACTTGTTAGAGATATTTCTTACCGCAAGTCTACGGTGTCAAGTTTTAATATAGAGTAGTAAGGTTGTCGAATCCACAGGGAATAATTATCGAATTATTGCTAAGTAATATCATATAGTAGTCTAACTTTATTTAGAAATTTAATATTTGATGGAGTTGATTATACTAAAAATACTAAAAATAAATTAAGACTATGTAAATATCAATGAGTTTATCCAAATGATTAAATGAATTCTAGAGGTATGATGAATCTAGTTATCCCTTATGTTGTCAATATGATTTATCAATCATCAATTATCAATTTATAAGTCAAGATTTCTACAATAATCATTCCCTTTCTCAAGTGCCAATGATTTTAGATTCAATTGGGAAATCAATATCTCTAAAAAAAAATCACCAATCAAAATCTCAATAAAAGCTATGAATCTTGATAAATGACTTCAAAGGATTCACAAATCTCTCAATTCTATGAAATCCTAGGTTATGCTATTCCAAGGTCATGTATTCAATTACCTCTCTCAAGTGTCAAATCAAATACACCAAACAATCTAAATTATTGATCAAGTAATTTAGAAGCAATAGATCCAAATAGCACAAATAAATTGATAGATCTAGATTGACAAACCACAATCTCAAAACATAAGTTCAAACATAGATTACATCAATCCTCTAGAATTATAGTGTTTAGCTCATGATTAAAGAAAATGAATCCATGAAAATACAACAATACATCTTACAAGATATGAAGAAAGCAACAAAATAAGAACAAGAGTTGAGGATCTTCTCTATTTCTAGATGATAGAAGCCTCCAATCTTATTCTCCAAATTCTTCTCAAAATGCTCAAATTCTTCTTCCTTGTCTTGTATTTTGTGTTTATTGCTTTCCCAAGGGTTCCAAGATGCCCTAATTTCAAGCCCCAAGGATGATATTTATAGTACACAAAAGTCCAAGAAGGGGGTAGGTGAACATAGAATTTTCCGCCCCGGGCGCAAGCTAAGACCAAGCGCATGGGCCGGGCGCCAAAGAATCGCATCCCGGATCGCTTATCGGGCGGGGCGCGCGCATGGGCGCCGCGGCGCCCGCCAACGCCATCGCCAAATATCGCACGCGGCGCTGCGGCGCCATCAACATACGCACACACAATCCGCCGGACGCCAAGCCGCCGGGCGTTAAGCAGCTGCGGGCGCCACAAGCCTCCGTCCGTCCGGAATTCTCTGTCGCGGGCGCTGTGGCGCCTCGCCCTGGCCAAAATGCGATTTTTCTTGCTTATACACGATTTCTTCTTTCTTCAAGCCGTTTTTCACCGTTTTCTTCATCTCTCGGCTACCAAACCGTATTGACTCTACATCGACACTATTTGAAATAAATTGGACTCTAAAGACTCTAAAAACACCCAAAATAAAACCAAATTTTAATCTAAAATACTCAAATAAGTTGGTAAAATACCAACTTAACACTCATCATGCTCATCTCAAATTCACCTTGTATTAACTTAGAGAATTTCTTGCACAAAGATTCATTAGTAGCACCAAAAATGATATCATCAACAAATAAGCAATCTTGCCCTTTTTTTTTCAAAAACAAAGTGAGTAGTATCAACTTTACCTCTTGTAAAACCATTTTGCAAAAAAAAAAAAAAAAAAATTAGCTAAGTCTATCATACCATACACGGGGTGCTTGTTTTAAATGTACAGGGCCTTTTATAAAAATCATTTGGCCTAGAAAATTTTTCAAACCCCGGTTGTTTTACATAGGCTTCTTCTTGAATAAGACCATTTAGAAAGGTGGATTTAACATCCATTTGATAAAGCTTGAAATTTTCTTAAAACAAGAATAGGCAAGTAAAATACGAATAGCTTCAAAACGTGCTACGGTACAAATGTTTCATCAAAATCAATAACTTCTTCTTGACAATACGCTTGAACTACTAACCTTGCCTTGATCATCAAGCTTGTTCCGAAATACCATAAATTTCTGCAAAATCATAACAAGATATCTTGCACAAGAGCATAGTGATAATAGAGACACTATAATAAGCACCACATACTATGCCTTTAAACAATCATCAAGAGTTTAATAAAACATGTAACTTCAAATAAGCTTAAGAGATCTATATAAGGTCTCTTTTGAAATTTGAAAATCCGAGAGCATATAGTTGAGACCTCATTTAAAAGAAGTATTTGAACAAGAATTTTGACAAGAATGAATATGTGCAATCAAATGCATAATTATGAGAAGAGGATAAAAATCGAATGTTTTATCAAAACAAATACAATCCTTTACAAGTCTCGGATAAAAGGAGCTTTGACGAATAATGCCTTTCAATAAATCGAAAAATCCTCTTAATGGCACTTGTGTGAGATACTTTGAAATATTTTGAAAATCAAGCACATAGGCAAATGACAAAAATATATCGAGTCCATGAGATGAATAACAATGGTGCGCTGCATGCCTCGATAGTTTATGCATCTCTTTGATGAAGATATATATATCCTATACAATTCTCAAACAATTCTTGCATAAAATATAATGGTAAAAGTGTAGGCTAAAGCAATAAGAGATGTCACAAGTATGCTTATGCTATATAGACCCATAAGAGATAATAAAACACTTTAGTCTAAGTAAATGCACAATAGATTTAAAGGAACAACATGCAAGGTCCTCTTTTTCAAAAGATTTTAAAAACACAAAAAATTATTGAGGATCTTAATTTAAAAATAAATATTTGAAAACTCATTTTGACAATAAAGTCACAAATAAAAATATGCATAATAACAAAATAAAATTCATATTTAAATAGGGAGATACGGTTTACCAATTTCGCCATTTTCTTGGGTTGTGTCTTTCCCATTGTTGATGATATCTTCCCTTTTGAAAATTATCGTGTTGATGATAGCTTCTCCAATTGCTCCATTTCCAAGGATTGTTGATTTCCCATTGTTGATAATATTTCCTTCTTGGAAATTCATTGTGGTGATGTCTTCTCCTTTGATCAAATGAAACGGGCATTTGATGTCTTCTTGACGGTATGACTTTTCTTTGATTATCAATTCGCCGGGTACCTAATATGACATCATTTTGTAGTACCCTCAAGTGTTTGGGTCCTTTGGGATTAGTTTTGAGACTTTTATGTCTCCAAAAATAATTAGAGATATTTCTAGCCCGACAAGTATTAACCGTGTGACCCTTTTTACCGCAATAAAAACAAGTAATAATTCTAGAAGTATAATGACCAACATGCTTAGAGACTTGACTATTTTTCATATGATAAACAACATTAGGCTTATGATCAAGTCCTTGTTTCAATTTATCACAACTATGAACATCAACACTTTTGGTCATTTTATCGGTACTCAAGTTGAATTTTGATAAATCTTTTTTCATGCAATCAATATCCTCAAAAAGATTACTATTTTCTTTTTCAAGGATTCTAACCTTATCAAGAGTGGTGGTGTGAGAACATGATAGTGATTCATATGAGGTAAATAAACTATCCTTATCATTCTTCAAGACATTGAATTCCTTTTTCAAATTTTTGTATTTAACAAGCAAGCTTTGGAATTCATTTTGAAACTCATCAAAATCATTTTGCAAATCACTATAATCATTTTGTAAAACATTATCATAAGAAGTGGAGGGATTAGAGCGTACCTCATTTTCTTCTTTGATGCCATAAGACATTGTTCGACTTCTTCATAATTGAAGGTTTTAAGAGGCTCATCCCATGTTGTTGGATTTGATGTTATATCCAATTGAGAAGTAGATGCTTTTGAGTTGCTCCTTTCATTTGCATATACTTCTTCTAATTTTCTCCATACTTCATGTGCCGATTTAATTCGTACAATATGATCATATTCGAAATGGTAAGTGAACAATAAATAATATTAAGAGCTTTACCATTTAAGGAGATGATTTTCTTCTCTTCATCATTGAGCTTCTTGTGGACTTTGGAGGTGTGAGGTGTATCTTTCATCGAAATAGATTCTCTATTGATGACCATGTTCCAAATATCGAACCCAACTTCAGTAAATAGCATTCCATTCTTTCCTTCCAAAATGTATAATTTTTGGAATCAAATAGTGGTGGCTTGTTGGTGGAGGCGCCGGTAAGGTAGACTTCATTCGTAGCCGATGATCGTTCCTCTTTACTCGCGATGTGGAACGAGCTTGGCAAAGAGTTTGGCTCGATACCACTTGTAAGTCCAAGCGGCTAAGATAATCTAGAGGAGGGTGAATAGATTATCTCCATTTCTCGATTATGCCCTCTTTTTTGAATCAAACAAGCCAAGACAAGAATGAAGGTGCGGGAAGTAAATAACACACGTCAATTTATAGAGGTTCAACCCACCTAGGGCCTAATCCTCTACCAACCCAGTATCTCCGGGATGGATTTCAAAAAGAATTTTTTATTAATTACCACAATTAATACAACAAAACCTTACAACAACACCTTGGAGAGCACCACACTCTTCTTCAACACCACCTTGGAGATTACCACAATCTCCCTAGAAGATTACCACAATCTTCCTTCAACGGCACCTTGTGAAGATCACCACAATCTTCAACCTTGAAGAACACCAAATTCTTCAACACCTCAAAGAGCACCAGACTCTTCAATAAGAAGATTACCACAATCTTCTTGCACCTAACACCTAGATCACCCAAGTGTGTTCTTACCAAGAACACTCACAAAGATATCTTGTGTTGAATGATGACCACAAATATTCAAGATTACAACTCGATAATGAATAATACAATATTGAGTGCAAGTGTAATCAAGAAATAAGCCTAGACCTCAAGATGTGAAAGTGAAAAACCTTAGGCTATTACAACAAGAATATTGAAATTGAAGAACAAAAGTGTTTGCTTGAATGTATCTTGTTGTGTTGTATTATACTCTCTTGTGGTATTGCTTCAAATCTTCCTCTATTTATATGAGATGATTGATCATGGATAGGCTCCTCTTGGGGACTGATTTCTACAAAAACAAATGCAATTAAAATCAAGATTATAGTTAGAAATCAACCCCATAATTTAAGGAAAAAGCTACGCAAACTCAAGCGGATAGTTTCTTGCCTAAAAACCTATAGCGACCGGCGCAGCAGAGATAAGTTTTGAAAGTATTTTTCACGAAAAATACACAGGGGACCGGTCAACGGGGTGTCCGACCGGTCGCCCCCTGTGTGGACCGGTCCGCCTCTTCAAAAAATCAATACAGAGAAGTTTGCAAATTCGTACCAAACTTCATGTCGGCCGCCCTATAGATCGATCGGTCGATGCCACCGGTCGCCTTATAGGGTGACCGATCGACCTCACTATTTTCAGCAAACATGAAGTTCTCTGTTTTGCACAACTTTCAGATACGGGTTGCCCTATAGGACGACCGGTTGACCTCAAAACAAAGGAGTTGTCCAATTTTTGTCGAAAATGAACTTCAAGAAATACTCCAAAAAAATAGTAAAAACATTTTAGACCGATCGGGAGTATTTGGACAACATTTAGAAACATTGTTTTGGTGTGAACACATTAACACAAAATCATCAAAAGTGTTGTCCAATTTTTGTCGAAAATAATCTTGAAGAAATACTCAAAACTTAGTAAAAATATTTTAAATCATTTAGGAGTATTGGAAAACATTTAAGAACATTGTTTTGGTGTAAAAACAATATCATCAAAATCATGATAAAGACATGTATCTAACAAGAGTACCCCGCACTACCCATCTCGGCTTACCGACGCACAAGAATTATTAAAAGCCAAATGCTTATCATTTTCTCCACGGGCTTCACTGTTAAGGAATGGACAAGGAAAAATTCCCCTACATTGATCCTAGAGTCTTTTTACAATTATGTTGTCCCATTGAACCCAAATCTTGGGATATCTAGTCAATTAGGTTGGGTTTTCATTGTATCAACTCATTTTTCTAGAGGCTTAAGTCTCATTCCTCTTGATGATTTTGCAACTAACTCTCGATTTAACTCTTTGATTAACGAATTCGCTAAATTATCCTTTGACTTCACATAGTCAATAAAGATAACACTAGTAGAGAGTAGTTATCTAATGGTATTATGTCTATGACGTATATGTCTAGACTTACTATTGTACATATTATTACGTGCCCTGCCAATCGCAGATTGACTATCACACTATATCCAAATTGCTGGTACAGGCTTTGGCCATCTTAGAGTATCTTTTAAGAAGTTTCGAAGCCATTCAGCTTCTTCCCCACACTTGTCTAAAGCTATAAACTCAGACTCCATTATGGATCTAGCTATAACCGTATGCTTAGAAGATTTCCACAATATGGTTGCACCTCCTAAAGTGAATGCAAATTCACTTGTAGACTTAGAGTATTTAATATCAGATATCCAATTACCATCGTTGTATCCTTCAATGACAACAAGATATCTTGTATAGTGCAGTCTAAAATCACGAGTGTATCTTAAATACCTTAGTATTCTCACTATACCTTTCCAGTGGTTATATCCTGGATTACTCGTGTATCTGCTTAATTTACTCACTACATAAGCAATGTCCGTCTTGTATAACTCATTAAGTACATCGACTTCCTATGACTCATGAGTATTCTACTTGAGATAAAACCTAATCTCTAATCTTTGATAGATGTTGACTCGTGTCTATAGGAGTTCTAGCTATAGACATGTTATCCCTAATAAATTTCTCTAGAATCTTGTCTGCATAATGTGACTCATCAAGTGCCCGCCTATTTGAAGTTCTAGAGATCTTTATTTCAAGGATCACGTCAACTAAACCCATATCTTTACTTCCAATGATAAGCATGTCATCTACATAAAGGCACAAAATGACATAGTCATTTTCAGTCTCTTTAACATAGACACATTTATCACATTTGTTTATTTTAAATCCATATTCTTTCATGGTATTATCAATTTTTTCATGCCATTGTTTTGGTGCCTGCTTCAAGTCATATAATGACTTAACCAGTTTACAAATTTTGTTCTCTTACCCAGGTTCAGAGAATCCCTCAGGTTGTTCCATATAAATTTTCTCTTCTGAATCTACATTTAGAAAATCAGTTTTTTACGTCCATTTGATGTACTTCAAGATTCCACAAAGCGACAATAGCATGTACCAATATAATGAAGGTTATTCTCGTAACAGGAGAATATGTATCAAAGTAATCAACGTCCTCTCGTTGTCTGTAACCTTTCATTACAAGTCTAGCCTTGTACTTATCAATTGTTCCATCTGCTTCTTCTTGAAAATCCATTTGTAACCTAGTGGTTTACTTCCTTCATGAAGATCCACTAGTTCTCATGTATGGTTTTGCAAGATGGAGTTAATTTCACTTTTTATAGCATATTTCCATAATGGTCCTTCATAAGAATTTATAGCTTCTCTGTAGTTTTGAGGTTTACTTTCCAGCATGTAGGTTAGAAAATCTGGACCAAAAGATTTTTCTATCCTAGCTCGTTTGATGCGTCTAAGTTCCACCTCTTCTTCTTTATTTCATTGCTCTTGTTCTATTTTAGAAGAGCTTGCTTCTTCTTTCGATCTGCACGGAAATACATTTTCAAAGAACGAAGCATTTCTTGATTCTATTATCGTTTTCTTGTGTATATCTTCAATTTTAAATTCATGCAAGAAACCGATAAGCACCATTATTATGTGCATATCTGATAAATATACAATCAACAATTTTGAGACCTACCTTCACCTTCTTTGGTGTAGGTATAACAACCTTATCAAGACACCCCACACTCGTAAGTATTTGTAGGATGGCATTCTTCCATGCCACAACTCATAAGGGCTTTTGTCTAATCTTATCCCCACATGTTTTGAGGCAAACCTAATAACATGGCATTCATCATTTCTTTTAGTGTACGGATTTTTTGTTCTGCAATGCCATTTTGTTGAGGTAAATAAATTTTGTTGTTCGTGTCTAATTCCGTGTTGGGCACAAAATTCAGTAAACGATGATTCATATTCACCTCCACGATTACTTCTTAGCACCTTAATTTTCTTGTTGAGTTGATTCTCAACTTCATTTTTATAGAAAAAGAAATTTTCTATAGCTTCATTTTTACTTTTAAGAAGATATACATAACAATACTTTGTGTTATCATCAATAAAAATAATGAAGTACTTGTTGCCACCACGGGTTTTTGTCGATTTTGAATCACATACATCAGTGTGAATTAAATCAAGTGGTTCATTGTTTCTTTCAATATTTTTAAATGATGTCCTTGTTAACTTTGCCTCAACATAAGTTTCACATTTATGCTTGGAATCAATATGGAATGTTGGTATACAATTCAATTTAATTAATTTATGTAGAGTATCATAATTAACATGTCCTAGTTTAACATGCCACAAATTGGAAGACTCAAGCAAGTAAACAGAAGAGTTTTTCATTTCATTGATTTTTGGTTTAGCAACCATTACATTAAGCTTAAATGTACCACCAAAAGCATAACCCTTGCCTACAAATATTCCATTTTTCATCAAAGTAACAACCCCGACTCAAAAATGATGCGAAAACTACGCTTATCTAAAAGTGAACTAGACACCAAATTCTTACGAATATATGGTACAAATAATATATTATTAAGAGTCGGTTCCTTTCCGACGTCATTTTCGTAACCACTTTTCCTTTCACCTCGTAAATAGCTTAATTTCTCATGTACGATTCTTTAGTCTTGGTGGCTCAATAGAACTAAATATTTATTTGATAGAACACACATGCCTAGTAGCATCAAAATCAATCCACCACTATTTTGGGTTTGAACCAACCAAGTTCACCTCGAGAGATCATTGCGGAGATTCGATATCGACACTCCTTGAGTAATTTCCTCAACCATGTTAGCCTCTTTGTTTTTTTTTCGATTTCTTGCAAATGAAGGCTTGTGACTCTTGCCACCATAATAAAAGCATTTTCCTTCGAACTTCTTCTTAGAAATGCCTCTTTTTGGTCCCAACTTAACCCTTTTTCCCACGCCCGCATTTATTCTTGCCTTTGGAACTTTGCCCATGTTCAAAAACAACATTGGCTTTAGCCACCTCAAGATTGAACGACTTCTTTTCAGAACTTTTGTTTTATTCTTCAATGAAAAGTCTAACAACAAGTTTTTCGATGCGTTCATTTAATTTCGCTTATGTTTCAAATAGTTCTTGAGGTCTTTCCAAGTTGGTGGCATTTTCTCAATGATTGGAGCCACTTGGAAAGTTTCACTAAGAACCATTCCTTGGCATAAATATATGCATGATCACTTGAAGCTCTTGTGACTTGATCGATGACCATTTTTTAGTCCACCATTTTATAATCCAAGAAGCGGCGGATGATGAATTTCTTCATTTTCTTAGAGCAATACATGTTGTAAAGCAAACTGTAAGGCCATTCATGACATAATTTCTACACAAGAAATCAACATGATTCCAAGCATACAAAACGTTAGTTAACCGTTTGTGCATTAGTCTCATCCTCACTAAGTTGTGGACGATCCTCGCCCAAGAATCATGCCAAGTTCAAGGTGGTCAAGTAGAAGAGCATCTTCACGCCACCAGGTAAATTTCTACTTGTTAAACTTTTCTAGTATTTTTTCATGTTTAACCGCACATTAAGCGTGGGTTGGCTATAAAAGCGGAGGTTGGTGATAAGTGTCTTTCTAAGCATGTTTTACTTGTTTATTTGAGTATGTTTTTGATCGTTTTGTTGTTAGTTTCATAGGTTTTTGATTTCACATGGTTCATATTACTATGAGGTGATTTTATTGGTGTATATTGATCATTCGGAGCTATTTTTGGTGAATTTTGGACCATGGATTCATGTGTAAACATACAGGGGGTTTAAGGATACAAAAATGCTCGAAATCCCAAGTTAAACGATCATTTTGGAACTTTTAGGCCCAACATGGTCGTGGTGTGGTGGGCAACACAACCATATTCAAACATGGTGAAAATCACGAATTTTTGGGATTGAACAAACTCGACACGACCGATCTGTGTTGGCCAAGACGGCCATGTTTCAATTTGAATAAGGAACACATAATAAAGCACGGTCAAAGCCGTGTTACGCGACATGGGGGTGTCCGGATCACTTTCCAGTATTAATTTCTGGCGGAATTTGTGGAAAACTCACCAACCAAGCTTTTTGACCACTTTTGTGCACCTTTAACACCCTATTTTGTTGCACAAACACCTCACCTACCCAACATAATTGCATAAAAACAAATATCCAACAGCCCAACTCATAAGTGGAGCATTAAACTACCAAAAGATGACATTATTGATGAATAATTTCAGCAAAATAATATCAATAAAAGCCCAAAAATGGGGTTGAGTTGAGCATACATTGAGGATTCATTATTCATCCATCATCACTTGAAATAATTCTTTCATTCATCAATTGAGTTTTAGAGAGCAACTTACAAATTGTGAGAAGGAAGGAAAGTCAAATTGGGATTAATGAGCTTGGAGGATAAGGCATGGAGCAACATTGGAAAAGAAGGCTTGGAGCAACATCATTGGAATCAATTAAGAAAGAGGTCCATTTGAGATTTTGAGAAAAGATAAGTGCACTATGTCTACAACATTTAATTCTTCTTGTGTAACTTACTCTTTTGTCAAAATCATGTATAGCTAAACTCCTAGTGTTTGAATGTAATGAACTCTAGAATGGATTTGTGATTAAGGTTTGTATGTCTTTAATATAATCTTCATGTTTTATGTGATTCACTTATATTATGCTTTGTTCATTCAAGTTAATATTTCCGGTATATTGATTTGAATTTTATTCCTCATTAGGTAATCGAGAGATTTATGGTGAGAAAGAACTAATATAAGTGAAAGGAGTTGCATGCAATCCTAGATATATGATGACATAAATCTTCCAGATTAGGATCAAACCTAATATGGGAATTCACATATCGTTATAATGCAATCTTGGGGGTTTAAACTAGAAAGAGATTTCGGTTAATCAACTTGAGACTATGAGTTTTTCACCTTGAAAGAGGGTCTAACTTAAATCAGGAATTTCTACGGTCCATGAAGCATGAGATTATGTTAAGGGATGGTAATTGATTAAGGGTTTAAGGTTGTACTATATCTTGTTAAAATCACAAAAACATTCTAGAAGGATTTGCATTCTAACACATTTTTATATCTTGATCTTTTATTTTACAATCTCCCTTTATTTTATCAATTGTAATTTGTTAATTGTTTAGATTCTTTATTTCCCTATTTTTACAAACCAATCTCTGAAAAATATTAGATTAGATAACAAAAAGACGGTAATTACTAGTACTCATAATCCTCATGGGAATGATACTCCGTACTCGGTAATCTATACTATAAAATGATAGGTGCACTTACCTAAGGTTTTTAGAGTAGCTTTCATGCCATCAAGTTTTTGGCGTGAGATTCTTTGGGATTGTGATATTAGGAACACTTTATTTTTTTAATCTAATCATTTGTGCTTTGTTTTTCTCATTATCGCTTTTCTTCTTATCTTTGAGAGCCTTGGTTAACACTTCTCCATCTTTATTTACCGTAGTGCATGCCTCCTCCTCGTCGTGGAGGGAAGGCTAAGTTTTCGGTAGTGACGCAAATACCAAGAGAAGTATTAACACGGTAAAAAAAGAGAACATAGACAAAAACTATAACAAAGATTTTGTTATGACGTGAGAGAAACCACAAAGAACAATGTACGACTACGCCAAACCATCAAGGGATGGCACAACATCAAACATCGTGAGGCCCACTATTGCCGCCAACATTTTTGAAATCAAACCCAATGTCATTCAAATGGTGCAACAAACTTGTCCAATTTGACGGCCTACCGACGAAGATCCAAACAATCACATTGCAAATTTCCTTGAAATTTTACTTTCAAGATCATTGGGGTCTCGAGATGATGCTATTTGTCTACGCCTATTCCCATTCTCTCTAGGGGACATGAAATACAATGGTTAAATACTTTACCCAAGGGGACGAGCACAACATGGAACGTAATGGCGGAAAAGTTCATTTTAAAGTATTTTCCACAAGCAAAAACTACTGATTGAGGAATGAAATCTCTTCCTTTATTCAAGCCGATGACGAAACTTTGTACGACACTGGGAGACTTTCAAATAATTGTTGCAAAAATGTCCACATCATGGCCTACCCTGTTTGGATGCAAGTCCAAACTTTCTATAACGGGTTGCTTTGCTCAACAATACGGATGATTGATGCGGGTGGAGGAGGAACTCTAAACAATAATGTTAGGAAATTTATTTGTTAGACTTTGATGATACCATGTAAAACTTAAACTAAGAAGTTGTCACCTCATTTTCCTTGTAATTTTGTATTATAATAGATATGACTAGAAGACCGAGTAAAGTCGCCCAAGTCAAGATTACAAGAAGTCAATCAATGGATGGAATGTAGACTACTCATTGTATCACCGAGTATAGCCTAGAAGAAGTCAAGAACTCGATCGAAGGAGTGTCGGTGAGGAACATTGTGTGAAGTGTCGGTCAAGTCAACTCAAGAAGCTAAGTCTATCGAGTTGAAGTGATAGTTGAGTCATTCATATGATTGGAGCGGACTCAAGTCATCCGGGGTAAAGACAAAGAGATTAAGCTAAGACAATCGACTTAGATCCGTTGAATAAAGTCAAGAATATTACTCGATATAGTAATATGTCAAGTTGCAGTGTCTTAAAGTGTTTGGCCTAGAATTATGCAAAGGAAATAGCCATGGGAAACACCGCACCTTGTGTCGAACTCGCAAAGATGGAATGCCATTTAATACGAGGAAAGGTCAACATCACAGGGGCGGCGAGACCAAGACAAGACAAGCCAACGAACATAAAGTGACATTTGAAACTAGCCTATCTTTTCAACGGGCAAATTTCAAATGTGCACTATAAAAGGCTGATGAAGCACTTTGAGAAAAGGATACCTTGACAACTCGAACCTAGACGAACAAGCAAGCATTATTCAAAGCAACTGCAAATGTGCTCAACGCCTAACAAGCAATCCTCTAGCTTAAAACTCAAAGAAACTCGATCCAACACAAGTCGTGAAAGAGAGATAACTTGATCGTTGAAAAGGAAACATTTGAAGAAACAAAAAGGGGTCTACTTTCCAAGTTGAAGGATTGTAGAAAGGTTCAAGGTCAAACCAGGTTCAAGTTTGTTGGAGGGCTTCGTGATCAAATCCAAGAACTTGAGAAGTGAGTTGAAGTAGCAAGGCAGTTACCTCGTGAAGAAGCTGAGTCGCAGGAGAAGCCAGCTGTGTGATCAAGGCTGTCTCCAGACTGGTAACCGCTTTATAAAGTGGTATGTTACTTAGTGTATTCGTCCAGGAGTTGGAGAAGAGTGGATTAGAGGAGTTACCCCATCCTTGAACCATTATAAAAACAATTGTGTCAATTTACTTTCACCACTTACATTCTCGCATATTTACTTTATATCTGTTGTTAGTTAATATTTGCTATCCAACTGATAATTAACTAAGTGCTAAAATAAGTGTTTCAAAACAAGCTTTAAATCAATCAAAGGGTGTTAAGTCTTCCGCTGTTTAAAACCAAATCAACTAAGGTAAGTATTTGGCTTAAGCAGCCGAGTTATACTATCAACAACTCTATCGAGTCTGTTGAGTGGGTAACTTAGCTGAATAGCTAACTCAACTGTCCCCCAAGGACACGGTGATTTGAGTCAACTTTGTTGAACAATTTAAAAGGACTAAATTCGAAAAGTTGGTAAGGTTTATTCAATCCTCCCCTTCTAAACCTTACACCACAACCCTTGGGACCTACAAGTAGTATCAGAGCGGTTGGTTCATTTAGCCTTCTGCACTGGTTACTGAACTAGATCTCTATCTTTTCAAAAGGTTTTAACACTTGTGTTTTCAAAGTCTTTCATTTTAAAGCAAAGTTATTATCATGGAAACAAATCTAACTCGCATTTCAATGTTCATTGTTGAAGAATTTGATGATTGGAAAATCCGTATGCAGGCTCATCTATCTGCATTACATGATGAAATGTGGCTTGTGATAGAGGATGGGCCACTGCAAATACTCAAAGTCAACACGGTTGTACGAAGAGTAGCTATAGTTGAAGGAGAAGAAGTTGCTGCTGAAGCCAGACCAACCATGGTTGATAGACATTGCTGTGAATGGACCAATGACGACAGAAAGAGATATAACCTGGACAATGTGGCCAAGGACATACTCTACAAGACGTTGGACAAAACGATGTTCAACAAAGTCAAGTCTTGCAAAACAACCATAGAAATCTGAGATAATCTTACTTTAATCTGTGAAGGATCAGAACAGATTAAGGAAAACAAATTAACTGTTGCTGTTCAAAAATTTGAAAATTTTAAAATGCTTGCAGGTGAAACTCTGGATCAGCTGGATGCCAGATTTACAAAGATAACTAATGACCTTTCAGCTCTTGGGAAGGAATATACGCAGAAAGAGATGTGCATGAAGATATTAAGAGCACTCCCAGCTGAATGGGAAATGAAGGTCATGGCCCTAAGACATTCAATAGACCTCTCAAAGACATCGAATCATGAGCTATTCTCAGACCTCAAAGCCTATGAGTTTGAGTCGAGAAGAAAAGAGCAAGAGGAAAAAGATTGTGCCCAAGACAACCGCATTTGTTGGCTAGTGATGGAAAGAGAGCTAAGCTAGAAGAGTCCGTTGACTAGGAGAAGATTATCCTAATGGTAAAGAGATACAACAAGTTCTTCAATAAGAACTACAAGAGAAACAAGGGTGAGACCTCCAGAAGACATTCAACACCTTCCAAGACAAGGGAAGAAAGACCACCCAAGAGAGCCGAGAATCAAAGAGCGATTATCGAGAGCCGGTAATCAAAGAATCGATAGAGCCGATCGAGAGCCGAGAACCGATGCTTTGGAATTGTAGACAACAGACACTTTATTGTTGACTATTCCTATCCACACCAACAAGTATAGAAACGAGGAAGAAATAAGAGTCTTGAGGAAACAGATAGGAAAAGAAGAAAACCCTGTTGGGTCGCCGAGACTTTATGATTCATTAGGCAAAATGATGAAAGATTTTGAACACATTAAATCCTCACACACTTCTAAATGAGGAAAACAACCGCTTAAAAGCCAAAAATCACTGAGATGACAAAAGAGATGAGTATTCTAAGTCAAATAGCCGATGAGAACACTAAGTTGAAGGTGAAAATGCCAAGATAATAACAAAGAGTTAGCTACACTTTGAAAAGAGAAAAAGATCCGAAAGATGTGATTGCCTCATTTACAAAGGCATCCAAATCATTGGATGAACTTATTATGAGTAAAAAGAATGTGGAGACAAGACCGGCATATGATTTAATTCCTTTGTGCAAAGTCAAACTCCAAGAGTAATTTTGGAAAAGGGATCTTCAAGTAATAATGGATTCCAAAACCCAAAACACCAAATCCGCACCCACATTCACTCTAAAGCACAATCACAATCATATTGGCCTTGGTTATAAAGAAAAAGGAAAGAAAGCAGAGTATCTTTGAAAGGACGGTGAGAAGAAGTTGAGACAGTCCTTGTAAGAAGCAAACAGAGCTACCAAAAAACCCATAAATTTCATCAGAGAAACATATATGATGAGAATGGTAGAAATTATCCAAACTAAGTTGATTGGAATAATGTGAAGTATCAGCAAAAACCTATGGAATATAAGCCAAAATGGCAAAGACCTAAACCTCAGCAAAGGTCATTCCAAAGGCAAAAGAGTTATTATCGGCACACATATGCACCCAAGCACTACATTCAGAAATTTCACAACTATCCCAAGAAAGCAGTTGCTAAAACATACACACAGCATACGAGACAAAAGAGAGACGGATGTATGATCCTAAAACCCCAAGCAATTTGCAAATATGCATTATGATTATGGCACGATAGATGGCAACCTCTTGAGTCGATCATCGGCTATAGGTTGGTTGGAACATCTTATGGCACTAACTCTCCAGGACCCAGAAAAGTATGGGTACCTAAAAACTGATTTGCTTGATTGCAGGTTCAAGGAACAGCTGAGTGTCAAGGAACCTGGTACATGGATAGTGACTGTTCCAGACACATGACAGGAAACAAGAAAAATCTGTCAAGATTCAAGGAGATCACAGGCGCTAAAGTTATATTTGGGGTAATGAAGCTCCAGGGAGATCAAAGGCATAAGATCCATCAAGAAGAATGGACTGGAGATCACAGATGTTGCCGATGTTGAAGGCCTCAACTTTAACCTGTTAAGCATCAACCAACTTTGTGACAAAGGCTACAACGTTGGATTCAATATGGGATTATGCCAGATTAAAGATGTTGAATCTAATGAAATAATGTTGCAAGGTACAAGGCAAAAGAATATGTATGTGGTGATTGGTCATGCCACACCAAGCACATGTTCTAGCAAAGAGCAGGCCGAATCAAGTTGGTCGTGGGCACAAGAAGGTTTCGAGTCATCCGAATTTCAAGACAATCAACGAGCTTGCAAGGAGTCACCTCGTGGAAGGATTGCTAGACTCGGTGTACAAGAAAGAAAGTATATATGATGCATGCCGGATGGGAAAGCAAATCATATCATTATTTAAGGATAAGCCAAGTCCTTTATCAACAAGGATATTACATCACATTTGCACATGGACTTATTTGGACGATTAAGCTACCTAGCATCGTGGAAAGAAATACACCTTAGTGGTGGTGGATGATTATTCAAGATATACATGGACAATCTTCATGTGTAAAAAGAAGGAAACACTGCAGAAGTTACCTCAGCTGATGAGAAGAGTTCAAAATGAGAAGAGTCAAACCATTATAAAGATAAGACCTGACAGGGAAACTGAGTTTTCCAATGGGATTATAACTCAGTATTGTATTGAAAATGGTATTGCTCATGATTTATCAGCCACAAGGACTCCACAACAGAATGGAGTAGCTGAAAGAAGGAACAAAACTCTCAAGGAAGCTGCAAGGACAATGTTAGCTAAAGCTGGATTGCTTAAGAGATTTTGGGCTGAAGCCATAAATACAGCATGATATACTCAGAACAGATGCATGATTAATAGGCAATTGATCAAGACTCCCTATGAAATTTGGACAGGGAGAAAGCCAAATGTTGGATATTTCAATATATTTGGATGTAAATGTTTCATCCATAACAATGACAAGGATAATCTGAAGGCTTTTGATGCTAAAGCTGATGAAGGTATCTTTTTGGGATACTCAGCTGAGAGTAAAGCCTACAGAGTGCTGAACAAGAGGACTATGATCACGAAGAGTCTATCCATGTGGTTTTTGATGAACCTAATGATAGAGAAGACATTGATGAATTAGCTCATAAGCAGAATCAGCCAACTATGCGTAAGAGTCCTTATGTTGAAGCTGAAGTGAGAGCACTCAACCCTGATGATGAAGAGATAGCTGAACCTCAAAGACAACTGGAAGGTCTACAGCTGAATGAAGATGAAAGAGTTGTTCAAGACAACTTAGCTGCAAGACGGCTGAATCCAGCTAACTTACTCCAACCTGATGTGAGATGGCTGAGAGACCATCCACCAGAGTTAGTCATTGGAGATGTTAGAGATGGCATAAGAACCAGATCCAGAGCATATCATGAAGCAATGTTCACTTGTTTTATTTCCCAATTAGAGCCTAAAGATGTGTCTCAAGCATTGGAAGCCACACATTGGATCCAGGCCATGCAAGAATAGCTGAATCAGTTTGAAAGAAACAAAGTATGGGAATTAGTTCAAAGGCCAACCCACCAAAATGTTATTGGTACTAAGTGGGTTTTCAGAAACAAGATGAATGAGGAATGATCTGTTGTAAGAAACAAAGCAAGATTGGTAGCCAAAGGGTATTGCCTAGAAGAGGGTATAGATTTTGATGAAACCTTTGCTCCTGTTGCCAGATTGGAAGCAATAAGGATATTTCTTGCTTATGCTGCACATAAGAACTTCATTGTATATCAAATGGATGTGAAGAGTGCATTTCTAAATGGATTGTTAGACGAAGAAGTCTATGTTTAAAAACCTCCAGGTTTTGAGCAGAAAACTATTGGAGATAAAGTCTACAGGCTCAAGAAAGTGATGTATGGATTGAAACAAGCACCAAGAGTATGGTATGATACATTGTCTCAGTTTCTAATTGACAATGGATTCACCAAAGGCAAAGTTGATAGAACACTCTTGAATTCAAGATGGAGAGAGTATACTCCTTGTTCAAATATATGTGGATGATATCATCTTTGGATCCACAAACAAAGAGAGCTGTGTGACAAGTTCTCAAACCTCTTGCAAGGAAAATTTGAGATGAGCATGATGGGAGAACTGACTTTCTTCCTAGGACTGCAAGTCAAGCAATTGCAGGATGGAACCTTCGTAAGTCAAATCAAGTATACCAGAGATTTGATGAAGAAATTTGGTATGGAAGAGAAGTCTTCTATGAAGATTTCTATGAATACATCAGTCAAGATGGACATGGATGCGGATGGCAAAGTCGTTGATCAAACCGGATATAGAGCCCTCATTGGATCATTGCTCTATTTAATAGCCAAGCAGCCGGATATCACCTTTGCAGTAGGTGTATGCGCAAGATTTCAATCTGCACCAAAAGCGAGTCACATGATTGTAGCTAAGAGAATCCTAAGATATTTGAAGGGATGCCAGGAAGTCGGCTTATGGTATCCAAAGGAAGGAGGATTCAAGCTGGTAGGATATTCAGACTCGGACTATGCTGGATGTAGAGTTGACAGGAAGAGTATCTCAGATACATGTCAAATGCTTGGAAACATATTGGTTTCTTTTCAGTAAGAAACAAAATTCGATAGCTACATCCACAGCTGAAGCAGAGTACATAGTTGCAGGCAGCTGTTGTGCCCAAGTCTTATGGATGAGACAACAGCTGAGAGATTATGACATTGAAGAAAGAGAGATTCCAATTATGTGTGATAACACTAGTGCTATTGCAATCACTCAGAACCCAGTATTGCATTCAAGAACAAAGCACATTGATGTCAGATATCATTTTATAAGAGATCATGTTGAAAAGAAAGACATCACTTTAGAATACATCTCAACTGATAAGCAGTTAGCTGACATATTCACTAAGCTATTATGTGAATCAAGATTTGAAGAGCTCAAGAATGAGTTAGGGTTAATTGAACTGAGTTAGATTACTCAGAAGACTCAATCAACAGAGTAAGAAGAAGAGAGAATGGAAAATAAGCAAGTTTCACACTTCAGCCAAGTGAAACTGAAAATCGGGAAGTCAATCAGAGTTAGTTAATGAAAGTGAGTTATATCATGTGAAGAAAGAAGCAGAGTTAAGTCACTTTGTATATAAGCTGAACCATTTATGAGCTGAGTGACAAAAACGCAGTCGTTTTAACTGAGCGGGAATGGTTTTAAGGATGACGTCAGCGTAATTATGACTATAAGTACAAAAGCTGCACAGTAAAATATATGATTGGATATAAATGTTGTTGCATTTAATGTGCGGAATTCCATGCGGTGTTGAAGGCTTAATCTCAACCGTTGATCTTGATCAAATATTTTCAAATTCCAAAAGACGTCCTTTCGTGTCCCATATATACGAAATTTCATTTTCTCTCTCCTCACATAACCTTACTCGTCTTCAGCAAGAAAGCATTTTCTCTCGGCAAACAAGTTCGAAACCCTAGTTCTTCAAGTTCAGTTTCTCGTGATTTCAATCGGTTAAATCTTCTGAAAATGCCTGGTGTTCATGATTTTGTCAAGCTTTCGGAGAAAATCCACTCTAGATCGTCCATGATTTTGAAGAGATGATCAAGCAGGGAGTTGGTAGTGCCTTGGTGAAAAAAATAGCCGAGAAGTTGGAGAAGTCTGGGCTGAAGGACTTTCTCTCGATGCACTTCACTCACACCTATCTGGAGGAAGTGGCTATGTTTTACGTAAACGCGGAGGTACATGATGATGAAATCCATTCATCCATCCACAACCAGGTCATTAAGATTGTTTGATACACGTTTTTATCTTAATTTTGATGATTTTATTTTGTCACCAAAACAATGTTTTTAAAGGTTGTCCAAATACTCCTAAATGATTTAAAATGGTTTTAATATTTTCCGGAGTATTTCCTCAAGTTTATTTTCGATAATATTGGACAACACTTTTAATGATTTTATGTCAATGGGTTTTTACTTCTATACAAGGTTCCTAAATGTTGTCTAAATACTTCCGATTGGTTTAAAATGTTTTTACTAAATTTTCGGAATATTTCTTGGGTTTTATTTTCGACTAAAATTGGACAACTTTTCGTCTCGAGGTCGACGTCGCCCTATAGGGCAACCCATCGAAGATGATTTTGGAACTAAAAATGAGACAGTAAGTGAAAAACGGTCGGTCGAGTCGCCGTCGCACGGCGTCGCCGACCTGACCGAACGTTCTTCGAAACATAACTTTTTTTTCAACAAAACACTTAGGGGACCGGTTGAGACAAGGGTCGACGGTCGAAGCCTATGTCGACCGGTCGCCTGTGTGATTTTCTTGTTTTACGTTTCAAACTTTTATTTTCGTGCGACCGTCGCCCGCCGTGCTTTGACAAGAAAAATATGATCGTCGACGGAAGACACATTTCCTTAAATTGTGGGATTGATTTCTAACAGCTATATTCTTGATTTTAATTGTATTTTTCTGTAGATTTTCAATCCCCAAGAGGAGCCTATGCTTGATCAATCATCTCCTATAAATAGAGGAAGTTTTGGAGCAACCAAAACAATAATTGAGATACAACACAACAAGATACACTTCAAGCAAATATTTGTTCTTCATTGTTATTATTCTTGTTGTAATTTTGCCTAGCTTTTCACTTTCACATCCTTGAGGTCTAGGCTATTCTTGATTACACTTTGCACTCAAATTGTAATATTCATTATTGAGTTGTAATCTTGATTTTTGGTTATCATTCAACACAAGATATCCTAGTGAGTGTTCTTGTGGTAAGAACACACTTGGATGATCTAGGTGATAGGTGCAGGAAGATTGTGGTGATCTTCTTATTGAGGTGTTGAAGAATTCGGTATTCTTCAAGGTTGAAGATTGTGGTAATCTTCACAAGGTGCAGTTGAAGGAAGATTGTGGTGATCTTCAAAGGGAGATTGTGGTAATCTCCAAAGGTGTTGTTGAAGAAGAGTGTGGTGCTCTTCAAGGTGTTGTAAGTTGAATTTGTATTAATTTTGGTAATTAATAAAATTCTTTTTCTTTTTGAAATCCATTCCGGATATACTGGGGTGGTAGTAGATTAGGCCCTAGGTGGGTTGAACTACTATAAATCAACGTGTGTTGTTTACTTTTCGCACCTTTATTATTGTGTTTGAGCTTTTGGTTTGAAAAAGAGGGCGAAATCGAAAAGATGGAGATAATCTATTCCCCCCCCTCTCTAGATTATCGTAGCCGCTTGGACTTACAAGTGGTATCAGAGCCAAACTCTTTGGCAAGCTCGTTTCACATCGCGAGTGAAGAGAAACGACCGTTGGCTACGAACGAAGCTCAACTTTCCGGCGCCTCCACCACCAAGCCACCACTATTTGATTCCAAAAATTTTACATTTTGGAAAGAAAGAATGGAATGCTATTTACAAAGTTGCGGGTTCGATATTTGGAACACCGTCATCAATGGAGAATCCATTCCGACGAAGAATACACCACACATCTCTAAAGGCTTCAAAGAGCCCAATGATGAAGAGAAGAGAATCATCTCCTTAAATGGTAAAGCTCTTAGTATTTTGTATTGTTCACTTACTACTTTGGAATTTGATCATGTTGTAGGTATTCGATCGGCACATGAAATATGGCAAAAATTAGAAGCCATCTATGAAGTATATGCAAATAAAAGGAGCAACTCAAAAGCATCTACTTCTCAAATGGATACAACATCAAATCCAACAATATGGGATGAGCCTCTTACAAATTCCGATGATGAAGTCGAAAAATGTCTTATGGGCTTGAAGAAGAAAACAAGGTAAGTCTTAAACCCTCTACTTCCTATGGTATTGCCATACAAAATGATTATAGTGATTTGCAAAATGATTATGATGAACTTCAAAATGAATTCCAAAGCTTACTTGTTAAATACAAAAATTTGAAAAGGAATTCAATGTTTTGAAAAATGATAAGGATAGTTTATTTACTTCCTATGAATCACTATCATGTGCTCACACCACCACTCTTGACAAGGTTAGAAACCTTGAGAAAGAAAATAGTACTCTTGTTGAGGATATAAATTGCTTGGAAAATGATTTATCTAAATCCAACTTGAGTGGCGATAGAATGACCAATATTGTTGATTGTTGTGATAATTCGAAACTAGAACTTGATCATAAGCCTAAGGGTGTCAATCACATGAAAAAAATCAAGTCTCTAAGCACGTTGGTCATTATGCTCCTAGAATTATTACATGCTTTTATTGCGGTAAAAAGGGTCATACGGTAAATACTTGTCGGGCTAGAAATAGCTCTAATTATTGTTGGAGACCTAAAAGTCTCAAGACTAATCCCAAAGGACCCGAACATATGAGGGTGCCACAAAACAATGTCATATTAGGTACCCGGCGAAATAATGATCGAAGAAAATTTATACCGCCAAGAAGACATCAAATGACAGTTTCATTTGATCAAAGATGGAGAAACTATTTTCGACAAAGCCAATCTCCAAGAAGAGGATATAATCAAAAATGGGAAGAACACAATCCTTGAAATGGCAAAGACATCATCAACAAGATGATTTTCAAAGAAGAAGAGACTTTCAACAATGGGAAGGCAACAAACTTGGAAATGGAGTAATCAAAGAAGTCATCATCAACAAAGTGACTTCTCTCGGGAAGATATCATCAACAATGGGAACGGCACAACCCATTGAAATGGCGTAATTGGTAACCCGTATCTCCCTAGTTAAATATGCATTTTATTTTGTTATTATGCATGCTTTTATTTGTGTCTTAATTGCAAAATGAGTTTTCAAGTATTTATTTATTTTAATTAAGGTCTTCAATATATATTTGTGTTTTTAAAATATTTTTGAAAAAGAAGACCTTATATGATGTTTTTAAAACTCTTGTGCATTTTTGTAGACTAAAGTGTGTTATCATCTCTTATGGATTTTTATGGCATGAGCTCACTTGTGATATCTCTTAGCCTACACTTTTATCATTATGATTTGTGCTAGATTTGTTTTAAGAATTGTGTAGGATTTACATATTTTCACAAATGGCCATTTACGTCACTATTTGTCAAGAAAGGCATAAATTATCGAGGTACGTTTACTTGTGTTATTCTTATTCTTATAGACTCGATATATGTATTGCCATGTGCCTATATGCTTGTTTTTCATAGTATTTCATACAAGTGCCATTAAGAGGATTTTTAAATTTTTTTGAAAGGCACTATTCGATATTTGATTGCACATATTTGCTTTGTCAACTCTTGTTCAAATACTTCTTTTAAATGAGGTCTCAACTATATGCTATCGGATTTTCAAATTTCAAAAGAGACCTTTTATAGCTTTCTTGAACTTGCATGATTTATTAGACTCTTGATGATATTCTAAATGCATAGTATGTGTTTTTGCTTCATGGTCTATATATATAGTGTCTATTTCTACTATGCTCTTATGCAAGATATTTTGTGATTGATGATTGAGGCATGTTTTTACACTTGGGCTATTTTTCTCTTGCTTATATAAGCGATGCCGTTAATGAGTTTGTTAAGTTGTGTAGATGAGAATGAAGTACTCCAAATATTAGTTACCTCAAAATATTTGGATGTAAATGTTCTATTGTGAACACCTTAGATCAATTGGATGCCCTATGATGATAGTGATGAAGAAGACAAAAAGGGTATTTCGGAACAAACTCGATGACCAAAACAACATTGGTCGAACTAAGGCAAGGTTAGTAGCTTGAAGGTATTTTCAAGAAGAAGGTAATTAATTTTGATGTAACATTTGCACTCATAGCATATTTAGTAGCTATTTGCACTTTACTTGCCCATTCTTGTTTTAAGAAAACTTCAAACTTTACCAAATGGATGTTAAATCCAACTTTCTAAATGGTTTTATTCAAATATAAGTCTATCGGAGTTTAGAATTTTAGACCAAATGATTTTTATAAAAGGCCTTGTACGGTAAAGTTGATACTACATTTTTTGTTTTGAAAAAGGGCAAGGTTGTTTACTTGTGCAAATTTTTGTTGATAATATTTATGGTGCTACTAATAAGTATTTGTGTAAGATATTTTTCCCTAGTCAATGCAAGGTGAACCTAAGATGATCATGATGAGGGAAGCTCAAATTTGTTCATTGGAATTCAAATTACTCAATGCCAAGAAGATAGTTATATTTCAAAAGAACTCTTGAAGGAGTTAAGCATTGAAGAAAGAAGAACTATCTCAACCTCTATGGCTAAAGATTAACAAAGGTTGAGAAAGGCATATCGGCCAACAAACAAATTCGAGTTGAAGCAAAGTGGGCTAAAGATTGACAAAGGTTGAGAAAGGCATATCGCCAACAAACAAATTCGAGGTATGTTTTCTTGTATTATTCCTCTGACTTGACATTCCATATGCCGTATGTCTATATGCTCGACTTCAAAAACTATCCCAACGAATCTCATTAAAGTGTCGCTAAAAGAAATTTTCAAAAATTTGCAAGGCACTTTTTCTAATGACTTGTTGTATCCAAAGCTTTAAAACGCCCTTATTTTTCGGGATAACAAGTCCAGGTGAATATTATTCATAATATGGACCGTCGAATCGAACTAAACATATTGAGATTCAAAATTATTTCTAAGGGATTGCGTTTTTAACAAAAACTTGAGATGTGTTTAATTCCGTCTCAAAGTTAACTCGCGGACACTTATTCATTTACCGAGTCCTTTTACACCTCATTTCGAGCTTGACTATGACATAATGTATATTGAATGAGGTCTATGATTGTATTTTACACACGTTTTTAAACTTAGGGGCGAAAAATCGGATTTTTGGATTACTGATTGAAACAATGGCCAGCAAAGCGGCCACCGACGATCGCCCACAGCTCGACCGGTCGCCCGCCCGGACCGGTCGCCCTTGGTGATATTTCGATTAAAATGAGTTCTGTTTCCTAGGACTTTGGCATTTTGGCCCTTTTCTTCTCTATTTCGACCCCTTTGACATTTGCACACACATTTCACTCCAAATGAGTTTTGTTGCATAAATTTCATATTTTGGGATTATCTAGCTCGATTATCATCATCATTGCTCGTCTTTACCGATCGAATGGTAAGAATTCTACTTCTTTAGCTCAATGGGTTGAACCTTGAGAACTTGGTTTAAATGTCAAATTCTTGATGCTAATTGTATATGTTTGAGATGAGCTTATTGATTGTTGATGAATGATATTTATTAAATTGCATTTGGTGATGAAAAACTTGGCTGGTTTTCTTTTACAAGGGCTATATATATCTTTCAAATTTTTGACGCCCGCAAGTGTTCGATGAAATGTCACAGTGAAAATTTCAACTTCTACATGAATCTCTTATGTTCAATGTCTTAAAATCTTTTTGAGATCATGTTTTTGGCTAACTAATGAGCTTTTGGATTTCTTATGATACATTTCTCCAATTTTTCTTGGATTTTTTTAAAGCTTAAGTTGCTCAACGGTTGATAAACCGTCCCTTTCGTGCACTTTGATGTCATTATATGAGCTTTCTATCATCCTAACTTTCTTTTTGATGATTCCAAAGGGGCGTAAACAGGATATTGGCTCATTAGCTCAAAGAAGCTAATAAAAACTTGTTATAAAAGTTATAAGCTATGGCTCATAAAAGCCATAAGTTGTGATTTATTCTTAGTCCAATTGTTGCTTGATGGACTTATAAAATTGTCTAATGATGTCTTATAAAAGCCATAAGTTGTGATTTATTCTTAGTCTAATTGTTGCTTGATGGACTTATAAAATTGTCTAATGATGTCTTGTGGGGAGCTTATAAGCTCTTGAACAAAATGAACAACATGTAAAAGCTAAGCTTTTAGCTTATGAAAAATTGCTTTTACATTATTCTTGAGACGCTTGTTGATAGGGGAGCTTGTGTACTGAATATATTTACTCCCCTACTTGGTTGCTTTTATTTTGGAAATTTTGGTTGCCTCCAAACGGTCAAATGTTTTTACCGGAAAATCATTTCTAAAATTGCTCTCTTAGTTTGTGTAAAAATTGTTTTGGTTTGTAATCATCAAAAAGGGGGAGATTGTTTGATACACGTTTTTATCTTAATTTTGATGATTTTATTTTGTCACCAAAACAATGTTTTTAAAGGTTGTCCAAATACTCCTAAATGATTTAAAATGGTTTTAATATTTTAGGAGTATTTCCTCAAGTTTATTTTCGATAATATTGGACAACACTTTTAATGATTTTATGTCAATGGGTTTTTACTTCTATACAAGGTTCCTAAATGTTGTCTAAATACTTCCGATTGGTTTAAAATATTTTGCTAAATTTTTGAATATTTCTTGGGTTTTATTTTCGACTAAAATTGGACAACTTTTTCTGTTTCGAGGTCGATCACGCTCTATAGGGCAACCCATACCGAAGATGATTTTGGAACTAAAAATGAGATAGAAGTGAAAAACGGTCAGGTCGGCCGTCGCCCAAGGCGTCGTCCGGTCCGGTCCGGCCGGTGCACGAACGTTCTTCCAAAGCAGTAACTTTTTTTTCAACAAAACACTTAGGGGACCGGTTGAGACAAGGGTCGACCGGTCAAGCCTATGTCGCCGGTCCGCCTGTAATTTTCTTGTTTTACGTTTCAAACTTTTATTTCTCGTGCGATCGTCGCCTGCTTTGACAAAGAAAAATATGACCGTTTGACAAACAGACACATTTCCTTAAATTGTGGGATTGATTTCTAACATGACTATATTCTTGATTTTAATTGTATTTTTTCGTAGATTTTCAATCCCCAAGAGGAGCCTATGCTTGATCAATCATCTCCTATAAATAGAGGAAGTTTTGGAGCAACCAAAACAACAATTGAGATACAACACAACAAGATACACTTCAAGCAAATATTTGTTCTTCATTGTTATTATTCTTGTTGTAATTTTGCCTAGCTTTTCACTTTCACATCCTTGAGGTCTAGGCTATTCTTGATTACACTTTGCACTCAAATTGTAATATTCATTATTGAGTTGTAATCTTAATTTTTGGTTATCATTCAACACAAGATATCCTTGTGAGTGTTCTTGTGGTAAGAACACACTTGGATGATCTAGGTGATAGGTGTAGGAAGATTGTGGTGATCTTCTTATTGAGGTGTTGAAGAATTGAGATTCTTCAAGGTTGAAGATTGTGGTAATCTTCACAAGGTGCCGTTGAAGGAAGATTGTGGTGATCTTCAAAGGGAGATTGTGGTAATCTCCAAAGGTGTTGTTGAAGAAGAGTGTGGTGCTCTTCAAGGTGTTGTAAGTTGAATTTGTATTAATTTTGGTAATTAATAAAATTCTTTTTCTTTGAAATCCATCCCGGATATCTTGGGGTGGTAGTAGATTAGGCCCTAGGTGGGTTGAACTACTATAAATCAACGTGTGTTGTTTACTTTCCGAACCTTTATTATTGTCTTTGAGCTTTTGGTTCGGAAAAGAGGGCGAAATCGAAAATATGGAGATAATCTATTCACCCCTGTTAGGAATTTTATTGTTTAGATTTTGATGAATGCCATGTAAAACTTAGAATAGAAAGTTGGCACCCCAATTCTTGTCAGAAATGTAATTGCAACAATTAGAGAGCCGAAGCCGAGTTAAGTCACCACGCCCTAACATGCAAGAAGACAAATCAAGACTTGAAGGAAAACTCGTTGAGAGACAAATTTGAGTACAAAGAAAGAAGAAAGCGACAGAACTCGATCAAGCGGTGAGTGAGATGCGGTGAGTGGAACATCGATCAAGTCAACTCAAGCAAGCAAGTCTCAAGTGATGAAGAGTCATCCATGATTGGAAGCCGACTCTAAGTCACCTGGGGAAAGCAAGGAAATGCAGTCAAGTCGAGATAATCGTAAAAGAACCGTTGCACGAGTAAATCAAGAGATTTACTTAAACAAGTAATATCTCCATACCACCTTTCTTGGAGTGCTCCCGAAGCGTGCAAAATGAATGAACCAATGGGAAGCACTACACCGTGTCGAACTCGAAAAGGTGATAAAACAATTCATACGAGGAAATGGTAATTCCAAGAAGCGCAAGCCAACGATCGCAAAGTGACTTTCAAAAATGAGCCTATCTCTTCAACGGGCAAATTTTTGAAAGTTCACTATAAAAGGTTGAGGAGTTTGTTTGAGAAGGATGATGAATGACACACACGTGAGATATACAAGCTTATCAAAAATGAAACATTCTCAATCCTCAAGCCTACATTTCAAGTACATCAATCCAACACTTACCTCGTGAAGGAAAGAGAACTTCAATCGGTTGAAGAGGAAAATATCGAAAACAAGGGGTCTACATTCGGGAAGGATTGTAGAAAGGTTCAAGGTGAACCAAGTCTTAAGCTTTTGGAGGGCTTCGTGATCAAATCCAAAGTGCTTGAGCAAGTGAGTAATAGTAGCAAGGCAATTGCCCTATGAAGAAAGCCGAGTCGCATTTGCGAGAAGCCTCTTGAGTGATCAAGGCGTCTCGGCATCGAGTCCCAAAGGATCAAGTCGGTTGTTGTGATCAAGACTTGTATCCGGACTATTACCACTTTGTAAACCGATCATTACCTAGTGGATTCCTCCAGGAGTTGGAGAAGAGAGGAGTAGAAGAATTACCCCATCTTCGAACCTCTATAAAAATTTTATTGTGTCATTTACATTTCAAAGCATTTAAATTTCTCGCACTTTTAATCGCTTATATCTCTTGATAAATTTGCTATCCATTTGTTAATTTATAAGTACTAAATCAAGCTCTAAAATCTTGCCTAATCAAACATAAGGGTGTTAAGTCTTCCAATGAAAACAAAACACGGTTGAGTCAAATTTTAGCTAACAATTTGAGTTACTCCATTAATATTTCAAATTGAAATCGTTAAGAGATTAACTCTACTAAGTGACTAATTCGATTGTCCATCAAGGACACAAATTGTGTAGAACTCAGAGATTTAAAAAGACTAAATCGAAAATTTGGTAAGGTTTATTCAACCCCCTTCTAAACCTTACACTTACACCCCTTGGGACCTACAAGTGGTATCGAGCGGTTGGTTCATTGAACCCTCCGCACCGGTTCATCGAACTAGATCTCCAAACTTTTCAAAGTCCGCTTTAGTACTTAAACTTTCAAAACTCTTTTCTATCATTAAAAGTTACTATCATGGAAGCAAATCTAACACGCATTCCTATGTTCACTATTGAAGAATTTGATGATTGGAAAATTCGTATGCGTGCTCATCTATCAAAGCATTACATGATGAGATGTGGATAGTGATAGAAGATGGGCCTCTGCAAATATTAAAGGTGAACACATTGCATAAAAAGAGTTGCCAAGGGTGAAGAAGATGAAGATCTTGCTCTCGGACGGTCATGGTTGAAAAACCAAGAACCGAGTGGACAAATGATGAGAAAAAGGTACAACCTGGACAATGTAGCCAAGGACATCTGTACAAAACCTTCGACAAAGCCATGTTCAATAAAGTCAAATCTTGCAAAACGGCTAAGGAAATCTGGGACAAGTGACATTGATTTGTGAAGGCTCAGAGCAAATCAAAGAAAACAAATTATCGTGGCTGTACAAAAATTTGAAAACTTCAAAATGATCTCGAGGAGAGAACCTGGATCAACTGGATGCTCGATTTACGTAAATCACAAATGAGTTCATGCACTTGGAAAGGAATATACGAAGGAAATGTGTATGAAAATCCTAAAAAGTCTTCGGTGAATGGGAAATGAAGGTCATGGCAATCGAGACATTCCATGGACCTATCAAAGACATCCAACCATGAACTATTCTCGGACCTCAAAGCCTACGAGTTTGAGTTGAGAAGAAAAGACCGAGGAAGAGACATTTGCACCCAAAATTGCTCTAATGGTTAAAGATGGGAAGAAGAGCGAGGCCAAAGAAGTCATTGACCGTAATAAAGAAATAGCCCGATGGTCAAAAGATTCAACAAGTTCTTCAATAAGAACTACAAGAAAGGAAAGGGTGAATCCTCCGAAGACACTCGGCTCCCTCCAAATCAAGGGAAGACAAGCCAACCAAGAGAACAGATCATCAAAGAATTGAGTATCAAAGGTCGACAACTCAAGAATGGAAAGAGCGATCAAAAGGCTGAATATCTATGTTGGAACGTAGACAACCAGGTCACTATGCCATGGATTGCCCATATCCTCGTAGTCGGCAAGACAGGATGAAGAAGAAAGAAAGGTCTTGAGAGAAAGAAGACAAGAAAAGAAAAAGGCAATGATGGTGCGAGAGATGCTGAAACAAATGCCTAAGTCAAGAGAGACAAAGTGATTGAGAGAGATGAAGCCGACTACTCAAGTGACTCGAAGAAGAAGCCCCGATCCGCTTGATGGCCAAAGAACAAGACCAAGAAGATGAGGTACAATCTAACTCAACAAACTCGACACTAGTGATAGTGATCGTGACACACACACTTCATCACCTCATCGATCTTTATGATTCATTAGGCAAAATGATGAAAGATTTTGAACATATTAAATCCTCACACACACTATTGAATGAGGAAAACAAAGACTACTCAAAAGTCAAAACTCAAAGTCGACTAAGGAGCCGAGTACTCTAAGTCAAATAGTCATGTTGAAAATGAAAGTTTAAAGGTGAAAATGCTAAATTAGTAGCAGAGATTGTTGCTATAGAAAAGAGGGAGAATGACCTCAAGAATGTTATTGCCTCATTCACTAAGGCATCTAAATCATTGGATGATCTTATTATGAGTCAAAGAGAATGTGGAGATAAGACAAAGCTTAGATTTAATTCCTCTATGTCATGTCAAACCTCAAGAGTAATTTTGGAAAAAGGATCTTCAAGTCATGAAGAATCGAAAAATCCAAAACTCTAAATGTTGCACACACATTCACTCCAAAGCACAATACTAAGCAAACTGGTCTTGGTTACAAAGGAAAAAAGAAAAACCGAGTTGAGTGTCCAAAGGAAAGGGCGAGAAGAGATTCACCGAGTCCTCAAAGAAACTCCAAACAGAAAATACTCAGTAAAGAAGAAGCAGAGCTACCAAAAACCCCAGAAAATCCATAAAAGAAATACATATAATGGGAATGGTAGAAAATATCCAAGCAAGCCGATTGGAATAATGTGAACTATCACCCTAGACTTATGGAATACAAGCCCAAATGGCAAAGGCCTAGAACTCAAGAAAGGCCATTCCAAAAGCATAAGAGCTTTCATCAAAGACACATATGCACCTAGGCACTACACTCAAAAACACCACAATTACCCAAGGAAGGCAATTGCTAAAACATACATGCAGCATACAGACAAAAGAGACAGTTGTATGAACCTAGAATCCCCAAGCAATTTGCCGGATTAATTATGATTATGGCGATAGATGGCAACCCCTTAGAGTCAAATCATTTGGCTATAGGTTGGTTGGATCATCTTATAACTCTAACCCTCGGGACCCAGACAAGCATGGGTACCTAAAACTTAATTTCCTTGATTGCAGGTTCAAGGAACAGCTGAGTGCCAAGGAATCTGGTACATGGATAGTGGCTGTTCCAGACATATGACAGGAAATAAAAGAAATCTGTCAAAATTCAAGGAAGTTAAAGGAGCAAAAGTCATATTTGGAGGAAATGAAGCTCCAGGTGAAATAAGAGGTATTGGATCCATCAAGAGGAATGGATTAGAAATCACAGATGTTGCATATGTTGAAGGACTAAACTTCAATCTACTAAGCATCAGTCAACTTTGTGACAAGGGCTACAATGTTGGATTCAACATGGGCATATGCCAAATCAAAGATATTGAATCAAATGAAGTGGTGCTGCAAGGATGTAGACAGAAAAATATGTATGTAGTGGATTGGTCAACTGCAACACCCAAAGACTGCTCTACTTGCAAAAAGAAACACTGAACTGAATCAAGTTGGCCGTGGCACAAAAAGCGAGTCATCCGAATTTCAAAACGATCAACAAACTTGCAAGAAGTCATCTTGTGGAAGGACTTCCGGACTCGATGATACAAGAAGGAGAGTATATGTGACGATGTCGAAGGGAAAACAAATCAAGTCGTCATTTAAAGAAAAGACATGCCCATCCTCAACAAGAATATTGCCGCTTCATATGGATCTATTTGGCCCATGGAACCCGCCAAAGATAAGTGGAAAGAAATACACCTTGTGTTTGATACATGTTTTTATCTTAATTTTGATGATTTTATTTTGTCACCAAAACAATGCTTTTAAAGGTTGTCCAAATACTCCTAAATGATTTAAAATGGTTTTTAATATTTTAGGAGTATTTCCTCAAGTTTATTTTTGATAATAATGGACAACACTTTTAATGATTTTATTTCAATGGATTTTTTTCACTCCTTAACAAGGTTCCTAAATGTTGTCTAAATACTCTCGATTGGTTTAAAATGTTTTTACTAAATTTTTGAGTATTTCTTGGGTTTTATTTTTGACAAAAATTGGACAACATTTTGTCTCGTGGTCGACCGTCGCCCTATAGGGCAACCCGCACAAGATGTTTTTAGTAATGTAAAAATGAGACGGAAGGAAAACAAGCAGTCGGCCGCCTCAAGGCGTCGACCAGTCCGGTCGGACTTGGCCGCCAATGATGGCCGACGGCACTGCAAGTTTCATTTCAAAGTAACTAAAACCTTGCATTTTTGAAATAAGGGGGACCGGTTGGGGTGATGGTCGACTTGGCCGAGGTAGACGCGTCGACCGGCCGCCCGGGTTATTTCTTTGTGTACTTTTTCCAACGTCTATTTCTGCGGCGACGGCCGCCGTGTATTGACAAAAAAAATATGACCGTTTGACAAAGAAACACATTTCCTTAAATTGTGGGATTGATTTCTAACAGCTATATTCTTGATTTTAGTTGTATTTTTTCAGAGATTTTCAATCCCCAAGAGGAGCCTATGCTTGATCAATCATCTCCTATAAATAGAGGAAGTTTTGGAGCAACCAAAAAAAACAACAATTGAGATACAAACAACAAGATACACTTCAAGCAAACACTTGGTCTTTTATTGTCTTATTTCTTGTTGTAATTTGCCTAGCTATTCACTTTCACATTCTTGAGGTCTAGGCTATTCTTGATTACACTTGCACTCAATTGTATTATTCATTATCGAGTTGTAATCTTGAATTTGTGGTCGCGTCATTCAAACACAAGATATCCTTGTGAGTGTTCTTGTGGTAAGAACACACTTGGGTGATCTAGGTGTTAGGTGTGAGAAGATTGTGGTAATCTTCTTGTTGAGGTGTTGAAGAATTTGGTATTCTTCAAGGTTGAAGATTGTGGTAATCTTCACAAGGTGCCGTTGAAGGAAGATTGTGGTAATCTTCAAAGGGAGATTGTGGTAATCTCCAAAGGTGGTGTTGAAGAAGAGTGTGGTGCTCTTCAAGGTGTTGTAAGTTGAATTTGTATTAATTTTGGTAATTAATAAAATTCTTTTTCTTTCGAAATCCATCCCGGATATCTTGGGGTGGTAGAGGATTAGGCCCTAGGTGGGTTGAACCTCTTTAAATCAACGTGTGTTGTTTACATTCCGCACCTTTATTATTTTGTTTGAGCATTCGGTTTTAAAAAGAGGGCGAAATCGAAAAAGACGGAGATAATCTATTCACCCCCTCTAGATTATCGTAGCCGCTTGACTTACAAGTGGTATCGAGCCAAACTCTTTGGCAAGCTCGTTTCACATCGCGAGTGAAGAGAAACGATCGATCGCTGACTCTGAACGAAGCTCATCTATCAAGCACCTCCACCACCAAGCCACCACTATTTGATTCCAAGAATTTTAATTTTTGGAAAGAAAGAATGGAATGCTATCTACAAGGTTGCGGGTTCGACATTTGGAACACCGTCATTAATGGAGAATCCATTCCGACGAAAGATACACCATACACCTCAAAAGGCTTCAAAAGCTCAATGATGAAGAAAAGAAAATCATCTCCTTAAACGGTAAGGCTTTAAATATTTTGTATTGTTCATTTACTAATTTAGAATATGAACATATTGTAGGAATAAAGTCGGCACATGAAGTATGGCAAAAATTAGAAGCCATCTATGGAGTATTTGCAAATGAAAGGAGTCAAACAAAAGCATCTACTTCTCAAGATCATACAAGCTCAAATCTAAGGAATAAGCCTCCTACAACTTCCAATTATGAAGAAGTTGAATATTGTTTTATG
This sequence comes from Rehmannia glutinosa, assembly GCA_016081115.2. NCBI lineage: Eukaryota > Viridiplantae > Streptophyta > Magnoliopsida > Lamiales > Orobanchaceae > Rehmannia > Rehmannia glutinosa. Next base: position 19,145,995 of record CM071926.1, on the reverse strand, counting down.
GGCATCAATGAAGAAAATGAGGTATGTCTTAAGCCCTCTACTTCTTATGATATTCAAAATGATTATAGTGATTTGCAAAATGATTTTGATGATCTTCAAAATGAATTCCAAAGCTTACTTGTTAGATACAAAAATTTGAAAAAGGAATTCAATATTTTGAAAAATGATAAGGATAGTTTATTTTTCTTATGAATCACTATCATGTGCTCACACCACCACACTTGACAAGGTTAGAAACCTTGAAAAAGAAAATAGTACTCTTGTTGAGAATATTGATTGCATGAAAAAGGATTTATTAAAATCCAACTTGAGTACCAATAAAATGTCCAATATTGTTGATATTCATAATTGTGATAAGGAACTTGATCATAAGCCTAATGTTGTTAATCATATGAAAAAGGATCAAGTCACTATGCATATTGGTCATTATGCTCCAAAAATTATTACTTGTTTTTATTGTGGCAAAAAGGGTCATACGGCTAATTCTTGTCGGGCTAGAAATAGCTCTAAATATTGTTGGAGACCTAAAAGTCTCAAAGCTAATCTTAAAGGACCCAAACACATGGGTACCACAAAACAATGTGCTATTAGGTACCCGGCAAAGCAAAAATCGGAGAAAATTCATGCCACCAAGAAAACATCAAATGAACGTTTCATTTGATCAAAGAAGGAGAAACTACTCTCAACAAAGCCAATTTCAAGAAGAGCGTATAATCAAAAATGGGAAGAACACAATCCTTGAAATGGCAAAGACATCATCAACAAGATGATTTTCAAAGAAGAAGAAACCATCAACCATGGGAAGGTAACCAAACTTGGAAATGGAGAAGTCATCATCAACAAAGTGACTTCTCAATGGGAGATATCATCAACAATGGGAAAGACACAACCCATGGAAACGGCGTAATTGGTAAACCGTATCTCCCCATTTGTATATGCATTTTATTTTTAAATCTATGCATACTTTTAATTGTGTCTTAATTGCAATATGAATTTTCAAGTATTTATAGGTCTCTTATATATTTATGAGTTTCAATATTTTTAAAAAAAAAGAGACCTTGCATGATTTTCTAATACTCTTGAGCATTTTATTAGACTTATGTGGCTTATTATCTCTTATAAAATCTTATAGCATAAGCTCTTTTTGATATCTCATATTACTTGCCTACACTTGAATTTTCTATGAAAATGTTGTCTAAGAATTGTGTAGGATACATATTTCATACTCATTGGCTATTACGTCATCAAGGTTCTTAAACCATCGAGGTATGTCTACTCGTATTTTTCTTTAAACTCGATTTTATGCTTATGCACATATCTTTCAAGATATTTCATTTTGAGCCCTTAAGTGCCCCTAATCGATCTTGCAAATATTTTCTTTTAAAAGGCACTACGTGTTTAGTCTCGTTTTTATCGTTTATATGTTTTCCCAAAACTCATATTTGTTGGATATAGTCCAAACTTATATTTTTGCAAAGTTTTAAAACTTTTGGGGTGAAAAATCGAATTTTGGAAAACTCGGGAGAAAGAAGAATCACCAGGGACGGTCAAAGCGGGGCGACGGCCGCCCGCACCTCGACCTCGGCCGTCGCCCCCACCTCGACCGGTCGCCAGGGTTATTTTGCAACTTAAAACGATGCATTCTTCACTTTCTTTAAAGCAGAACAAAAATCTCCCCAAACCCTTATCGTATATCTTCCCCTTTTTCTTCAAAATCTTCATTTTTTCATCATTTTTCACGATTCTTGTTGCTAATCTTCTTATTTTCACTAGAATCTTACATATATGGCTCCTCCTAGAAATTCCACCGATCAAAATCCCATTTCTAAGAGAAGAAAGGGCGGAGAGGGTCTTCGAGAAATCGGCGAGACGAAGCCGAACAAAGGGATATTCGAGCGCTCAGAAATGTGGCTCAAGAAGGTGATGATGTTCAAAATCCCATTCTCTCTCGGGCCCAAATCACCGAGCTCCGCGGAACAATTTCGCTCGAAAATTGCCGTTGGGCGAAAGGTAAAAATCTTTTGTTACTCAAAGCTCCTAATCCCATAATGCTATTAATTTCATCAATAAGTATGCGGAATGGTACTATGAGGATTCGGGGATGAAAGGTAAATCTATTGCTCGGACTAAAATGTGTCGTTTTAGTTCATTTACAAATGAGTATCCTACTATAAGAGGATTTTTGAGGAGCAAGGTTGGATGTATTTATGGGAGCATGCTTATGTGTTGTATGATGATGATATTATCCAACATTTTTATGCTAATATGTGGGTGCAATATGATAATGAAAGAAAGCCGATGCCGTTAATTCGCTTATAAAGGGTCGTCATTTTAGATGGACTCCCAATGATATTTTTGGCTTTTACATGTTAGAGAAGGTGGTTGGGATTATTTCTCTTGTGGGACTTGGAATGATGAAATGTTGGGGGTGTCGATGAAAGAAGTTAAGACGTATTTGGGAGTATGGCCAAAGTATTCTTTGTTGGCAATGACACTTGAGCATCGTATTTTATCGGTCATTGCCGCATATTGCATTTGTGGTAAGTCGGGAAAGATGCCTAGCAATATGGATTATTTTTGACTTATAAGATTGCTAGGATGGAACCACTTAACTTTGGTGCCATACTTATTCAATGTCTAATCGAGTCCATTACTCGAGGTAATAAGAAGTTGGTTATGGGAAATTGGATTTGTAAACTTCTTATTCAATCGGGACTTCCTTCGTCGGAGTTTAACTCGGAAGTTTTTCAAAATGACTTTGACATTGATAATATCTCCCAAATAGTCACGATGCGCAAGAATATGGACATCCGACCAACCAAAATGGCTAGAGGAAGAGGTCAAGAGTCCCCCGATCCTAATGACTACTTTGATGACACCGAGGCCGCAAGATTGGCGGAAGAGGGCGAACCGAGCAATCCCGGAGGGTAATACCGGTGCTCAACCGCCTAGGAGGTATACTCAAGCCGAATTTGATGAAATGAGGGCTTTTCATGAGACGAGGTATGAGGCTTTGGAGCAAAAGACCTCCAAAATGCAAAAGTCTATCGGCAAGTTAAAGAAATTCATCAAGGACTTTATTCCGGATCTTGCTTCTCCTCGGATGAGGAATGATGTTACCCCACCCCTTTACTTTCTAGCATTTTCATTAATGATGTTTTGTATTTTGATGATTTTTTGTAAAACTCATTTGTACTAATGATATTTGCTTGTTTTTTTTAAAAGGGTTAATATTGCAAGTTGATAATGACTTGTGGATGATCATGATTTTGATGGAGTATTTGATGGTAAAAATACTCTAAAGCATTGTTTGATAATTAGTATGAAGTACTTGATGGTAAAAGTGCTTCTTTTATTGCTTTGTTCATTATTCTTAGTTGGATATGTTGGGACATTTGATACATGTATTGTTGAAAGCATGACTTATTACTTGATGGATGCTCTAATTGTTGGCATTTGTAATGCCTTGATCATTCTTAGCTTATCTTAATGGGTTGAACCTTGAGAATCTACTTTGAGCTTCTTAATTGATGAACAAATTGTTGCATATGGTGCATATGATTTTTTTTTGAGCTTTGAAATGAGGTTGATTGATGATGTGAAAATTTTTGGCTTGAACCATTTACAAAGGTTATATACAACCTCTTCTATTTTTCACGCACACAAGGTGTTTGTTGAAATGTCGCAATGAAACTTTCAACTTCTACATGATTCTCTTGCTTCAAAATGTCTTAAAATTTTTTGAAATCATGTTTTTAGCATACTAATGAGCTTATGGATCTTTTATGTTTCAATTCTCTCACTTTCCTTGGATGATTATGCTTTAAATTGCTCAAACGGTTTTTACCGTCCATTTGGCATGCTTTGATATTATTATATGGTGTTTTCACCATCCTAACATTCTTTTTGATGATTCCAAAGGGGGAGAAAAACAGGATATTGGCTCATTAGCTCAAAGAAGCTAATAAAAGCTTGTTATAAAAGCTATAAGCTATGGCTCATAAAAGCCATAAGTTGTGATTTATTTTTAGTCCAATTGTTGCTTGATGGACTTATATAATGATGTTTTGTGACAGGGGGAGCTTATAAGCTCTTGAGCAAATTGTAAAAGCTAAAGCTTTTAGCTTATGAATAATTGCTTTTACATTATTCTTGATATGCTTGTTGATAGGGGAGCTTGTGCTTATTATTGAAAAATATTTACTCCATACTTGGTTGCTTTAATATTTTTGAAAATTTTGGTTGCTTCCAAACGGTCAAATGTTTTTACCGGAAAATCATTTCGAAAATTGCTCTCTTAGTTTGTGTAAAAATTGTTTTGGTTTGTAATCATCAAAAAGGGGGAGATTGTTTGATACATGTTTTTATCTTAATTTTGATGATTTTATTTTGTCACCAAAACAATGCTTTTAAAGGTTGTCCAAATACTCCTAAATGATTTAAAATGGTTTTTAATATTTTAGGAGTATTTCCTCAAGTTTATTTTTGATAATAATGGACAACACTTTTAATGATTTTATTTCAATGGATTTTTTCACTCCTTAACAAGGTTCCTAAATGTTGTCTAAATACTCTCGATTGGTTTAAAATGTTTTTACTAAATTTTCGGAGTATTTCTTGGGTTTTATTTTTGACAAAAATTGGACAACATTTTGTCTCGTGGTCGACCAGGCCGCTTCTATAGGGCAACCCGTGCACGAAGATGTTTTTAGTAACAGAAAATGAGGCGGAAGGAAAAACAAGCGGTCGGCCGGCCATCAAGGCGTCGGCCGTCGGTCGGCCGGCCGCCAATGGCCGATCGGCAGACTGCAAGTTTCGTTTGAAACGAGAACTAAAACCTTGCATTTTTGAAATAAGGGGACCGGTTGGGGTGATGGTCGACCGGTCGAGGTAGATGTCGGCCGGTCGCCTGTGTTATTTTCTTGTGTACTTTTTCCAACGTCTATTTTCGTGCGACCGTCGCCGCCTGTATTCGACAAAGACAAAAATATGACCGTTTGATGAAACACATTTCCTTAAATTGTGGGATTGATTTCTAACAGCTATATTCTTGATTTTAGTTGTATTTTTCTCAGTAGATTTTCAATCCCCAAGAGGAGCCTATGCTTGATCAATCATCTCCTATAAATAGAGGAAGTTTTGGAGCAACCAAAAAAACAACAATTGAGATACAACACAACAAGATACACTTCAAGCAAACACTTGGTCTTTTATTGTCTTATTTCTTGTTGTAATTTGCCTAGCTATTCACTTTCACATTCTTGAGGTCTAGGCTATTCTTGATTACACTTGCACTCAATTGTATTATTCATTATCGAGTTGTAATCTTGAATTTGTGGTCGTCATTCAAACACAAGATATCCTTGTGAGTGTTCTTGTGGTAAGAACACACTTGGGTGATCTAGGTGTTAGGTGTGAGAAGATTGTGGTAATCTTCTTGTTGAGGTGTTGAAGAATTTGGTATTCTTCAAGGTTGAAGATTGTGGTAATCTTCACAAGGTGCGTTGAAGGAAGATTGTGGTAATCTTCAAAGGAGATTGTGGTAATCTCAAAGGTGGTGTTGAAGAAGAGTGTGGTGCTCTTCAAGGTGTTGTAAGTTGAATTTGTATTAATTTTGGTAATTAATAAAATTCTTTTTCTTTTCGAAATCCATCCCGGATATCTTGGGGTGGTAGAGGATCGGCCCTAGGTGGGTTGAACCTCTTTAAATCAACGTGTGTTGTTTACATTCCGCACCTTTATTATTTTGTTTGAGCATTCGGTTTTAAAAAGAGGGCGAAATCGAAAAGATGGAGATAATCTATTCACCCCCTCAGATTATCGTAGCGCTTGGACTTACACCTTGGTGGTAGTAGATGACTACTCAAGAAATACATGGACAATATTCATGTGCAAGAAGAAAGAAACTCTACAAAAACTACCACGGTGATGAAGAGGATTCAAAATGAGAAGAGTCAAACCATTATCAAAATAAGATCGGATAGAGGAACCGAGTTTGTAAATGGAATAATAACTCAAAAGTATTGTATTGAAAATGGTATTGGTCATGAACTATCGCAGCAAGGACTCCACAAAGCAGAATGGAGTTGCGAAAGAAGGAACAGAACCCTCAAAGAAGAAGCAAGGACCATGTTAGTCAGCGGGGTTACAAAAGATTTTGGGTCAAGCAATCAACACACTTGCTACACCCAAAACAGATGTATGATAAATAGGCGGTGACAAAGACTCCTATGATAAATAGCGGTGGCAAAGACTCCAACTCGATGTAAGATGGCCGAGAGACCATCCACCGAGAACTTGTCATTGGAGATATAAGAGAAGGTGTCAAGACAAGATCTAGAACCCAACAAGAAGCCATGTTCACATGCTTCATCTCACAAATAGAGCCAAAAGATGTGTCACAAGCATTGGACGACACACATTGGATTCAAGCTATGCAAGAAGAGCTGAATCAGTTTGAGAGAAATAAAGTATGGGAATTAGTGCAAAGACCCATACATCAAAATGTTATTGGAACCAAATGGGTATTCAGAAATAAAATGAACGAGGAAGGCTCTGTGGTAAGAAACAAAGCAAGATTGGTAGCCAAAGGATATTGCCAAGAAGAAGGGATAGATTTTGATGAAACATTTGCCCCTGTAGCAAGATTGGAAGCTATAAGGATGTTTCTTGCCTATGCACTCACAAGAATTTCATTGTATATCGATGGATGTAAAAAGTGCATTCCTAAATGGTTTATTGGAAGAAGAAGTGTATGTTGAACAACCTCCAGGATTTGAGCAGAAGACTCTTGGAGACAAGGTATACAAACTCAAGAAAGCCCTGTATGGATTGAAACAGGCACCCAGAGCATGGTATGATACCCTGTCACAATTCCTAACTGAAAATGGATTCACGAAAGGAAAAGTAGATAGAACACTTTTCAGAATTCAAGACAAGAAGAGTATCTTGCTTGTTCAAATATATGTGGATGACATCATTTTTGGATCCACTAACAAAGAGTTTGTGTGAAAAATTCTCAAACCTCATGCAAAGTAAATTTGAAATGAGCATGATGGGAGAGTGACATTCTTCCTTGGACTTCAAGTGAAACAGTGAAGGATGGAACCTTCATAAGTCAAACAAAATACACCAGAGATTTAATGAAGAAGTTTGGTATGGAGGAGAAGTCTTCGTGAAAATTCCAATGAACACATCAGTCAAAATGGACATGGATGCGGATGGCAAAACTGTAGATCAAACAAGATCTGAGCACTTATTGGATCATTGCTCTATCTCACAAAGAAGCAGCCGGACATCACCTTTCTTTGTAGGTGTATGTGCAAGATTTCAATCTGCTCCAAAAGAGAGCCATATGACAAAGAAGCTAAGAGAATATTGAGATACTTAAAAGGAAGCAAGAAGTAGGCCTATGGTATCCAAAGGAAGGTGGATTCAAGCTAATTGGCTATTGATTTCGACTATCTTTGGATGCAGAGTGGGACAGGAAGAGTACTTCAGGCACATGTCAAATGCTAGAAACAGATTTGGTTTCCTGGTTTAGCAAGAAGCAAAATTCAATAGCCACCTCTACAGCGCGAGAATACATACTGCGGGGCGTTGTTGTGCCCAAGTCCTATGGATGAGAGAAAGTGAGATATTATAAAGTTGAAGAAAAAGAAATTTCAATCATGTGTGATAACACAAGTGCAATTGCAATCACTCAAAATCTCGTGTTGCACTTAAGAACAAAACATATTGATGTCGATATCACTTCATAAGAGACCATGTTGAAAAGAAGGACATCATCTGGAATATATCTCAACCGATAAACAACTAGCCGACATCTTCACAAAACCATTATGTGAGTCAAGATTTGAAGAACTCAAACATGAGTTGGGGCTAATTGAACTAAGCCGAGACACGAAGAATCAAAGAAAAGAAATGGAGCAGAAAGGAGGTGAAAAAGAATCGAAAACAGAAAAAAATGACAAGAAATCATTTGATCGGAAAGTCATTTATACCAAGTCGGTGATATGAGTCACTAAGATAAATGTGAGAAGCAGAGTTAAATCGCCTAAGAGATAAGTGAATAACTTATGAGCAAAGTGACAAAAACGCAAATCGTTTTGACTTAGCGGGAATGTTTTAAGAAACACGTCAAAGATAATGATGATGTGTACAGACATAAAGCTGCACACCAAGCCTATGATTGGATATAAATGCTGCCGCATTAAATACGAGACATGAATCGCTCAATATGCGTGCGAAATCAAGCCGTTGATTTCGATCACAATTCAAAACCGTCGCACGCGTCTTTCATAAACCATATTTAAACCATTTTCGTCCATTTCTCTCTCACACTTCTAAAAACTGTTCATCTCATTCTCTCAAAAGCAAAGGCAAAATACTCTCGAAACCCTATCAATCTCCAAATCATTTTTCGAGTTTTTCCTTGAAATAATTTCGAGAAATGGCACCAACTTATGACTTTACCAAGTTGGGAAAGCAAATCCACACCGGTTCGCGGTGGATTTCGACGGAATGGTGAAGCGGGGACCGAGCGACACCCTGGTAAAGAAAATCGCCGAGAAGTTGGAAACGCCCAGGGCTAAAACCGTTTCTAACACTAGAATATCCGATGACCTACGTGGAGGAGGTCGCACAATTCTACGTGAATGCCGAGATTCACGATGAGGGAATCAAGTCATCATTCACGGAAACGGTGACTATCACCGCCAAGGATTTGGTGAATATTGCTCACTACCGTGCCAAGAAGGAGCAATCGAGATTAAGGAAGCGATGTCAACTTGGCTTACGATGGAAAGAGATAGCCAAGTCCGACGCGTTCTTCGACAAAATAATATACACAGCAAACAAGAGATCACAAGGAGGATTATCACAAATTGTTGGACATAGTTGCCAAGTGTATCGACAACAAATTTGGGGCTTGACTTTGACCAATGTCAAAGGCAAAGCTGATTGTGATGGCTGCAATCATCGAGGAAAAGAAGATAAACCGGCTGAGTTTATCTACAGCAGACTCTGCCGAACGTGGGGAACAAGTCCTTCAAAGAAGATGGCACATTTGGAGGATCCTCGGGATATGGCCTGGTGATTGGTCGGCTATTGGAGGTGAAAGGAGTACCTCTTAGACATGGGAAGGCCTTCCATGTTAACAAGAGGATGTTGAGCTAACCTCTCTGGTGCTCGGAAGCGAGCTTACGCCAAGAGAGCCGACACAGTGAGTGGGAATCGGTGATCCCGAAGACACGATTGCTTCCTCTCCGGCCAAGAAGAAAAAGCGCCCTGCGGCAACCGCTAAGAAGATCTGTTGCCCTGCAGAAAGAAAACCAAACATGCTCCCCGCCCGCAGTGAGAGTCACCGCCCAAGCAGCGTGTCTCCCCCCTGCGAAGCAGCGGTCGAGAAGGACTCACAAATTCCTTCTCCGATCGTCAAAAAGAGGAGAATCGACAAACCAAGATGGCGGCTCCTCGAAACAAACACCGCACGGCCCCGGCCGCCAAGACTCGGAGGACACCGCCTCCGAACAGAAATTCCCTGGTACAAACCAGAGACGAAGAAGACTCGTCAAGCGGTCGAACAGAGAAACCAACCGAGTCGATCACTCGGCTAGCACATATACAGGAGACTACCGGAGAAGTAGAGTCTCCGGATGTAATTGATGAAACAGCCAAGTCTGCTGAAGGTGATCGCAGAGGCAACCAAGGCACACCAGTAGCTCACACACCGGTGAAGCACAAGAAGAACCAGCCCAAGCGGATAGTGATGTAATGATCCTATCTCCACCTTATCCGGACATCCAAAATCGTCTGCGTGAGTGGAGAAAATGGAAGTTGAGCAAGTCAAGGAACAGTTCCAACGGCCGAGTTCATAGAAGAAGAAGAGGAAGCTGCTAAATTTCCTTGGATTAACTCTGTGCTCCCGGCTACGAATGAAGACAACTGCATCGACATTCTCCGCAGATCTACAAGGACAAGGAGAGAGAAAAACAAGTCGAAGAAGCCGAAGCACGTGAGAAGGCAAGCATCCGCCCTATCTCCGCACCACAAAACATACACATCCTCTCCTTGATGTCTTCTCCGAAAGTGACGAGGAACTGAGAAATGTGCCGCTACGTAAGAGTTGCAAATGCAGCAAGCATTGCATGAATCAAGAATCCTTCACGAGCAAAGACCGATGGAGGGACCAGGAGAGTCCTCGTAACACACGGTGAAATCGATCCAATGGGAGTGGTTCAAAGAACAAATAGCCACCGATGTTCTTGCTACCACTTCCCACTCACTAAGAAGAAGGCGATAAAGGGCGGCGATGAACCGGGCTAGTGGGGACCCCGGTCGAGCCAACCCCTATTGAAGGTGTGCTACCACCGCCCCAATGGCTGAACCATCAATTGAAACAGTAGGGAGTTTGGAGACGAGTGACCCCACTCCAAGTCACTCACCGGTGCTCCGGTGAGGGGAAACTCCTCCACCTGCGGCAAGGTCGGAGGATGCCGCAGATGACTCGACAAAGAAGCAAGGAGGCGAAGAAGAGAAATTACAATCACAAGAAGAAAAAGAAGTTGCCATCAACGAAGCTCAGGCGATTGAGACTGTCTCACTGAGGTGCCAATCGCGCTCGAAGGCTAATGACGCGCCGATGCGGTCGAGGCACGAGAAGGAATGTACGGGAGTTAACACTGCAGGCGATGAAAGTGCAATCCATGGGGTTGAGACTCCAATGGATGCCATCAGAAGACCCTAAGACACCGACATCGTCGAAAGGGAGGACAAGACCTCGCAGCAGAGAGACCGCCGGAGGAAATGAAGGCCCACGGGAGGTTGAGACTTCCAGGGTAAAAACCACCAAGTAGAGAACATCCCTCCGGTATCATCGACCCATCCGAGAAGGAGATCGGCGCACTTCATGATTCCCGAGGACAACCCCGATGTCACTTTTCTCGGGATCGAAGGCGAAGAAAAGTCGAGTCATCCCCCATGACAAACCCAAAAGACTCGGTGCGGATGTTCCAAGCACGAGCAAGTCTCGATCCCAAGACTACTCATCAAACCTTTAATTTTGATGATGAGCCACCTATGGAAATCTCATCATCGTCCGATGACGCTCCGACGATAAGGCCGAGGACGGTCAAGGAACATTTGAAAGAATTCCTTGCCTCACCCCGAGAGGGAAGGTCGATTTGACTCGAATCGAAATGGAGAAATCATTTGAAACCAACGGTGTTAAGGCAGTGAGGCTCGGCCAGTAAGGTCTACTCCACAATGTAACCCGGTGAACAATGACACTCACCGCACAGCTCCTCAAGCTGCAGCCAGATCGATTCCTAAAAGAACATCACGCGCACCGGAGATATACGGGTTAGCGGTGATGATTCTTTTGTAGAATCTTTCCTTTTTTTTGGAGATACCGCGAGAACTCCACGAAGAATTAGAAAACGAACAGCACGCTATCACGCACCAGCTCTGTTCTTCCAACAGACACCATTGTTCAATAATTATGACTTCGATGTTGTATGGCCATCACCGCAATGAAGAATCACCAAGCTCGAGAAGTGTTCAAGGCACTCTTTTTGAGATTGAAAGGATGGAGAGGCATCAGCCTCTTTGGACATGCGATTGGACAACAGAGATGCCACCCTTACGGTGATTTAAGAGGCATAATGATTCGGATAAGGGAATGGTGGCAACAACAAAGAAACAATGCGTGTGGAACAGGTGAGATACTTCGACAATTGTTCAATAAGTTTTGGTGTGGAGAGTCGAAAATACCGATGCAAAGACAAAGCCGAGAGAGCACATTGAGCATATGCATGAAGCTCACACGCCGAGATCAAGGCTGCTGCGTGAACAACATACACATGATCTACAAAGCGTTTGGAAGAACACATGACAAGAAAATTCACCCTTCTCATGGCCGAGATGAAGCCGATTTTTGAGAATCCAACGCTACTAGATCTCGAATTCCGTCGCATACAACGCAGCAGACTTAAAGCGTAACTCAACCATCGAAGACTTCGACTTCATGCTTGCCAAAGATGTTCCCTAGGGTTCCTCTATCCTTTGATGATGCCAAAAAGGGGGAAGAGGAATACCTTAAAGCAAAGAAAATCAAGCCGAAAAGAAAGGAGCGGTGAGTCGGGAAAATCAGTTGAGGAAGTCTTGAAACGAAGAAAGGAAAACATGTTAAGGGGGAAGGATCAACGGATGTGACATTGATGATTGCACAAACCCCCAACAAGGTCCTGTCACGGTGACATTATAAGCAAAGCAAACTCCGGTGACTCGCCACTCCAACACTTTGTATCTATGGCCGAGAAGAGAAAATCAATTGAAGCGGGGATGAAGGAAGTGGAAGGAAGAATGGATGCCAGGGTGATGAACATCTTGAAAGAACATGGAGGCATTCCGGTTGGACAGAGACACCTATGCCATCTCGGATGTCGGGACAGAGCCACGTTCGATCGATGAATTCAAAATGCTCGAACGGAGGGGATACTTTGCAAATATGTCCATGGCTCAAGCTTGGGACTGTCTTGGGAAAAGGGTCTCACATTATGTGAAGAAGGCGACAGCATCGACAACGGCAATGATCGCTCTGTGGTCACTCACTGGGCACTCATTTGGAAAGAAGAAGACTCAAAGAAGATACGCCCAGGTAGAGAAGAAGCGGCGATGGAGGAAGAAGCTTGAGATCAGGCCTCCGCCCAAGAACATAGAATACGTAGATCCGGGGAAGAAAAAGGAGGGATCTCTTGGGCTTGACTTGATCAAGTGGCAAATTTGCGAGTGGCTAAAACTAACGCCGAGTATGCAAAAAGAATAGAAGAAGAAAACAAAAGACAAACTCGGCTATGGCAGGAGAGACAGGAAAGAATAAGAAACAGATGAAGCGGCAAGAAAAGCATATGAGAAGAAAAAGAAGGCATGATGAGCGAGAAGAAGAGAAGAAGAGAAGAAGATCTTGATCAAGACGAAAGAAGGAGACAAAGCGAAGAAGATGAAGTGTTGATGTCCATCCCTTCGTGTACTTTATTATGTAAATACATACAATGTAAGTCTTACGTAATAAAGATATAAATTCTTTAATTTTTGTGAAGACAATTATATGCTCGATACACCTTGTATGTGATTGTGTTGAGGAACAAGAATGATATGATCAATAAAAAGAATTGATTCTCGCACATACATTCTATGTCAATACACTATCTCGTATGTATCATTCTTTGTTTGCATCTTTGAATAATTTAAGTTTTGGCATCATCAAAAGGGGGAAATTGTTAGGAATTTTATTGTTTAGATTTTGATGAATGCCATGTAAAACTTAGAATAGAAAGTTGGCACCCCAATTCTTTGTCAGAAATGTAATTGTAACAATTAGAGCCGGCAAGCCGAGTTAAGTCGCCTACGCCCTAACATGCAAGAAGACAATCAAGACTTGAAGGAAAATCACGAGAGAGGCAGTTTAGACAAAGAAAGAAGAAGCATGACAGAACTCGATCGAAGAAGCGGTGAGATGCGGTGAGTGGAACATCACCAAGTCAACTCAAGAGAAGCCAAGTCTCAAGTGAAGTGTGAGAAGAGTCATCCAATGATTGGAAGTCGACTCTAAGTCACCTGGGGAAAGCAAGGAAATGCGGTCAAGTCGAGATAATCAGTAAAATAACCGTTTATTTAAATCAAGAGATTTACTTAAACAAGTAATATCTCCATACCACCTTTCTTGGAGTGCTCGGTCCCGAAGCGTGCAAAAGGAATGAACCAACGGAAGCACTACACCGTGTCGAACTCGAAAAGGTGATAAAACAATTCATACGAGGAAATGGCAATTCCAAGAAGCGCAAGCCAACGATCGCAAAGTGACTTTCAAAAATGAGCCTATCTCTTCAACGGGCAAATTTTTGAAAGTTCACTATAAAAGGCCGAGGAGTTTGTTTGAGAAGGATGATGAATGACACACACGTGAGATATACAAGCTTATCAAAAATCGAAACATTCTCAATCCTCAAGCCTACATTTCAAGTACATCAATCCAACACTTACCCGTGAAGGAAAGAGAACTTCAATCGGTTGAAGAGGAAAATACGAAAACAAGGGGTCTACATTCCGGGAAGGATTGTAGAAAGGTTCAAGGTGAACCAAGTCTTAAGCTTTTGGAGGGCTTCGTGATCAAATCCAAAGTGCTTGAGCAAGTGAGTTGTAGTAGCAAAGCGCTGCCCTGTGAAGAAGAAGCCGAGTCGCACGAGAAGCCCGCCGAGTGATCAAGGCGTCTCATCGAGTCCCAAAGGATCAAGTCATTTGTTGTGATCAAGACTTGTATCTGGACTGTTACCACTTTGTAAACCGATCATTACCTAGTGGATTCCTCCAGGAGTTGGAGAAGAGAGGAGTAGAAGAATTACCCCATCTTCGAACCTCTATAAAAATTTTATTGTGTCATTTACATTTCAAAGATTTAAATTTCGCACTTTTAATCGCTTATATCTCATTTGATAAATTTGCTATCCATTTGTTAATTTATAAGTACTAAATCAAGCTCTAAAATCTTGCCTAATCAAACATAAGGGTGTTAAGTCTTCCAACAAAAACAAAACCACAAGTTGAGTCAAATTTTTAACGGTGAGTTACTCCATTAACTCAAATTGAAAGTGCGTTAAGAGATTAACTCTACTAAGTGACTAATTCGATTGTCCATCAAGGACACAACTGTGTAGAACTCAGAGATTTAAAAAGACTAAATCGAAAATTTGGTAAGGTTTATTCAACCCCCTCCTTCTAAACCTTACACTTACACCCCTTGGGACCTACAACCCCCCTCTAGATTATCGTAGCCGCTTGGACTTACAAAGATTACCGCAAAAGACCTTGTTGAGCATCATTTTTCGCCCGCCGAACGGATGAAAGATATCGGCCGAGAAAGATGTCAACCTGGCTTGGAAGGAAGTTGCAAAGCCGCAGTATCTTTGCGATGGTTGTGTATACATCCAAGAAGGATTGCCTAAAGGAAGACAACCGCAAACCGATGGACATCGTGTCCAAGTGCGTGGATATGAAATTCGGGAGTTTCAATGTTTGCCCAAGACTAAGCGATTGTGATGGCTGCAATCATGCAAGATAAGAAGGTGAACTGAGCTGAGTTCGTCTTCAGCCGAGTATGCCAGAACGTGATCAATCGGTCCTACAAGAAGGATGGTACCTTTGGATGTTCTTTGGGCTATGGACTTGTCATTGGCCACCTCATAGAAGCTAAGGTGATTGCATTGCGACATGGAAAGCCATTCCATGTAAATAAGAGGATGTTCAAGGCGAACCTCCTCTACGGTGCTGAGAAGAAGGCACATGCAAGAAAGGTGGATACAAGTGAAGGGGAATCGGTGACCCAAGACACTGGTGAGACCTCCCCAACTCTCTCCGAAGCCCATATCCAAGAAAAGAATCGCAAGCGCCAAGCTCCCCGCCCCAATCGCCAAGACGTAGAAAAGCACACCGCCCTGCAGCCAAACCAAAAGCTCCTACCCATACGATTAACGCCCCCGCCCCACAACCGAGACTAAGGAGGAACCCGAATTTCCTCACCGATCGTGAAGAAAAAGCGCAGACCGCCAAAGTCGAGGAAGGCATTTGCAAAAACTTCTATTGAAACACAGACCCTCACCCTTGAAGAGCCTATAGAGTCTTGGAACCGGAGATTCCGTCGATTGCCACAAAAAGGAGAAGGTTGTTCAAGAAATCAGCCTTGGAGAAGACTGCTGAATCCGGTCACCAAATAGGAGAAGCAAGAGGAGATGGCGATGCTCAAGAGAAGCGATCTCGAGGTAGTGAATGAGCTGCGCAGATTCTCACGATGCTTATCACAGAGAATAGAAAACCCAATCATGCGAGAAACAATCGTGGAAACCAAGCGGTGAGACGAGACGCCAAGCCCGTGGGAAGAACAGGTTGTCTTACCTCCTCGCAGACACATCTGACGAACCGAGGAGGAGCAAGCTTTAGTGCCATTCAAGAGACAGGAGAGGAAAATGATGATGATGATCTTATTATGTACTCTCCCGTCTATCCGTAAATCCATACAAGGTTCGGGAACTAGAGAAATTGGAAGTTGGATTACTCCAGCGACGATTCTCTCATCCGGAGTTTATTGATGAAGAAGAGGAGCCGCTTAGCTTCCTTCGACATGTACCTATCCAAGACGCATACGAATGAAGAATTCGCATGGATATTCTTCGTGCTCTTAAGGATGATGAGAAAGAGAAGCAGAGAGCGTGCAAAGCCTTGGAGAAATCCAAGATATGTTTGCAAACCGGGACCTATGAACATCTCATGGAGTCTACCTTGATAGTGATAATGATGAGATGAATCTGCTGCGATTAAGAGGTCGGAGATACAAGTGAGCTATCGAGAGAATCCAGAGAGCCATGCACGAGCAAAGTCTTCAAGAGGGTCTAGAAGAGTCCTCCAAAGTCTCTCCTCAAACTGATCCTTTGGGAGTGGCATAGCAGATTGCAACCGTTATTGCAGCGACCACGTCTCCCATGCACTCAACTGATGGCTCTCAGGGAGATGGCGATGAAGTTGGAAATTTGGGCACCCAAGCCAAGCTTACCCCTGAAGAAGGTGTTGAGACACATGCCCATGCGACTCAATACTCAGACTGCAGTCGCATCTCAGGAGAAGAGTGACCCCACCATCGTTCACTCAGCTAGTGCACCAACTGAGGGGGAAACTCTCTCCACCATAGTAGGGTCAGAGATTGTTGTGGGAGACCAATCATTGAAGCTTGGAGGTGAAGGAGAGAAAATCATCGAGCAGCAGAGTGACATTAATGATGCTCGGACGATTAAGTCATCTGTCTCGGCTAAAATGTCAATCGCCATGAAGGCCGATGAAGGCCGTGCCGCACCGAGGCAAAGGATGGCGAGACCCTGGGAGTTGAGACTCTGGGTCCTGAAAGTGCAATCCATGGAGTTGAGACTCCAAAGGATGCCACCGTAGAAGACCCTAAGACAGCTGAGTTTGTCGAAGGGATTGTCCAAGGCCCCACAACGGTTGAGACTGCTGGGGGTAAAGAAGGCCTACGGGAGGTTGAGACTTCCCTAGGTAAGGAACAAGGTGATCAGAAGAGGAGATCAGTGCCCTTCGTGATTCCCAAGAGCACATTGACACATCATTTTTGGGATTCGAGGATGAAGTCGAGTTCGCCAATCCTAAATATTCTTCGATGGACAAGGGTGGGGATGTTCTTAAATCTCGGAGTAATGTCAATGATAAGACAACTCCTATGAGATTCAACTTTGATGATTAGCCATCTCCCAAGGTCTCATCATCTTCCGACGATCCGATCAATCAACCGAGGAAGGTTACTCAATTGGAAAAATCTATTAAGGCCGAAGAAGTTGTTAAGATAGTTGAGCAAACTCTCTCAACTACTTGGTGGAATAGAGTCACCGCACAGCTTCCACATTTGTAGCAATAATGACAACCACATCTCCATCGTAGCTATCACAATCGTGACATGGCCGGTCGATGATCCGCCGCAACCGAGGCACGAGAGAGTTGGCACTATACATCGGGAACAAGGGAAGAGACCCCAAAAAGCACCCTCAAAGATTCTTTATGTCCGTGGTGATGTTTTTGAGGACATATTTCCATTCACCATCGAACTGCCAGATTTGGGAGATGAGTCTGCCAGAGACCAAAAGAAGTATTCCGTGGAGGAAGAGCCCGTCATTCCCACAAACATGATTGTGCCAATGAACTTCGATTTTGGTCGAGTGGCTAAGTAAGTCGGCCGGCAGTGCCTTCAAGAAAATCTGCGAAGAGATTGAGAAGATGGAACGCCACCAGGCATCTCTGGACCTTAGATTGGACAATTGGGATGCAACCCTCACAGCTGACTGGAGAGGATAGTTGTTTGTAAAGGGAATGGGCTGCAAAGCAGACAGCCATGCGATCTGAGCAGGTCTGCCACTTCAAGGCCTTATTTGCAAATATGTTATTATAGAGTGCGGATACTTTGATGTATCAGAAGCAGATGAAGGAATATATGATCGAATGGAAACCGCTCACAAGTTGGACATGGAGTTTCTTAAGCAATGTCACCGTCGAAATTAATTGCCTAGAGAAAAGATGAATCGAAATTCAATCTTCGATAAGCGGAGATGAAATTAGTGACAGATTGAGTCAAGGCTATGCGGTGAATTCCGCATAGCCCACTCCAATGTGGATATCAAGCAAAATTCAATGCTCCGCCGACTTGATTTCCTTTTGATCAGACTATTCCCTGGGCTAACCCTTCCATTTGGTGATGATGCCAAAAGGGGGAAGATGAGGCCCTAAAGGGATTAAAGAAGGAGAAAATGAGCAATAAGGAGGCGAAGAGAAGTGACACGGCTGAGGGTAAGGGAAGTTCAAAGAACTTTCCTTTGAAACTTATGTATCTTTGAAACTCCGCACAGGTGATGTCACCGCTTCAATTCTCAAACAAGTTGTCGAGTGAGTCTGTCCGTCGAGAAGAAAGCTGAGTTGGCCATGGAAAAATCAAAGAAGACCATCGAAGCTGCATTTGAGAAGGTAGCTAAGAGGCAAGATGTGTGTGCAAGAGATAAGAAAAGAGTATGGTGGTCCACCAGCTGGAAAGGACTATGCTTCAATAAATCCCTCGAGCAAACTGGTGACACCTGATGCTGGATCTGATCCCATCTATGGAGGAATTTCAAACTCTAGAAGTAGAAGGTTACTTTAAAGATATGACTCTAACTCAAGCCTGGTACTTGTATTGGGAGAAGGGATTGGAATTGTGTAATACAACCGATAAGCGGCAGACTTCCAGCAGCCCACCATTTGGAAAGTCAAAGGCTCCAATACTGATATACTCCCGCAGGAAGCGGAGCTCGATTAGGAAAGGGGAAGATATGGTGGCAAAGTGGGAGAGGCTCTCAACCACGGCCAAAACTAAAAGATGTGGTATATGTAGATCCGAGAGAAGAAGGGTCTTATATATTGAGGATATGATCACCTGGCTAACCTTGAGGTTGCACGCAAGAATGTCAAAGCAGTTAGAAGGTAAGAAGCTGAGAATGAGAGATCTAATCACGAATGGCTTGAGAGGCGGCGAAGGGATGACCCTGCTGTTAGGCGAGCTTATGAGAGGAAGAAGCGAGAGGAAGAAGAGAAGAAGATGATAAGGTCGGAGGATGATGGGAAGAGAGATGAAGAAAGAGAGAGAAGGAAGGAAAGAAAGGCTTTGAAGTAATGTGTTGTGAACCCCCTTCATGTATTTTGTTGTAAATACATAGATGTAAGTCTTCTGTAATAGCTCTGTGAAATTCTTTGTAACTTAGCTGAGATACATGTTGAATAATTGTATTTTTATATAGCTCTATTACTTGATGTAAACAGCTTTGTAAAGGACAAGAATGCTATGATCAATAAATGGATTATTCAAAAGCATACATTCTTTGTTACTGCACTGCTTGTATTTCTTTTTGTTGTTTACTTATGTTGTATGTTTTAAGTTTTGGCATCATCAAAAAGGGGGAAGTTGTTATGAAATTTATTTATTAGATTTTGATGATACCATGTAAAACTTAAACTAGAAAGTTGGCACCCCAAAATTCTAGTAATTCTCAGATCGTAATAGATAAAGGATGGAAGAGTGAGTAAAGTCACCAAGTCAAGATTGCAAGAAGTCAAATGCAAACTGGAATGAAGATTATGTTGTGTGTTAGCTGAGTATGGCCTAGAAGGAATTCAAAAACTCGATCAAGGAAGGAGTGTCGGTGAGAACAGTTGTGTGAAGTGTCAGTCAAGTCAAGTCAAGAAGCCAAGTCTATCAGCTGAAGTGATAGTTGAGTCAATCCTATGATTGAAGCGACTCAAGTCATCTGGGGTAAAGGTAGCAGTCAAGTCAAGACAACTAACTTAGATCCGTCGGAATAAAGTCAAGAATATTACTCGATATAATAATATGTCAAGCTGCTAGGTCTTAAAGTGTTTGGCCCAGAATTATGCAAAGGGAATAAGCCAATAGGAAACACTGCACCTTGTGTCAGATCCTGCAAAGCTGGAATGCCATTTAATACGAGGAAAGGTCAACATCACAGGGGTTGCGGACCAAGACAAGATAAGCCAACGAACACAAAGTGACATTTGAAACTAGCCTATCTCTTCAACGGGCAAATTTCAAATGTGCACTATAAAAGGCTGAGGAAGGACTTTGAGAAAAGCTTACATTGACGGCTGAACTAGACGAACAAGCATGCATTATTCAAAGCAATCTACAAATATTCTCAAAGTCTATCGAGCATCCTCTAGCTTAAAACTCGAAGAAACTCGATCCAACACAAGTTTGTGAAGGAGAGATACCTTCAATCGATTGAAGAGGAAACATTTGAAGAAACAAAAAGGATCTACTTTCCAAGTTGAAGGATTGTAGAAAGGTTCAAGGTCGAACCATATTCAAGTTTGTTGGAGGGTTTCGTGATCAAATCCAAGAACTTGAGAAGTGAATCAAGTAGTAAGCAAACCGCTTCGTGAAAAAGTTGAGTCGAGGAGAAGCCAAATGTGTGATCAAGGCCGTCTCAGGGATCGATAACCGCTTGTAAATTGTTCATTATTTAGCGATTCCTCCATGAGTTGGAGAAGAGTGGATTAGAGGAGTTACCCCATCCTTGAACCACTATAAAAACAATTGGTCAATTTACTTTCAGTACTTACATTCTCGCATATTTACTTTATATCGGTTGTTAGTTAATATTTGCGTTCCAACTGATAATTAACTAAGTGATGAAACAAGTGTTTAAAAACAAGCTTTAAATCAATCAAAGAGTGTTAAGTCTGCCGCTGTTAAAAACCAAATCAACTAAGCTAAGTATTTGGCTTAAGCAGCCGAGTTATACTATCAACAGCTCTATCGAGTATGTTGAGTGGGTAACTAGCTGAATAGCCAACTCGCTTGTCCCCAAGGACACAGTTGATTTGAGTTAACTCTGTTGAACAATTTAAAAGGACTAAATTCGAAAAGTTGGTAAGGTTTATTCAACCCCCCATTCTAAACACTACACTACACCCCTTAGGACCTACAATAAAACACCAGAAGCTGCTCAAGAGTTTATCAAAGAAATGGCCATGAATGGTTACCAATGGCAATCCATACGAGGCAAAACAAACAGGTCAGTGGGAGTTTATAATACAAATGCAGTGGTTACACTAGCCGCACAGGTCGAAGATTTGACCCAAAAAATCGACGAAACCACCATTGCAAGTTTTATCTTGTTAAACTTGCGGAGGGTCCCATAATCACCAAGAATGCCCCTACACAATGACACAAACTGAACATGTGAATTACCTAGGTAACCAATCTTGAATCCCTCAAAATAATCCTTTCAGTAATACATATAATCCAGGGTGGCGACAACATCCTAATTTCATTTGGGGTAATCAAGGCCAACCACGGCCTAATCCCAATCTTTATCCACACACCTCTCCTAGATTCCAGCCGACCCAAGGAAAGACTAACTTAGAAGAACTCATGGCAAAGTTCGTACAATCAACAGACACTCGATTCCAAGCAGTGGAAACATCATTGAGAAACCAAGAGGAATCTATCCATAACTTGGAGAACCAAATAGGACAGATTGCAAAAATAATTTCTAAAAGGTCGCAGGGAAGTTTGCCAAGTAACACCGAGCCAAATCCAAGGGAGCACATAAAGACAATTACCATCAGTTTTCCACGTGAGCATGATAATGCCAACACCCCCATGCAGAAATGTGTGGAGGATGACAAACCCAAATAAAAGCCCGAAAAAATGTGGTTGCAGAATACAAGCCCAAGATCCCTTACCCGAGTTTAACTGAAGAAGATAGAAGGGATGATAAATTTGGTAAGTACCTCGAGTCATTCAAACAATTACATACCAATATAACATTTGTTTAACCTCTTTCAAAGCATGCAAAAGATCTAAATGACATCATTTCTAATAAAAATAAGCTTAATGAATTATCAAATGTACAATTAAATGATGAATGTTCTTCCAATAAACTACCACAAAAATTTAATAATCCAGGAAGTTTTATTATTCCTATACAATTGATGGTTTACCTGTTGATAGGGCTCTAGCTGACTTAAGAGCTAGTATTAAGTTGATGTCTTATGAAACATACAAAAGAATGGGATTAGGTGAACTTAAACCTACTAGGATGGACATTCAATTAGCCGATAAATTAATTAAACATCCTAGAGGTATTATTAAAGATTTGTTAGTCAAGATTGATAAATTCGTCTTTCTAGTTGATTTGTTATTCTTAACATGCATGATGATATGGAGGTTTCCTTAATTCTAGGGCGTCCCTTTTTGGCTACTGCAAAATCACTCATTGATGTGCATGATGGAAAACTTACTTTGAGAGTAGGAAATGAACAAGTTATCTTTAAAATTTCTTTGAAAAATTTTATTGATAAAGATGATACTTGCTTTTATATTAAACTTGATTGGCACAAAGATGAATGGTTCTTTGCTTGATATGTCATCTAATGAACTCTTGAAGTCTTGTGATGTTCAGTGTAAAGACGCATCCATAGAAAAATTTCTATTTAGGGATGTCATGCAAAAACATGAGACCATCAAGGTCAATAAGAATTGTTTGAAACTCGACTTGGGTAGCGATGTTGATCATGGAACTAAGGATTATCATAAGCTCGAGTCTCCGCCCGACTAATCTCCACATTAAGGTGAAATAGTCCAGCTATATGACTCTAAAGAAGCACTACCCGGGAGGCAACTCGATGTTCGTGTGCTTTTTTTTTATATATTTTCTTTCGGCAAAAATGCAAATTAAGTCCTACATCTATACGAGTGTTGCAATATTAGTCCTGTAAGTCTTCAAATTGCGATTTTAGTCATGTATATTTTGCCTTTTTGGCAATTTCGATCCCATAAGTGTTAGATTTGTGCAAATTTGGTCCTATAAGTTTTAATTTGGTGCAAGTTTGATCCTGAGGGCTATTTCAATATTTCAATTATTCCGAAATGCCCTTTATAGGCAAAACAATCAATACCTAAGATCAAGTATAAAATTGTATCGAGCCATATTTGATTCACCCGAGTACAAATTTGTCCAAATTAGTTATTTTGAATAATATGATTGAAATTACCATAATTAAAAAATAAAGGACTAAAATTGTCAAATCCTAAAAATTACATGAATAAAATTATTATTTTTGTTATGGGGCAAAATTGTCATAGGACTAAAATTGCAACTTCAAAAGTTAAAGGACTAATATTGCAATACCTCTATAGATACAAGACCAATTTTGCAATTTTACCTTTTCTTTCAAAATATTCACAAGTCCTAAGAATCATTTTCAAATCACATTTTGGTTGTTTTTGGGTCAAAAAAACTCCTAACGTCTTTCTTTGTTTATTTGGGAAGAATTGAGATTTCACGGTATTCGAGTTCGTGGTTGTTTATGTTTGATTAGGTATGAAGATGCCGATGAATATTCCTTAGTGAACAACTCAATGGTCGCTTTATATCGATCTCATTCTTATAGCAAGGTTGTGTTTTTCCTTCTTTTCTTTCATTCATATGTATTTTGTTTTTGTTTTGTGTGTATATGTTCATCTCTTTCTTTCATATTGAGGACAATGAACATTTAAGTTGGAGGTAGATGCAATTACATTCTCAATATACTTGTGTGCTTGTTTTTGTTTTTTTTTTGAGTTTGTCGATAAGAGATATAATTTTTTAAAACAAATTGAGTATTTTCTAGTCAATAACTTGGCCCAGTTACACCTAAATTAGCTTTTTAATTTGTGTTTTCTACGCAAAGCAATTGATTGTCTTGAATAGACTGATATGGATGCGGGTTGAATCTAAACGAGATTTCTAACACTATGATACTTGATTTGTTAAGACATATATGACGATTCTTAGGGCTATGAAAGTTTGAGAACTCTTGATTTAGTGGTGGTTAGCTAGTTGTTAAACCAAGCCAATAAACCAAAAAAATAAAAAAAAATAGACCAATCGAGATTATACTCCTCTATTTGTTGTTGCTTAAGTAACTAGGAGCATTCATGAGTCTCATGTTTGTCTTTTACGTAAAACGGTGACACGAATATGAGTATGGAAAACCACCCTAGGAGTGTTTGAACAGAAATTCAAAATATAAAACTAGTGGAATCATTGCCTCGAACGTCCTAAAAAAGGACATAATGTATATTCCTTGAATTATCATTCCAATAAAGTTTAAAAAGCTTAGTTATATGACTAGTACGCTAAGTACAAAGATATATTGAGTTCTTGTATTTTCATGGAGTTATTGAATTTAAGTTGTTCATAACTATCACTATTTGGGGAGTGATGATTTCAAGTTTAAATAATGCTTGCTGATATTACATTCTTACTTTACAATCAATCGTTTTGGAAAATTATATTTTTACTGAATAGCTAATTCGGGTTAAGGGGCCAGAATTTGTCTGCTTATGTTCAATGCATTAAAAAAATCTCTCTTGTATGTTTCATGTATTGAATTTCTCCCTATGGTTTTATGTTTTGGTTGAGGACAAGCAAAGTTCTAAGTTGGAGGTGGTTTGATAAGTGTCTTTTTATGCATGTTTTACTTGTTTATTTGAGTATGATTTTGATTGTTTTGTTGTCAGTTTCATAGGTTTTTGATTTCATGTGGTTCATATTACAATGAGGTAATTTTATTGGTGTAGATTGATCATTCAGAACTATTTTTAGTGAATTCCGGACCATGGATTCATGTCAATACATACCCCGGGGTTTAAGGATACAAAAATGCTCGAAATTCCAAGCTAAACACATCATTTCGGGGCTTTTTAGGCCCAATAAGGCCGGGTGTGTCTGGCAACACGACCATGTTCAAACAATGCAAAAATCACGAATTTTTGGGATTGGACAGACTCTGACACGGCCAGGTCGTGTTGGCCAACACGGCCATGTTCGGTTGAACAAGGTACACACAATATAGCACAACCAGGCCGTGTTACGCGACATAGGGGTGTCCGGATCACTTTCCAGCATCAAGTTTTGGTGGAATTTGTGAAAAACTCACCGACCAAGCTTTTTGACCACTTATGTGCACCTTTATCACCCTAATTTGTTGTACAAATACCTCACATTCCCAACATAATTGCATAAAAACAATTATCAAACAACCCAACTCATAAATGGAGCATTAAACTACCAAAAGATGACATTATTGATGAATACTTTCAGTAAAATAATGTCAATAAAAGCCCAAAAATAGGGTTGAGGAGAGCATACATTGAGGATTCATTATTCACCCATCATCACTTTGAATAATTATTTCATTCATCAATTGAGTTTCAGAGAGCAACTTACAAATTGTGAGAAGAGAGAGAAAGTAAAATTGGGATTAAGGAGCTTGGAGGATAAGACTTGGAGCAACATTGGAGAAGAAAGCTTGGAGCAACATCATTGGAGTCAATTAATAAAGAGGTCTATTTGAGATTTTGAGAAAAGATAAGTACACCATGTCTACAACATTTAATTCTTCTTGTGTAACTTACTCTTTTGTCAAAATCATGTGTAGCTAAACCCTAGTGTTTGAATTTAATGAACTCTGGAATGGATTTGTGATTAAGGTTTGTATGTTTTTAATATAATCTTCATGTTTTATGCAATTCACTTATATTATGCTTTGTTCATTCGAGTTAATATATTGATTTGAATTTTATTCTTCATCGGGTAATCGAGAGATTTATGATGAGAAAGAATCAATATAAGTGAAAGGAGTTGGATGCAATTCTAGATATAGGATGACATAAATCTTTCGGATTAGGGTCAAACCTAATATGGGAATTCACAAATCGTTATAATGCAATCTTTGGGGTTTTAACTAGAAAGAGATTTCGGTTAATCAACTTGAGATTATGAGTTTTTCACCTTGAAAGAGGGTCTAACTTAAATCGGAAATTTTTACGGTCCATGAAGCATGAGATTATGTTAAGGGATGGTAATTGCTTAAGGGTTTAAGGTTGTACTATATTTTGTTAAAATCACAAAAACATTCTAGAGGGATTTACATTCGAACACATTTTTATCTCTTGATCATTTATTTTACAATCTCCTTTTACTTTATCAATTGTAATTTGTTAATTGTTTAGATTCTTTATTTCCCTATTTTTACAAACCATCCTCTGAAAATTATTAGATTAAATAACAAAATTACGGTAATTACTAGTACTCATAATTCTCGTGGGAAATGACACTTGGTACACGGTAATCTATACTATAATTGTCTAAGGTTTTAAGAGTAGCTTTCGAGTCATCAGTTGGTGCCACAGAGTTAGATCCACAACTGTTTGAATCAGATGTCATTTCTAAAACAAATAATAAAACAAGTTTAACACTTCAATCTATCGGAACAAAACCGATAATAATAAATCTATTAAGAATTTATTCAAGCTTTATTATAACGTCCAAATTTTCAGATTTCTTCCACTCCAAATATGCACAGTGTATTTATATTCATAGTTTAAAGTATAATCCAAACCAATTATCAATACAACTCGGTCAATATCCAATCCACCAACTTGATTAGACAATATAATTAATTATAGCAAACCTCAAAAACAAAATTGCACAGTTAAGTTATAAAAACCAAAGTAACAGTAATCATCCAAAATTGAGAATATATTAAAACTTTCTTTATCTTAGACTTCTTCAAGAAGACCCATGTGCATTGACACCAGTAGTTGGGACAGTGGAAGTGCAATCTCAATCTTCCACTGAAGAAGCCTCGGTAGGGCAGCGCATTTTTAGTGTCTAAGTGCTCAAGTTAGGTTGGCAATCTGAAGCTACGACGGTAGGGGCATCTCACTCAATAACGGCAAGCCGCTTCATAAAACACTAGGGATGATGTCTTATCAACGGGTCCTGGAAGACCGGCCTAAGGTGCCCAAAAGTCGAATTTCTTGATCTGACCATGGACCCCCCTTCGGAGAGAACCATAGAGATCAATCACCTCATATATAAGGACGACGACATTACACGAGTTGCTGAGAAGACACCTCCCTTTAAGTCGGACGGACTCGGCCGC
The DNA here is from genome assembly GCA_016081115.2 of Rehmannia glutinosa. Lineage (NCBI taxonomy): Eukaryota > Viridiplantae > Streptophyta > Magnoliopsida > Lamiales > Orobanchaceae > Rehmannia > Rehmannia glutinosa. The sequence goes on along the minus strand of CM071926.1, from coordinate 19,118,902 downwards.
TAGAAACCATCATGACAAGACGAATGTACCCCAAACCGGCCTTGGATTTGAAGATGGGAATAATTGTCACCTAGAATTTATCTTCTTCAAGTCGAAGTTGGGATTCCTCTTATAGGTATAGTTAGAACACGGACTTTTCCTCATTACTAGGGTCCCGTAGACAAATGCAATCTATAGGCCAACAACTTGCAAAAGAATAGAATTACAAATGCGAAGATTCCAAGCTACACTTGTGTATTTGATGAGTTGATGCCAACAGTTAGGGAAAAACAAGTTGCTAATAATAGCTTCACTGAATTAGACTATCCAAATTTTATAATGAATTCAAAGTTGCATATATAATAAGAAAAGTGAGATTAATGATTGCTACATTCAAAATCCAAATTAGACAATCCAAAATGCGTCTTTCAGTAATACACAGAATCATAGTCCATTAGAATAAATCATAAAGCATAATTTTTTTCCTTTTGAAATAGCAATAGAAGGCACAAACTAAGAAACTGTCGAGATGTGGCAACCCAACCTATATTAGAAGACATTAGACATGCATGAATATGTTTTAAGTTTGTTATAAAATGAGTGTCTACTAGTACAGTTTGGATTACACAATGAAAAATAGAATTACAAATTACAGAACAATAATCGAAATTTGTTTAATAGTTAAACTAAATCTCATAAGCACAATATAAAATTGGCTCAAATCATGTGTTCAACACACTATCCTTAAAACATATTCGTCCCCTTTATGGATGTCTGTTTCCCAGGATAAGATGGGAAAAACCGGATTACCTCTCGTCCGGCAAACTAAAGATTATGCCCGATAAATATTACCAAAATACAACTGGAAGCCAAGGAACACAAGAGCAATATGCAAATAATTTTGTTATGTAAGTGTTGGAGTGTTTATTGTTGTGTAGATTGTGAAAAACATGGACCACCTTTTATAGGCTTCAAAATCAAGCCACATTAACTCCCCACTGCCCCATGACATGGAGCATTCACTCTCCCACTCCTCTATGATTAGGGAGTTTCAAGTGTCACTACCCCATGACTTGGAGCATTCACTCTTCCACTCATCCATGACTAGGGAGTTTCAAGTATCTTCACTCTCAACTACTCCAGTTTTAGGTGTTACAAAATTAAACACCATTGGAGTTAATTTTTTTTCTTTATTATTGAATAAATAAGTCCAAGAAAATTAGGTCAAATAACACAATTCCCATTCAATTTTTCCAACATAAATGGGGGCGGTTCTTGAGGATTTAGAGTTATTTCGCCGATGACTAGTCATGTGAGAACATGAAATTTCAAAGTATCAAAAGAAAAAAAAAATTGGGCTTTATTTTAGCTTGTTTAAAAGTTTAATTATTAGTATTAGTAGTAAATTAATTATTTGTGGATGATTTGTACGTACAGTATGCGCATGTATGCGTTCCAAAATAAAGCAAACAACTTGAAGTTCAACTGAGATCATCTATTCCATTTAGTATTTTATTTTCTATTTTAACGGTATTAATATATGCCATGTGTACATAATAATATCATTTTCGTATACAAGGTATTTACACAGTTTACATGAGTATATGATGTAACACTAAATGGAATAGAGGATCTCAAGTTGTTAAATGTGGTTGTGGATTTTCGGTTTTCATTTTATATTTTAGTTTTTAAATATGTGTACAGAATATTACTCGCATTCAACTAACTAACTACACATATTTGTTTCAATTTGATTTATCTTTTGAAAACTTCATACATTCAAGAAATGAAAAACAAGTAAAATAGAAAAAATAAAATAAGAAAATCAAAGACATTTGGTGCAAGGGATGTGAGAATAGTTTAGTGCTTTGTTTGGTAATCACGTCTCAAATATGTAAATAGTTAAATACAATTGGGGAAAAAAACAAGAAATTCAAAGAAGTTTGGTGCTTGGGCCGTTGGGCGTGCAAGCCTGTTTTGGTCTGTGGACTTTGGTGCATTCAAACTTGCCAAAGCTTTTTATGATTCTACAATCTCATGATAACCCAAAAGGCCGATCAATTTTTTCACTAGTGTTTTTTTTTTTTTTTTTGGTTCTTTTTTCTTTCTTTTTTTCTTTAGTGAGTTAATTTTTCATAATATACATATACTCAATGATAAGACACTCACAACCAATATTGTTGTGCTTTAATTTATTTGTGAATGTTTTTTTAAATTTTAATAAGTTTATTCTCATTAAATATGTTTTTTGAGTTCGAATGGTTAGGCGTATTCAATTAGCTATAATCAATGATATATGTAATTGTTTTATTTAAACAAAAGTGTTGAGGGGGTACCCAAATAAACAAGCTTTAAAACTGGACATATTATTGTGAGACATATATATACTTGTAAGATAATAAGTTCCTCAATATATATAATATTCCTAATTAAATCATATATAATATTTATTAGATTCACATAAACTCTAGGAAACCAGTACCCCAGCTAAAAATTCCCTTGTACTTCATTTATATTGATGGATTTAAAATTGAGGATTTCAAATTATTAAAAATAAATCAATTGAGGTTGTTTGGATAAACTCATTTTGCAATGGATTTCAAATTCTTGTAAGCAATTTTTGTAGTCATTATGGAGGACTTCAAATCATTCTTATTTGGATTATTTGAAATATTTCCCTCAAATCCTCTCCCTAAATCCAAATCCTCTCATCCAAATGCATGCAACGTCAATGATTTTGTTCTGACATTTCAATTTTTGGAGAGAATAGTATGAAAACTTTATTTGGAAAAATGACACTGAATTTTGAAATTGTGATTGTATATGAGATGAAAATATAATGATTATTAAATTCGAGGGGACTTGGTACGATCCCGCACATGAAGCTTACCCAATATGGGAGAGAGCCCAAGCCCATCAAATAAGGTTCCATCCTAAAACCAATTGGTGATTGGAGGAGTATCTCACTTGGCTTATAAAGTGGACTCTCTTCCCTTAATTAATCAATGTGGGACAACTCACAAGTGACATATCTCAACACCCCTCACTTGTGAGTCCTTCATCAATTCATTAATTATTATCATAGGATCTGTTTGATAAATGGTTTTATCATGATTTTGATTTTACACCAAAACAATGTTTTTAAAGGTTGTCCAAATACTCATAAATGAGTTAAAATGGTTTTAATATTTTTCAAGTATTTCCTCAAGTTTATTTTCGATATAAAATTGGACAACACATTTAATGTTTTTAAGTCAATTGGTTTTTACATTGAAACTATGTTGTCCTAATACTCCCAAGTGATCTAAAATGTTTCTACTATTTTTTGGAGTATTTATTGGAATTTATATCGGACAACACTTTTTGTGTAAATATTTTATTTCTTCAAAACTATATTTCTAATGTTGTCCTAAATACTCCCGATCGGTTTAAAATATTTTTACGAATTTTTCAGAGTATTTCTTGAGGTTTATTTTCGTCAAAAATCGGACAACATTGAATTTAAAGTGATCGACGAGTCGGCCGACCAAAGAGGTACTGGAGCAAAACATCAAAGCGTAAACTTTGTTCCTTGATTTTGGTCGCTGCAACCGGTTGCCTAGCCTTCGACCGGTCGAGGTGCACTTCGACCGGTCGCCCGTGTTAATTTGTCGCGACATGTTTCAAACTTCTATTTCGCGGCGACGGTCGCCCATGCTTTGACAAAGAAAAATTCTAACCGTTGTGCAACAGATGCCTTTTCCCTAAATTGTGGGATTGATTTCTAACAGCTATAATCTTGATTTTAATTGCAATTTTTTTGTAGAAATCAGATTCCAAGAGGAGCCTATCAAGTATCAATCATCTCCTATAAATAGAGGAAGAATTGAAGCAACACAACAAGAGAGAAAACTACAACACAACAAGATACACTCAAGAATACACTTGTTCTTACATTGTCTTATTTCTTGTTGTAATTTGCCTAGCTATTCACTTTCACATTCTTGAGGTCTAGGCTATTCTTGATTACACTTGCACTCTATTGTATTATCAATTATCGAGTTGTAATCTTGAATTTTGGGTTATCATTCAACACAAGATATCCTTGTGAGTGTTCTTGTGGTAAGAGCACACTTGGGTGATCTAGGTGTTAGGTGTGAGAAGATTGTGGTAATCTTCTTGTTGAGGTGTTGAAGAATTTGGTATTCTTCAAGGTTGAAGATTGTGGTAATCTTCACAAGGTGCCGTTGGAGATTGTGGTAATCTTCAAGTGAGATTGTGGTAATATCAAAGGTGGTGTTGAAGAAGAGTGTGGTGCTCTTCAAGGTGTCGTTGTAAGTTGGTGTTGTATTAATTTGTGGTAAATTAATAAAATCTTTTTTTTTTAAATCCATCCCGGATATACTGGGGTGGTAGAGGATTAGGCCCTAGGTGGGTTGAACCTCTTTAAATCGACGTGTGTTGTTTACATTCCGCACCTTTATTATTGTGTTTGAGCATTTGGTTCGAAAAAGAGGGCGAAATCGAAAAGATGGAGATAATCTATTCACCCCCTCTAGATTATCGTAGCCGCTTGACTTACAAGTGGTATCGTAGTCAAACTCTTTGGCAAGCTCGTTTCACATCGCGAGTGAAGAGAAACGATCGTCGCTACTTAACGAAGCTCAACTTTCCGGCACCTCCACCACCAAGCCACCTCGGTTTGATTCCAAAAATTTTATATTTTGGAAAGAAAGAATGGAATGCTATTTACAAGGTTGCGGGTTCGATATTTGGAACACCGTCATCAATGGACAATCCATTCCGATGAAAGATACACCACACACCTCAAAAGGCTTCAAAAAGCTCAATGATGAAGAGAAGAAAATCATCTCCTTAAATGGTAAAGCTCTTAATATTTTACATTGTTCACTTACCACTTTGGAATTTGATCATGTTGTAGGTATTCGATCGGCACATGAAGTATGGCAAAATTAGAAGCCATCTATGAAGTAAATGCAAATGAAAGGAGCAACTCAAAAGCATCTACTTCACAAATGGATACAACATCAAATTCAACAACATGGGATAAGCCTTCTACAACCTCCCATGATGAACAAGTTGAACAATGCCTCATGGGCATCGAAGAAGAAAACGAGGTAAGTTCTAAACCCTCTACTTCTTATGACAATGAATTGCAAAATAAATATAGTGACTTGCAAAATGATTATGATGAGCTACAAGATGAATTCCAAAACTTACTTGTTAAATACAAAAATTTGAAAAAGGAATTCATGAATGATAAGGATAGTTTATTTACTTCCTATGAATCACTATCGTGTGCTCACACCACCACTCTTGACAAGGTTAGAAACCTTGAGAAAGAAAATAGTACTCTTGTTGAGGATATAAATTGCTTAAAAAATGATTTATCCGAATCCAACTTGAGTACCGATAAGATGACCAATATTGTTGATTGTTGTGATAATTGAAACTAGAACTTGATCATAAGCCTAAGGGTGTCAATCACATGAAAAAGAATCAAGTCTCTAAGACGTTGGTCATTATGCTCCTAGAATTATTACATGCTTTTATTGCGGTAAAAAGGGTCATACGGTAAATACTTGTCGGGCTAGAAATAGCTCCAATTATTGTTGGAGACCTAAAAGTCTCAAGACTAATCCCAAAGGATCCAAACATATAAGGGTACCACAAAATAATGTCATGTTAGGTACCGTGAAATAATGATCGAAGAAAATTTATACCGCCAAGAAGACATCAAATGACCGTTTCATTTGATCAAAGAAGGAGAAACTATTTTCGACAAAGCCAATTTCCAAGAAGAGGATATAATCAAAAATGGGAAGAACACAATCCTTGGAAATGGCAAAGACAAGATGATTTTCAAAGAAGAAGAGACCATCAACAATGGGAAGGACAAAAATTTTGGAGATGGAGTAATTGGAGAGATTACTATCAACATGAAGATTTTCAAAAGGAAAATATCATCAACAATGGGAAAACCCATGGAAACGGCATAATTGGTAAACCGTATCTCCCTAATTAAATATGCATTTTATTTGTCTATTATGCATGTTTTTATTTGTGTCCTACTTGCAAAATGAGTTTTTCATGTATTTAAATTTTAAATTAAGGTCTTCAAACCTTATTTGTTTTTTTAAAATTTTTGAAAAAGAAGACCTTATATGATGTTTTTAAAACTCGTGTGCATTTTTGAAGACTATAGTATGTTATCATCTCTTATGAATTTTTATGGCATGAGCTTACTTTGTATCTCTTAGCCTACACTTTTATCATTATGATTTGTGCTAGATTTGTTTTAAGAATTGTGTAGGATTTACATATTTTCACAAATGGCCATTTTCGTCATTATTTGTCAAGAAAAGGCATAAATTATCGAGGTATGTTTACTTGTGTTATTCTTACTCTTATAGACTCGATATATGTATTGTCATGTGCCTATGTGCTTGTTTTTCTTAGTATTTCATACAAATGCCATTAAGAGGATTTTTAGATTTTTTGAAAGGCACTATTTGATATTTGATTGCACATATTTGCTTTGTAAACTTTTGTTCAAATATTTTTTTTTTTTAAATGAGGTCTCAATTATATGCTATCGAATTCTCAAATTTCAAAAGAGACCTTTTATAGCTTTCTTAAGCTTATTTGAACTTGCATGATTTTTAGACTCTTGATGATATTCTAAATGCATAGTATGTGTTTCTTGCTTCATGGTCTATATATAGTGTCTATTTCTACTATGCAAGATATTTTGTGATTGAGGCATGTTTTTACACTTGGGCTATTTTTTCTTGCTTATATAAGCGATGTCGTTAATGAGTTTGTTAAGTTGTGTAGATGAGAAATGAAGTACTCCAAATATTTGGATGTAAATGTTCTATTATGAACACCTTAGATCAATTGGATGCCCTATGATGATAGTGATGAAGAAGATAAAAAGGGTATTAGGAACAAACTCGATGACCAAGGCAACATTGGTCGAACTAAGGCGAGGTTAGTAGCTCGAAGGTATTTTCAAGAAGAAGGTAATCGATTTTGATGTAACATTTGCACTCATAGCACATTTTGTAGCTATTTGCATTTTACTTCCCATTCTTGTTTTAAGAAAATTTCAAGCTTTACCAAATGGATGTTAAATCCAAATTTCTAAATGGTTTTATTCAAGAAGAAGTCTATGTAAAACAACCTCCGGGTTTAAAATTTTTCTAGGCCAAATGATTGTTTTTAAGGCCTTGTATGGTTTAAAACAAGTACCGTGTATGGTATGATAGACTTAGCTATTTTTGCTAAATGATTTTACAAAAGGTAAAGTTGATACTACTCTCTTTGTGTGTGAAAAGGCAATATTGTTTAAACTTGTGCATATTTATGAGAATATTTTTGGTGCTACTAATGAATATTTGTGCAAGATATGGTTTTCTAAGTTGATGCGAGGTGTACTTGAAATGAGCATGATTTCTTGCTTGGACTTCAAATCATTCAATGCCAAGTAGATGGTTACATTTCAAAAGAACTCTTGAAGGAGTTGGGCATTGAAGAAGGAAGAATCATCTCAACCTCTATGGCTAAATATTGACAAAGGTTGAGAAAGGCATATCGGCCGACAAACAAATTCGAGGTATGTTTTCTTGTATTATTTCTATAGACTCGACATTCCATATGCATTATGTCTATATGCTCGACTTCAAAAACTATCCCAACGAATCTCATTAAAGTGCCGTTAAAAGAAATTTTCAAATATTTGAAAGGCACTTCTTATTATGACTTGTTTATCCAAAGCTTTAAAACGTTCTTATTTTTGGGATAACAAGTCCGGTGAAAATTATTCAAAATATAGTTCATCATAATCGAACTAAACATATTGAGATTCGAAAAACTTTCTAAGGGATTGCGTTTTTAACAAAAACTTGAGATGTGTTTAATTAGTCTCAAGGATAACTCATGGATTTTTTTAACCGCCGAGTACTTTACCTCATTTCGAGCTTGATTATAACATAATGTATATTGAATGAGGTCTTCGTTTTGCATTTTGCACGCTTTTAAAACTTAGGGGCGAAAAATCGGATTTTTGGTTGAAAATTCGGATTTTGGAAAAACGACAGACAGTGGGTTGAAAGGGTTGAGGGCAACGGTCGCCCTCAACGCCGACCGTCGCCTCAACCACGACGGTCGCCCTAAGCAAAATCTTGGATTAAAATGGTTCTGTCTTCAGCATTCGTCACTTTGACACATTTTGGCCATTTTTCGTCCCCTTTGCAAATTTCACACACAATTCACTTCAAATGAGTTTTGATGCATGAATTATATATTTTGGGGATTATCTAGCTCGACTATCATCATCATTGCTCGTCTTTACCGATTGAATGGTAAGAATTTCACTATCTTTAGCTCAAATGGGTTGAACCCTTGAGTTTGTGGCTTATATGTATTTTTCTTGATGAAATTCATATATGTTTGTGATGAGCTTATTGATTGTTGATGAATGATATTTGTTAAATTGTATTTGGTGATGAAAAACTTGGCTTGATTTCATTTACAAGGGCTATATATAACTTTTTCTATTTTTGACGCCCGCAAGTGTTCGATAAAACATTTCAATGAAAAATTCATCACCTACATGACTCTCTCGATTTCAAAAGTCTCATATATTTATAGAGATCATGTTTTTGCAAATCAAATGATTTTTCATAAGCTTCTACAAGTCGTATGATTCGACTTTTCCCTCCTATTTGGTTTATAAGCTTCAATGTTCAAATAGCTCGGTACATCGGTTTAGTTGCGCACTTTGATATGAATATATGATGTATTTATCGTGCTAACATTCTTTTTGATGATTCCAAAGGGGGAGAAACAGGTTATAAGCTCATTAGCTCATAAAAGCTAAGATAAGCTTAACGAAAAGAAGCTATAAGCTATGGCTTCATAAAGCCATAAGTTGTGGATCATATTTAGTCCACTTGGTGCATTATGGTTATGTATGAATCATGGTCCTTTGGTTGTAGTATGGACTTATATACGGTTCTAATGATGTATCTTTGAGGGGAGCTTTTAAGTTATTGATACTTAAGCTCAATATCGAAAAGCTAATATTTTAGCTTATGTTTAAGTTGCTTCTATATAACTCTTGTTGTGCATGTTGATAGGGGGAGCATTTGCTATATGTGTTTGAATATCTCTACTCCCATCCTTGTGTTTTTATTGCACGGAATGTTGTCGCTCACAACGGATAGTTCCCTTTAACTTAGGTAAAAATTGTTTGTTTGTTTTCAAAATCGACCTCGTTAAAATTGTTTTGGTTTGTAATCATCAAAAAGGGGGACATTGTTTGATAAATGGTTTTATCATGATTTTGATGATTTTGATTTTACACCAAAACAATGTTTTTAAAGGTTGTCCAAATACTCCTAAATGAGTTAAAATGGTTTTAATATTTTTCAAGTATTTCCTCAAGTTTATTTTCGATATAAAATTGGACAACACATTTAATGTTTTTAAGTCAATGGGTTTTTACATTGAAACTATGTTGTCCTAATACTCCCAATTGATCTAAAATGTTTCTACTATTTTTGGAGTATTTATTGGAATTTATATCGGACAACATTTTTGTGTAAATGTTTTATTTCTTCAAAACTATATTTCTAATGTTGTCCTAAATACTCCCGATCGGTTTAAAATATTTTTACGAATTTTTCAGAGTATTTCTTGAGGTTTATTTTCGTCAAAAATCGGACAACATTGAATTTAGGCGGTCGATCGGTTGACCAAAGAGCGGCCGTACACGGGAGCAAAACATCGAAACGTAAACTTTGTTCCTTTTTGGTCAGTGCAACCGGTCGCCCTAGCCTACGACCGGTCGAGGTGCACTTCGGCCAGGTCGCCCTATGTTAATTTGCAGCGACATGTTTCAAACTTCTATTTTCGTGCGACGGGTCGCTTCTATGCTTTGACAAGAAAATTCTAACCGTTGTGCAAACAGATGACTTTTCCCTAAATTGTGGGATTGATTTCTAACAGCTATAATCTTGATTTTAATTGCAATTTTTTGTAGAAATCAGATTCCAAGAGAGCCTATCAAGTATCAATTATCTCCTATAAATAGAGGAAGAATTGAAGCAACACAACAAGAGAGAAAACCTACAACACAACAAGATACACTCAAGAATACACTTGTTTTTACATTGTCTTATTTCTTGTTGTAATTTGCCTAGGTATTCACTTTCACATTCTTGAGGTCTAGGCTATTCTTGATTACACTTGCACTCTATTGTATTATCAATTATCGAGTTGTAATCTTGAATTTTTTGGGTTATCATTCAACACAAGATATCCTTGTGAGTGTTCTTGTGGTAAGAGCACACTTGGGCCGGGTGATCTAGGTGTTAGGTGTGAGAAGATTGTGGTAATCTTCTTGTTGAGGTGTTGAAGAATTTGGTATTCTTCAAGGTTGAAGATTGTGGTAATCTTCACAAGGTGCCATTGGAGATTGTGGTAATCTTCAAGTGAGATTGTGGTAATCTCAAGGTGGTGTTGAAGAAGAGTGTGGTGCTCTTCAAGGTGTCGTTGTAAGTTGGTGTTGTATTAATTTGTGGTAAATTAATAAAATCTTTGTTTCTTTTTGAAATCCATCCCGGATATCTTGGGGTGGTAGAGGATTAGGCCCTAGGTGGGTTGAACCTCTTTAAATCGATGTGTGTTGTTTACATTCCGCACCACTTATTATTGTGTTTGAGCATTTGGTTCGAAAAAGAGGGCGAAATCGAAAAGATGGAGATAATCTATTCACCCCCTCTAGATTATCGTAGCCGCTTGGACTTACAAGGATCCTCCATGCTCAATGACATCATGTGATACGGCCCATTGGGGCCGAGCATGGGGCCCGCTGCGATACCATGTTAAATTTGGGGGACTTGGATGATCCTACACATGAAGCGTGCACCCAATATGGGAGAGAGCCCAAGCCCACCAAATGAGGTTCTGTAAGTCAGCGGCTACGATAATCTAGAAGGGGGTGAATAGATTATCTCCATCTTTTCGATTTCGCCCTCTTTTAACAATCGAATGCTCAAACAAAATAATGAAGGTGCGGAATGTAAACAACACACGCGTCGATTTAAAGAGGTTCAACCCACCTAGGGCCTAATCCTCTACCACCCCAAAGTATATCGGGATGGATTTGAAAAGAAAAAGAATTTTATTAATTTACCAAAAATTAATACAACTTCAACTTACAACACCTTGAAGAGCACCACACTCTTCTTCAACACCACCTTTGAGATTACCACAATCTCTTCTTGAAGATTACCACAATCTCCAACGGCACCTTGTGAAGATTACCACAATCTTCAACCTTGAAGAATACCAAATTCTTCACCACCTCAATAAGAAGATTACCACAATCTTCTCACACCTAACACCTAGATCACCCAAGTGTGCTCTTACCACAAGAACACTCACAAGGATATCTTGTGTTGAATGATAACCCAAAAATTCAAGATTACAACTCGATAATTGATAATACAATAGAGTGCAAGTGTAATCAAGAATAGCCTAGACCTCAAGAATGTGAAAATGAATAGCTAGGCAAATTACAACAAGAAATAAGACAATGTAAGAACAAGTGTATTCTTGAGTGTATCTTGTTGTGTTGTAGTTTTCTCTCTTGTTGTTGTGCTTCAAAACTTCCTCTATTTATAGGAGATGATTGATACTTGATAGGCTCCTCTTGAATCTGATTTCTACAAAAATTGCAATTAAAAACAAGATTATAGCTGTTAGAAATCAATCCCACAATTTAGGAAAAGTGTCACGCACAACGGTTAGAAATTTTCTTTGTCAAAGCATAAGGCGTCCGCACGTAAATAGAAGTTTGAAACATAACGCACCAAATTAACACAGGCCGGTCGAAGGGCACCTCGGACCGGTCGAGCCTATGTGCGACCGGACCGATCAATTTTGAGAGTTCTCAAGTTTACATTACGAAACTTGTTCCCGTGTCCGGTCGCTCGCCGTCGACCGGTCGACCTCCTCATTGACAAGTTGTCCGATTTTTATCAAAAATAAACCTCAAGAAATACTCCGAAAAATTCGTAAAAACATTTTAAACCGATCGGGAGTATTTAGGACAACATTAGAAATATAGTTTTGAAGAAATAAAACATTTACACAAAAAGTGTTGTCCGATATAAATACCAATAAATACTCCGAAAAATATTAAAATCATTTTAAATCATTTAGGAGTATTTGGACAACCTTTAAAAACATTGTTTTGGTGTAAAATCAAAATCATCAAAATCATGATAAAACCATTTATCAAACAATCTCCCCCTTTTTGATGATTACAAACCAAAACAATTTTAACGAGGTCGATTTTGAAAACAAAACAATTTTACCGGTTAAAGAGAACTATCCGTTGTGAGCGACAACATTTCATGCAATAAAAACACAAGGATGGGAGTAGAGATATTCAAACACATATAGCAAATGCTCCCCCTATCAACATGCACAACAAGAGTAATATAGAAGAACTTCAACATAAGCTAAAGTCTTAGCTATTCGATATTGAGCTTAAGTATCAAAACTTAAAAGCTCCCCTGTCAAATAGACATCGTTAGAAACATATATAGGTCCATACTACAACTAATGGACTAAGAAACATATACAACCACAATATACCAAGAGTGGACAAAATATGATCCACAACTCATGACTTTCAATACCACAACATGACTTTCTTTTCGTTAAGCTTTTCTTAGCTTCTTTGAGCTAAAGAGCTTATAACCTATTTCTCCCCTTTGGAATCATCAAAAGAATGTTAGCACGATAAATACATCATATATTCATATCAAAGAGCACAACTAAACCGATGTATCGAGCTATTTGAGCATTGAAGCTTATAAACCAAATAGGAGGGAAAAGTCGAATCATACGACTTGTAGAGGTTTATGAAAACTCATTTGATAAGCAAAACATGATCTCTATAAATGTATAAGACTTTTGAAATCGAGAGAATCATGTAGGTGATGAATTTTTCATTGAAACATTTTATCGAACACTTGGCGGGCGTCAAAAATAGAAAAAGTTATATATAGCCCTTGTAAATGAAATCAAGCCAAGTTTTTCATCACCAAATACAATATAACAAATATCATTCATCAACACTCAATAAGCTCATCACAAATATATATGAATTACATCAAGAAAAATACATATAAGCCACAAACTCGAGGGTTCAACCCAATTGAGCTAAAGATAGTGAAATTCTTACCATTCAATCGGTAAAGTTGAGCAATGATGATGATAACCAAGCTAGATAATCCCCAAAATATAAAATGTATGCAATAAAACAAATTTTGAGTGAAATTTGTGTGCAATTCGCGAAGGGGACGAAAAAATGGACAAAATAAGCCAAAATGGCGAAGTCTGGAAACAACTATTTTTAGCCAAAAAATCATCGGGCGACCGGTCGGGGCATGGGCGACGGTCGGCGGCAGGCGGCCGGGTCGGCCTTGCCCCTGACCAAATTTGATGGTTCTTTTCTGCTTTTGAAAATCCGAAATTTGATCCAAAAATCCGATTTTTGCCCCTAAGTTTTAAAACGTGCAAAATGCAAACGTAGACCTCATTCAATATACATTATGTCATAATCAAGCTCGAAATGAGGTAAAATACTCGTGGTTAACGATCAAAAAGTCCGCGAGTTATCCTTGAGACGGAATTAAACACATCTCAAGTTTTTGTTAAAAATCACAATCCCTAAAAAATATATCGAATCTCAATATGTTTAGTTCGATTATGACGAACCAAATTTTGAATACGAATAACCGTATAATAGATACCAAACTTGTTATCCCAAAAAAAAGAACGTTTTAAATCTTTGAATACAACAAGTCATAAGAAGAAGTGCCTTTCAAATATTTGAAAATTTCTTTTAATGGCACTTTAATGAGATTCGTTGGGATAGTTTTTGAAGTCGAGCATATAGACATAAGGTATATGGAATGTCGAGTCTATAGGAATAATATAAGAAGACATACCTCGAATTTAATTGTCGACCGACATGCCTTTCTCAACCTTTGTCAATCTTTAGTCATAGAGGTTGAGATTGTTCTTCTTTCTTCAATGCTTAACTCCTTCAAGAGTTCTTATATAACCATCTTCTTGGCATTGAATAATTTGTAGTCCAAGCAAGAAATTGAGCTCCCCCATCATTCTCATCTCAAGCTCACCTAGTATCAACTTAGAAAACATATCTTGCACAAATATTCATTAATAGCACCATAAATATTATCAACAAAAATTTGCACAAGTAAACAACCTTGCCCTTTTTCACAAACAAAGAGAGTAGTATCAACTTTACCTTTTGTAAAATCATTTAGCAAAAATAGCTAAGTCTATCATACCATACACGGGGTACTTGTTTTAAACCATACAAGGCTTTAAAAAAGCAGTCATTTGGCCTAGAAAAATTTTAAACCCGGAGGTTGTTTTACATAGACTTCTTCTTGAATAAAACCATTTAGAAATTTGGATTTAACATCCATTTGGTAAAGCTTGAAATTTTCTTAAAACAAGAATGAGCAAGTAAAATGCAAATAGCTACAAAATGTGCTATGAGTGCAAATGTTACATCAAAATCGATTACCTTCTTCTTGAAAATACCTTCGAGCTACTAACCTCGCCTTAGTTCGACCAATGTTGCCTTGGTCATCGAGTTTGTTCCGGAATACCCTTTTTATCTTCTTCATCACTATCATCATAGGGCATCCAATTGATCTAAGGTGTTCATAATAGAACATTTACATCCAAATATTTGGAGTACTTCATTTCTCATCTACACAACTTAACAAACTCATTAACGGCATCGCTTATATAAGCAAGAAAAAATAGCCCAAGTGTAAAAACATGCCTCAATCACAAAATATCTTGCATAGTAGAAATAGACACTATATATAGAGACCATGAAGCAAGAAACACATACTATGCTTTTAGAATATCATCAAGAGTCTAATAAATCATGCAAGTTCAAATAAGCTTAAGAAAGCTATAAAAGGTCTCTTTTGAAATTTGAGAATCCAATAGCATATAATTGAGACCTCATTTAAAAGAAGTATTTGAACAAAAGTTGACAAAGCAAATATGTGCAATTAAATATCGAATAATGCCTTTCAAAAAATCTAAAAAATCCTCTTAATGGCATTTGTATGAAATACTATGAAAAACAAGCACAAATCATAATGATAAAAGTGTAGGCTAAGAGATATCACAAGTAAGCTCATGCCATAAAAATCCATAAGAGATGATAATACACTTTAGTCTACAAAAATGCACAAGAGTTTTAAAAACATCATATAAGGTCTTCCTTTTTAAAAACAAATAAGTTTTGAAGATCTTAATTTAAAATACATGAAAACTCATTTTGCAAGTAGGACACAAATAAAAACATGCATAATAGACAAATAAAATGCATATTTAATTAGGGAGATACGGTTTACCAATTATGCCATTTCCAAGGGTTGTGTCGTTCCCATTGTTGATGATATCTTCTTTGATTGCTCCATTTCAAAGGTTTGTTGCTTTCCCATTGTTGAAAGTCTCTTCTTCTTTGAAAATCATCTTGTTGATGATGTCTTTGCCATTTCAAGGATTGTGTTCTTCCCATTTTTGATTATACCCTCTTCTTGAAATTGGCTTTGTCGAAAATAGTTTCTCCTTCTTTGATCAAATGAAACGGTCATTTGATGTCTTCTTGGCGTATATAAATTTTCTTCGATCATTATTTCGCGGGTACCTAATATGACATTGTTTTGTGGTACCCTTATGTGTTTGGGTCCTTTGGGATTAGTCTTGAGACTTTTAGGTCTCCAACAATAATTGGAGCTATTTCTAGCCCGACAAGTATTTACCGTATGACCCTTTTACCGCAATAAAAGCATGTAATAATTCTAGGAGCATAATGACCAACGTGCTTAGAGACTTGATTCCTTTTCATGTGATTGACACCCTTAGGCTTATGATCAAGTTCTAGTTTGAATTATCACAACAATCAACAATATTGGTCATCTTATCGGTACTCAAGTTGGATTTAGATAAATCATTTTTCAAGCAATTTATATCCTCAACAAGAGTACTATTTTCTTTCTCAAGGTTTCTAACCTTGTCAAGAGTGGTGGTGTGAGCACATGATAGTGATTCATAGGAAGTAAATAAACTATCTTTATCATTCTTTAAAACAATGAATTCCTTTTTCAAATTTTTGTATTTAACAAGTAAGTTTTGGAATTCATCTTGTAGCTCATCATAATCATTTTGCAAGTCACTATATTCATTTTGCAATTCATTGTCATAAGAAGTAGAGGGTTTAGAACTTACCTCGTTTTCTTCTTCGATGCCCATGAGGCATTGTTCAACTTGTTCATCATGTGAGGTTGTAGAAGGCTTATCCCATGTTGTTGGATTTGTATCCATTTGTGAAGTAGATGCTTTTGAGTTGCTCCTTTCATTTGCATATACTTCATAGATGGCTTCTAATTTTGCCATACTTCATGTGCCGATTGAATACCTACAACATGATCAAATTCCAAAGTGGTAAGTGAACAAAGTAAAATATTAAGAGCTTTACCATTTAAAGAGATGATTTTCTTCTCTTCATCATTGAGCTTTTTGAAGCCTTTTGAGGTGTGTGGTGTATCTTTCATCGGAATGGATTCTCCATTAATGACGGTGTTCCAAATGTCGAACCCGCAACCTTGTAAGTAGCATTCCATTCTTTCTTTCCAAAATATAAAATTTTTGGAATCAAACCGAGGTGGCTTGGTGGTGGAGGTCTTAGGAAAGGTGAGCTTCGAGTAGCGACGATCGTTTCTCTTCACTCGCGATGTGAAACGAGCTTGCCAAAGAGTTTGGCTCGATACCACTTGTAAGTCCAGCGGCTACGATAATCTAGAGGGGGTGAATAGATTATCTCCATCTTTTCGATTTCGCCCTCTTTTAACAATCGAATGCTCAAACAAAATAATGAAGGTGCGGAATGTAAACAACACACGCGTCGATTTAAAGAGGTTCAACCCACCTAGGGCCTAATCTCTACCACCCAAAGTATATCCGGGATGGATTTCGAAAAGAAAAAGAATTTTATTAATTTACCAAAAATTAATACAACTTCAACTTACAACACCTTGAAGAGCACCACACTCTTCTTCAACACCACATTTGAGATTACCACAATCTCTTCTTGAAGATTACCACAATCTCCAACGGCACCTTGTGAAGATTACCACAATCTTCAACCTTGAAGAATACCAAATTCTTCAACACCTCAATAAGAAGATTACCACAATCTTCTCACACCTAACACCTAGATCACCCAAGTGTGCTCTTACCACAAGAACACTCACAAGGATATCTTGTGTTGAATGATAACCCAAAAATTCAAGATTACAACTCGATAATTGATAATACAATAGAGTGCAAGTGTAATCAAGAATAGCCTAGACCTCAAGAATGTGAAAGTGAATAGCTAGGCAAATTACAACAAGAAATAAGACAATGTAAGAACAAGTGTATTCTTGAGTGTATCTTGTTGTGTTGTAGTTTTCTCTCTTGTTGTTGTGCTTCAAAACTTCCTCTATTTATAGGAGATGATTGATACTTGATAGGCTCCTCTTGGAATCTGATTTCTACAAAAAATTGCAATTAAAAACAAGATTATAGCTGTTAGAAATCAATCCCACAATTTAGGAAAAGTCATCTGCACGCACAACGGTTAGAATTTTGCTGTCAAAGCATAGGGCGACCGGTCGCACAGAAATAGAAGTTTGAAACATAAAGCACCAAATTAACACAGGGCGACCGGTCGAAGGGCACCTCGACCGGTCGAGCCTATGTGCGACCGGTTGCACTGATCAATTTTGAGAGTTCTCAAGTTTCTGTTTCACGAAACTTGTTCCTGTGTACATGGTCGCTCGCCGTCGGCGTCGACCTCCTCATTGACAAGTTGTCCGATTTTTATCAAAAATAAACCTCAAGAAATACTCCGAAAAATTCGTAAAAACATTTTAAACCGATCGGGAGTATTTAGGACAACATTAGAAATATAGTTTTGAAGAAATAAAACATTTACACAAAAAGTGTTGTCCGATATAAATACCAATAAATACTCCGAAAAATATTAAAATCATTTTAAATCATTTAGGAGTATTTGGACAACCTTTAAAAACATTGTTTTGGTGTAAAATCAAAATCATCAAAATCATGATAAAACCATTTATCAAACAGTTCCATCCTAAAACCAATTTATGGTAGGACGAGTAACTCATTTGGCTTATAAAGTGGACTCTCTTCCCTTAATTAATTAATATGGGACAACTCACAAGTGATATATCTCAACAATGATGCAAGTTGATGTGATAGATTTTTAGCAAAATGTTTTTTAGGGATTTTTAGCATAAATAATGATTGGTGATTTGAAAATGTATGAAAGAGTTAATAGTATATTTATGATATAAAAGTATAATGATGATGATTGATGTAATATTTTTTTCTAGTGAAATAATAATTGGATGTGAATGATGATTGAAAAATGAGAATAAATGAATAGTGTATTTTTTTGAAAAAAAGAAATTACAAATAATCACACGTTGGAACCAATTAAAATATTTCTTTTAGCGATATCTTAGGAAATTTTTCTACAAGCAATCGCAACTTTGTATTATTGGCCTTAATTTCTTCAATGTTAAATGTGGAAAACAAAGGAGTTGTCTACTCGTTTCTTTTTTACCAGTGCTTTAATTATCGTTGGTTTACAAATCATAGAAGACTCAATATACATTTACATAATTATATCTATAAAAGTATATATATTTGATATTTATGGATTCAATACATCGTATAATAGTAGAAATATATAGGAATTAGATCAAATGAGACCACATTCCATAGGTAAGACAATGTGGACTAATCATGTTCACAAATTTGAAATTTTAGATGGTTGAGATTTGACTGATTTAATGGCTTTTTTTAAATCAATTAAGGGTAAGATGATATAATTTTATTATTTGCAGTTTCATTCCCATTTGGTAACTCCTCCAAATCGGTTCATCTCCCCCCCAATTCGCTCGTCAGTTCCTTTTTTGAATTTTTACACTTTTCGTGGGCTCGTGGTTCCCTCCATATCCGAAATCTTCGAAGCGAGAGAGAGTAAGTCGTATCGTGAGTGTGTCGTGAGAGTATTATATCATTTTCTCAAGGCGAAGTGTAATTTCTTTGAGCGAAAGAGACCAATCTTCTTCTTCATCTCTGAAACACGGTAAGAATTATTTTCTTCAGTTTTTTTTACTTTAATTGTGAAACTCTATGGTTTTATTTAATTTATTTTTTATTACGATTTTGTTGTGTTTTGGGAAGAATGTGATTGCGAGTTAAAATCATTATCTAGGGTTTAGTTTGTTTCTTCATGTATTTTTTCGGTGATGGTGGTTAAGCTTTTGTTAATGGAGGTTCTAGGTTTTTTTCTAGTCGAAGAAGATGGATTATGGTTTTATATGTTTGATGTACACTTATATTTTAGTATAGGTTACCGTATACTTATATATTTTTCGATGTATACTTATATGTGTAGTTAATTTTTGATGTATGTAGTTATACAACATTGTATACTTATGTGTTTTGTTGTATACCTATATTTGTTGAAGAAGATGGTTTATGGTTTTTGAAAAAATTAGGAGATTTTTTATGTATACTTATATGTGTTTTGATGCGTATTTACTAAATTTATTTTATATTCTGCACTAACACTTTATTTTTGGTTTTTTTTGTACAAGGACTGGAGTTTTGTTAATCATGGCTAAAAGAGGTGAAAAAGTGAACAACACGTCGAGGGCGACTGTATACATAGTCTGATTTTATTGTACAGTTAGACATAGTTTACTGTATGAATAGTCTGATTTTATTGTATAGTTAGACATAGTTTATTGTATAGATAATCTGATTTTATTGTATAGTTAGATATAGTTTACTGTAGACTGGTTTTATTGTATAGTTAGACATAGTTTACTGTACAATAATTTAGTTAATTGATTTGTGTCTATTCGTTGTTATTTTTTAATTATTGTTATTTGGTATACCGTAATAAACTGTAATTATTGGTCTGCCCAAAATAATCTTGATAATCGATTCCCTAATTCAAGGTCCCCACATATTTTTGTTTGACAATTTTAATATGGTACATATATGTTAAACATACAAAGTATAAATAGTGTTAAATATACAAGTAAATATATGTTAAATATACAGTATAATAATGAGTGTGATTCTCTCTCTATAACTGATCTACTTAATTCAGGGTCCCCACATGTTAATGAGCGTGATTCTCTCTCTTTCTATACTGATTCCTTAATTCACGGTCCCCACATGTTTTTGTTTGACAATTTTAATATGCAGTAAATTTATGTTAAACATACAGTATAATAGTGTTAAGTATACAGTAAATATATGTTAAATATATAGTATACTGCAGCACAGAGCACATGCGTGATTCTCTCTCTCCCCATCGTGATTCTCTCTCTCTCCCCATAACTGATTTCATATTTGGACGGTCCCCACATGTTTGTTTAACAATTTTACCCTTTCTGGGATTTAATTAAATGGTTAATGTATTATTATCCCAAATTATTCCTAGCCTTTGATGTAAATAGGGGAGGATTGAGATTAGTCCACACTATCTCACCATAAAGATCCTCCCTGAAATATATAAACTATGTTTTTGATAATTTAATCAAATATGAATTATTCATCTAAGCATGGACCATCATGTTTTGTCAACCAAGAAATGAATGTGATCTTTAATGAATAAGATTCAATGACTTATTGTAGATGGGCCGATAAGCGTCTTTTTATATTCAAAACCCAACATCATTGACGCCCAACAACTGACCGGTCCATGGGAAGGCCTAAGCAAGTTTTTGGTCCTTTATGAAAAGCACATAAGGCTAATTGGGCCTTTTTTTTTGAACTCTTATGCTTAAACTTTTTCCAATGACTCTGTTTTCATTCAAACTGATTTTACAAGTGTCCCTATTTGGGTCAATTTGCTTTTCTTCCTGCCCCTTGTTGGCATTCTCAAGTCCTTGGGAAAATCTGTGTCAAAATTGGTTCACATATTTGCTGTGATAGACCTATTTTTGAGAAAGCAAGGCCGGCCCTAGCAAGAGTTTTGGTTGACATTAATCCTTCCAAAAAAACCTCCTAATTCTGTGCAAATACAACTTGCTAGTGGTTATTCTTTTGATCAAAAAGTGCAGTATTAATTTATTCCAAAATTTTGTAAAGTATGTTTTTGTTTCGGACATTATTCTGATAACTGCTTGGGAATGATAGCCCCCCTGCAAAAGGCTCTAATTCCCTACCAAAAACTAAAGAAATTCCGAATAATAAAAAAAGATAAACCTATTGTAGCCTCAGAGCCAGCTTCTGTCTCTAATGTGGCTAAAGATAAAGGTAAAAACGTAGTGCAACCTGCCATTCAAGTCTTTGAACCTGAATTGACCCCTCCTAATTCTTTGCATGTTACTAATGCTACAAAGGTTTCCACATATATTGAGTCTGTCAATCATAACCTCTATGCTGAAAAAGCACCAGAAAAGAGTAATCTAGCTAATATCTCTGTGTTAAAATCAAGTAATGCTAATGCTTCTTGTGTTGATGCTATTAACCCTTCAGTGCTTTCAGAAAACCTGCAAGGTATAAACCATAAAACTAGGCTGCTCAAGCCTCTAATGTCGAAGGTGAATTTGAAGGGAGTCTCTCCAAAAGTGCAAAAAGAAAATTAAAGAAGTTGCAACAGCAGCAAGCCCCAAGCAATGCTGCCGCAACTTCATCTATATCAATTTTGCCAAACCTTAGTCATAATCCTTCTAAAGATTCTTCTGGTAATGTTGTTCATGTTTCTGATAGTCTAATCATATCTAAACCTACCTCTGTTGTAGCCTCAGTAAGAATTCCAATCAGAATAAAAATTCTTCTAAAATTCCTCAGAATCAAGTTCCAAATGGCTCAAAACCTTCTTGAACGCATGATTATGGGTATAATGTTGGTAAGAAAAAATAATTTGTTTGTTATTTATGAAGATTGTTGCTTGGAATATTAGGGGTTTTAAGAACCCCACCAAACATAAACATTTACTTTCTTTTATTAAAGAGCAAAATTTGGATGTGGTTTGTCTTCTTGAAACTAAATTGGAGGATGAAATCTGTTCAAATTCTGTCTTATGTGATTTTATTGTTAGAACTAAATTCCCTGGTTGGTGTTTTGTTAATAACTTTCATGTTCACGAAAATGGTCGGATGTTGCTGATTTGGAATCCTTGTCTTGTTTAGCTTGATGTTCTTTTCATAACCTCTCAACCGATCCACTGCCAAATTCGTGCAAAAACTTCCTTTATTTATGGGTTGTATTCGTGGATTGTTAGAAGGGAATTATGGCATTGATTTAATGGATATTGGTCAGTCCTTAAATGAACCTTAGTTAATTCTTGGTGATTTTAACTGCATAAAATCTCCTAAGGACAAATTTAATGGTACTGCCATTACCAATTATGAACTTGAAGGTTTTCAGGATTTTTGTCACTCTCTAGAGTTATGTGATGTTCAATCTTCTGCATGTTTTTCACTTGGACTAACAATCTTGTTTGGTGCAAAGGCTTGATAGAGCCTTAATCAATCCAACTTGGTTTGCTTCAGGCTTTAATATTTCTGCACATATTCATGTTCCAGGTGCTATCTCTGATCCCTCACCTCTCATTATCTCTCTGCTTAATCAGAATTCTAATATTTCTAAGCCTTTTAAGTTTTATAATATGTGGACTTCCCACTCTTCATTTAGTAATATTGTTCAAAATGCCTCGTCCTCCTGTTTGGGGCACTATACAGCCTCTGTAGGAAGCTGAAACTTTTAAAACCTGATTTAAAAGCCCTTAACTCTCAGCATTTCAGTCACGTTTCCTCCAGAGTAAAAATGGCCAAAGATGCTTTGGAATCCCATCAAGAACTCCTTCATCAGAATCCTTCTGATTCCTCTCTTTATTCTGAAGTTAAAATCCTTAAACAAAATGTAATATCTCTTACTAATGTTGAAAAGATGTTCCTATCTCAAAAAGCTAAGTGCAACTTTCTTAATCTTAGTGACAAAAACACTAAGTTCTTTCGTATCATTATTAAGAGAAACTCTTTAAAAAGACAAATCTCTTTAGTTTTTTTTTTTTTTGCAAGATGGTTCTCAAACTTCATCTTTTGAAGAACTCTCCCAAGCTTTCATGATTATTATACAGGGTTGTTTGGAACAGATTATCAAGTTTAACCCATTGATAATTCTGTTCTTTCAACTGGCCCTTATCTTTCTGAGGAGCTCTGTAATCTCTTAACTGCCCAAATTCTCCCTAGTGACATCAAAGATGCTATCTTTAATATTGAAGATGAAAGATCTTCAGGCCCTAATGGGTATTCCTCTGTTTTTTTTTTTAAAAAAATCATGGGATATTATTGGCGGTGATGGGGTTAATGATGTCCTTGAATTCTTTACTAATGCAAAATTACTTAAACAACTTAACCATTCATCAATTGTCCTTATTCCTAAAACTGAACAGTTCTCCCACAGTGATTTTAGGCCTATTGTATGTTGAAATATCATTTATAAAGCCATTACTAAAATCATTGCATCTAGACTTAATAAAGTTCTTCCAATTCTTATTAACCCTGCCCAAGTTGTCTTCGTGGGAGGGAGAAGTATTACAAATAACATCTTTCTTGCCCAGGAAATCATTAGAAACTATGCGAGGAAAATGATATCACCTAGATGTACAATCGAAGTGAATCTTAAAAAAGCTTATGATACTATTTTCTGGTCCTTTTTGCATGACATTCTTGTTGGTTTGGGCTTCCCAAATTTGTTCATTGATTGGATTGTGGAGTTTGTCTCCTCTGCTTCATTCTCAATGTTTATTAATGGTACATTGCAAGGTAAGTTCCCAGGTAAACGAGGACTGAGACAGGGTGACCCCATGTCTCCTGGTCTTTTCCTCCTTTGTATGGAATATCTCTTTAGACTTATTAACCTCAAAACCAATAAGCCTGAATTTAATTTTCACCCCAGATGTGGTGATTTAAAAATTAATCATCTTGTATTTGCGGATGATCTTATGATTTTTTGCTAGAGCGAACATTCCTTCTGTCAAAATTCTAATAAACTGCCTAAATGATTTTAAATCAGTTTATAGGCTTGATATTATTCCTGCTAAATCTAACGTGTTTACTGTTGGTATGTGGGTCCTGAATTGGATATACTCCTTGAGCTCCTTAATTTTCTAGTGGCAGCTTACATGTTAGATATTTGGGTGTTCCCTTTATTGCACAAAAACTAAAAAAGTGTTCATTATGCACCTTTATTTGATAAAAAAATCTTGCATACATTAATAAACGGATGCCAATACTTTATCTTATCTGTCGTAGACTCTTACTCATTAAATCTTTGCTTCAAGGTGTTGAATATTTTTGCTCCAAACTTTTCTCGGCAAAATTTTCCTTTGGGATAACAATACATCCCCATTAATTGGCATGATGGTTGCCTCCCTTTAGGTGAGGGGGTCTTGGCATTTGAGATGTGCATGCTTGGAGTAAGGCCCTTCTTTTTAAAGTACTTTGGAATATCCACCAAACGATTATGTTTGGGTAAAATCGTTCCCTCATTCTACCTTAAGCGTGAATCAATTTGGGAGTGGAATCCAAAGAAAATGATTCTATTCTTTTAAAAAGAATTTGTGATATTAAGAGTGAACTTGTTCTCAAATGGAAACGACTCTCCGCTATTAATAAGCTGATTTCTATCTCCGAAATAATAAACTTAACATATCTAAAATTTATGACATTTTTAGAGATTTTTGGGAAAAAAAACTGAAATCTACCATTTGGAAGCATTATATCCCTCCTAAGTACACTTTCTATACTTGTCTTGCATTTAGGGATAGATTAGCTACTATTAATAATTTACCCTATGCTAATCTTGATCCTCGTTGTCCCATTTGTATGCGGGTTAATGAATCAGCCCCACATTTTTTTTTTTCTCCTGTTGATCACTACTTACCCCATCTCGAACAGATAAAAAGGTGGCTTAAAATGCACAGTTTATGGGCACACTTGCGATGCTATCAAGTGGATCTTAAAAGATAGTGTTGATCCATTTTAAATTAAGAAAAGCCCGAATGATTGCACTTAATCGCACCATCTTTCATATTTGAAAGGCAGGAATGCTAATGTTTTCGAAGGCACACCAATCTCATGTTGTCTTTAAAAGATCCAAACTCATGTTTACTATGTTATTTACTCCTTATTCCCTCGTGATTTGGTTTCCTTTTGATATCCACTTTGTGGGAAACTTGTTGATGTAATCAGTAAAATCTAAACCTCCGATTTTAGTGGAATCATCCCCTCTCTATCCCCCGCCTCATGACTTCCTTTTCTTTGTTTGCTTTTTATGTTTTGTTTCTTGTGTGTTTTTATTCCTTAGCGAAATCCCCTTTATATCCCCTCCTCATGACTCCCATTTTTTTTTTTATCCTGTTTTTGGTTTCTTCTTGGTGTGTTTGGTTCCTCTTAGTGGTATTCCCCTATATTCCCCTCTTCAGACCCTCTCTTTATGTTATATGTCTTTTCATTGTTTCCTTGTGTGTTTTGGCTCTTTTGGATCTTCTTATAATATGTAATATCCCGTATTTTTCTATTATTATTATATGAATTATAATTTTATTAATCGAAAAATATAATTTTAATTGCCACATTTAATAGGATTTCGATTATGAATTTAGAAGTACTCAAACTTAATTAAAAGAATATGAAAGGTGAAAGGTTATAATTTTTAATGTATGAACTTAATTTTCAATCATAAATTCTTAATTCAACTCTATAAATTGAAAATCTTCCTTTACAAACTTCACCCTATTTCTCTAAAATCGATTCAAGAATCGAGAATCAAGAGGTTTAGAATAATCGTTTTAGTTACTACGCGGATTAACGTAAATCGATTGAGGTGGGGATATTTCTATTCAAGTGTTGTTTGTCATTATTAAATATTTCATATATGTGTTTTCGTTTATGTGCAACGTGGAAAGAGGAAATCATGTTAGTCGGGGGACCGTAAATAGGTCTGGGGATCAAAAGAATCCTCGGGGTAGCCCATGATGCTATAAAGTAATCGCCGATCAGAGGAAAATTATAGAGGAAAAATTACATGTTGAATATTTGCGATTACGCCTATTGATGTATTTAATTATGACAAACGTGTCCCCACGGAGCAAGTTGAAAGCTCACCCTATTTTTATTAAAACTTTTCAGGTTGAGGAGCTCGATCGAGGATTGGAGGCGGTGGATGCAAAGTCAATGATTTATTTAATTTGAATTTTTAGAAACCATTATTTGTTAATTAATTTGAGTACTTACTGTTAATAGTTAGTATTTTAATTTTTTTTTAGAATAAATGTTTTGGTTTGAATAAATGTACTTTTGTTTATTTGGAAATTCCTTTTGAATTATAAGCAATGTTTTATAAAATATTTTATTTTATAATTCTTTTATTGAATTACTTTTTTGAAAATCGGGTCGTTACAAATGGTATCGGAAGCAGGTCTGATTTGTAGACTTGGAAAAAAATATATCTTTTCAAATTTTAAAAGAAAATTATCTAGTGACATCCACCTCCGCCATATCTCGTCGGATTCCTCAAGGTACGTCATTTATTATGCCACGCTATTTATTTTATTCATGAAATGTTTTATATTATCAAGTTTTAAAAGTACATTTTATAAATTCAAGTCATCATTTTTTTTAAAAAGCACATCGCACGCGTACTTTCAACATTAGACAAAAATTCCTCGTGTAAAAATAAATGACACTATTTTCTATGAACTTTGTTAAGACAACGAATTTCGAGGACGAAATTTTTAAAGGGGGATACTATGTAATATCCCGTATTTTTCTATTATTATTATATGAATTATAATTTTATTAATCGAGAAAAATATAATTTTAATTGCCACATTTAATAGAATTTCAGTTATGAATTTAGAAGGACTCAAACTTAATTAAAAGAATATGAAGGTGAAAGGTTATAATTTTTAATGTATGAACTTAATTTTCAATCATAAATTCCAGAATTCAACTCTATAAATTGAAAATCTTCCTTTACAAACTTCACCCCATTTCTCTAAAATCAGATTTAAGAATAGAGAATCAAGAGGTTTAGAATAATCGTTTTAGTTACTACGGATTAACGTAAATCGAGTTGAGGTGGGGATATTTCTATTCAAGTGTTGTTTGTCATTATTAAATATTTCATATATGTGTTTTCGTTTATGTGCAACGTGGAAAGAGGAAATCATGTTAGTCAGGGACCGTAAATAGGTCTGGGATCAAAAGAATCCTTGGGGTAGCCCGCAGTACTATAAAGTAACTGGCCAGTCAGAGGAAAATTATAGAGGAAAAATTACATGTTGAATATTTGCGATTACGCCTATTGATGTATTTAATTATGACAAACGTGTCCCCACGGAGCAAGTTGAAAGCTCACCCTATTTTTATTAAAACTTTTCAGGTTGAGGAGCTCGATCGAGGATTGGAGGCGGTGGATGCAAAGTCAATGATTTATTTAATTTGAATTTTTAGAAACCATTATTTGTTAATTAATTTGAGTACTTATCTGTTAATAGTTAGTATTTTAATTTTTTAGAATAAATGTTTTGGTTTGAATAAATGTACTTTTGTTTATTTGGAAATTCCTTTTGAATTATAAGCAATGTTTTATAAAATATTTTATTTTATAATTCTTTTATTGAATTACTTTTTTGAAAATCGGGTCGTTACAAATGGTATCGGAAGCAGTCTACGATTCTCAGACTTGGAAAAAAATATATCTTTTCAAATTTTAAAAGAAAATTATCTAGTGACATCCACCTCCGCCATATCTCGTCGGATTCCTCAAGGTACGCCATTTATTATGTCACGCTATTTATTTTATTCATGAAATGTTTTATATTATCAAGTTTTAAAAGTACATTTTATAAATTCAAGTCATCATTTTTTTTAAAAAGCATTACTGCACGCGTACTTTCAACATTAGACAAAAATTCCTCGTGTAAAAAAAAATGACACTATTTTCTATGAACTTTGTTAAGACAACGAATTTCGAGGACGAAATTTTTTAAAGGGGGATAGTATGTAATATCCCGTATTTTTCTATTATTATTATATGAATTATAATTTTATTAATCAGAAAAATATAATTTTAATTGCCACATTTAATAGAATTTCAGTTATGAATTTAGAAGGACTCAAACTTAATTAAAAGAATATGAAAGGTGAAAGGTTATAATTTTTAATGTATGAACTTAATTTTCAATCATAAATTCCAGAATTCAACTCTATAAATTGAAAATCTTCCTTTACAAACTTCACCCTATTTCTCTAAAATCGATTTAAGAATAGAGAATCAAGAGGTTTAGAATAATCGTTTTAGTTACTACGCGGATTAACGTAAATCGGTTGAGGTGGGGATATTTCTATTCAAGTGTTGTTTGTCATTATTAAATATTTCATATATGTGTTTTCGTTTATGTGCAACGTGGAAAGAGGAAATCATGTTAGTCGGGGGACCGTAAATAGGTGCTGGGATCAAAAGAATCCTCGGGTAGCCCACAATACTATAAAGTAATTGGCGTCAGGAGGAAAATTATAGAGGAAAAATTACATGTTGAATATTTGCGATTACGCCTATTGATGTATTTAATTATGACAAACGTGTCCCCACGAGCAAGTTGAAAGCTCACCCTATTTTTATTAAAACTTTTCGGGTTGAGGAGCTCGATCGAGGATTGGAGGCGGTGGATGCAAAGTCAATGATTTATTTAATTTGAATTTTTAGAAACCATTATTTGTTAACTAATTTGAGTACTTACCGTTAATAGTTAGTATTTTAATTTTTTAGAATAAATGTTTTGGTTTGAATAAATGTACTTTTGTTTATTTGGAAATTCCTTTTGAATTATAAGCAATGTTTTATAAAATATTTTATTTTATAATTCTTTTATTGAATTACTTTTTTGAAAATCGGAGTGTCGTTACAAATGGTATCGGAGCGGGTCTACGGTTACGTAGACTTGAAAAAAATATATCTTTTCAAATTTTAAAAGAAAATTATCTAGTGACATCCACCTCCGCCATATCTCGTCGGATTCCTCAAGGCACGTCATTTATTATGCCACGCTATTTATTTTATTCATGAAATGTTTTATATTATCAAGTTTTAAAAGTACATTTTATAAATTCAAGTCATCATTTTTTTTTTTAAAAGCATTACTGCACGCGTACTTTCAACATTAGACAAAAATTCCTCGTGTAAAAAAAAATGACACTATTTTCTAAGAACTTTGTTAATACAACGAATTTCGAGGACGAAATTTTTTGAATGGGGATAGTATGTAATATCCCGTATTTTTCTATTATTATTATATGAATTATAATTTTATTAATCAGAAAAATATAATTTTAATTGCCACATTTAATAGAATTTCAGTTATGAATTTAGAAGGACTCAAACTTAATTAAAAGAATATGAAAGGTGAAAGGTTATAATTTTTAATGTATGAACTTAATTTTCAATCATAAATTCAGAATTCAACTCTATAAATTGAAAATCTTCCTTTACAAACTTCACCCTATTTCTCTAAAATCGATTTAAGAATCGAGAATCAAGAGGTTTAGAATAATCGTTTTAGTTACTACGCGGATTAACAGAAATCAGTTGAGGTGGGGATATTTCTATTCAAGTGTTGTTTGTCATTATTAAATATTTCATATATGTGTTTTCGTTTATGTGCAACGTGGAAAGAGGAAATCATGTTAGTCGGGGACCGTAAATAGGTGCTGGGATCAAAAGAATCCTCGGGTTAGCCCGCAATACTATAAAAAATCGGCGATCAGAGGAAAATTATAGAGGAAAAATTACATGTTGAATATTTGCGATTGCGCCTATTGATGTATTTAATTATGACAAACGTGTCCCCATGGAGCAAGTTGAAAGCACACCCTATTTTTATTAAAACTTTTCAGGTTGAGGAGCTCGATCGAGGATTGGAGGCGGTGGATGCAAAGTCAATGATTTATTTAATTTGAATTTTTAGAAACCATTATTTGTTAACTAATTTGAGTACTTACTTGTTAATAGTTAGTATTTTAATTTTTTTAGAATAAATGTTTTGGTTTGAATAAATGTACTTTTGTTTATTTGGAAATTCCTTTTGAATTATAAGCAATGTTTTATAAAATATTTTATTTTATAATTCTTTTATTGAATTACTTTTTTGAAAATCGGGTCGTTACAAATGGTATCGGAAGAGGTCTACGATTCTGTAGACTTGGAAAAAAATATATCTTTTCAAATTTTAAAAGAAAATTATCTAGTGACATCCACCTCCGCCATATCTCGTCGGATTCCTCAAGGCACGTCATTTATTATGCCACGCTATTTATTTTATTCATGAAATGTTTTATATTATCAAGTTTTAAAAGTACATTTTATAAATTCAAGTCATCATTTTTTTAAAAAGCATTATCGCACGCAGCGTCTTTCAACATTAGACAAAAATTCCTCGTGTAAAAATAAATGACACTATTTTCTATGAACTTTGTTAAGACAACGAATTTCGAGGACGAAATTTTTTAAAGGGGATACTATGTAATATCCCGTATTTTTCTATTATTATTATATGAATTATAATTTTATTAATCGAGAAAAATATAATTTTAATTGCCACATTTAATAGGATTTTGATTTATGAATTTAGAAGGACTCAAACTTAATTAAAAGAATATGAAAGGTGAAAGGTTATAATTTTTAATGTATGAACTTAATTTTCAATCATAAATTCAGAATTCAACTCTATAAATTGAAAATCTTCCTTTACAAACTTCACCCTATTTCTCTAAAATCGATTCAAGAATCGAGAATCAAGAGGTTTAGAATAATCGTTTTAGTTACTACGCGGATTAACGTAAAATCAGTTGAGGTGGGGATATTTCTATTCAAGTGTTGTTTGTCATTATTAAATATTTCATATATGTGTTTTCGTTTATGTGCAACGTGGAAAGAGGAAATCATGTTAGTCAGGGACCGTAAATAGGTCTGGGATCAAAAGAATCCTCGGGGTAGCCCGCAAGATGACTATAAAGTAATCGGCAATCGGAGGAAAATTATAGAGGAAAAATTACATGTTTAATATTTGCGATTACGCCTATTGATGTATTTAATTATGACAAACGTGTCCCCACGGAGCAAGTTGAAAGCTCACCCTATTTTTATTAAAACTTTTCAGGTTGAGGAGCTCGATCGAGGATTGGAGGCGGTGGATGCAAAGTCAATGATTTATTTAATTTGAATTTTTAGAAACCATTATTTGTTAACTAATTTGAGTACTTACTTTGTTAATAGTTAGTATTTTAATTTTTTAGAATAAATGTTTTGGTTTGAATAAATGTACTTTTGTTTATTTGGAAATTCCTTTTGAATTATAAGCAATGTTTTATAAAATATTTTATTTTATAATTCTTTTATTGAATTACTTTTTTGAAAATCGGGTCGTTACAAATGGTATCGAGAGCGAGGTCTACGGATTCGTAGACTTGGAAAAAAATATATCTTTTCAAATTTTAAAAGAAACTTATCTAGTGACATCCACCTCCGCCATATCTCGTCGGATTCTCAAGGCACGTCATTTATTATGCCACGCTATTTATTTTATTCATGAAATGTTTTATATTATCAAGTTTTAAAAGTACATTTTATAAATTCAAGTCATCATTTTTTTAAAAAGCATTCGCACGCGTACTTTCAACATTAGACAAAAATTCCTCGTGTAAAAATAAATGACACTATTTTCTATGAACTTTGTTAAGACAACGAATTTCGAGGACGAAATTTTTTAAAGGGGATACTATGTAATATCCCGTATTTTTCTATTATTATTATATGAATTATAATTTTATTAATCAGAAAAATATAATTTTAATTGCCACATTTAATAGGATTTGATTATGAATTTAGAAGGACTCAAACTTAATTAAAAGAATATGAAAGGTGAAAGGTTATAATTTTTAATGTATGAACTTAATTTTCAATCATAAATTCAGAATTCAACTCTATAAATTGAAAATCTTCCTTTACAAACTTCACCCTATTTCTCTAAAATCGATTCAAGAATCGAGAATCAAGAGGTTTAGAATAATCGTTTTAGTTACTACGCGGATTAACAAATCGAGTTGAGGTGGGGATATTTCTATTCAAGTGTTGTTTGTCATTATTAAATATTTCATATATGTGTTTTCGTTTATGTGCAACGTGGAAAGAGGAAATCATGTTAGTCGGGGGACCGTAAATAGGTCTGGGATCAAAAGAATCCTCGGGTTAGACCGCAAAGATTATAAAGTAATCGGCCGGAGGAAAATTATAGAGGAAAAATTACATGTTGAATATTTGCGATTACGCCTATTGATGTATTTAATTATGACAAACGTGTCCCCCGGAGCAAGTTGAAAGCTCACCCTATTTTTATTAAAACTTTTCAGGTTGAGGAGCTCGATCGAGGATTGGAGGCGGTGGATGCAAAGTCAATGATTTATTTAATTTGAATTTTTAGAAACCATTATTTGTTAACTAATTTGAGTACTTCTGTTAATAGTTAGTATTTTAATTTTTTAGAATAAATGTTTTGGTTTGAATAAATGTACTTTTGTTTATTTGGAAATTCCTTTTGAATTATAAGCAATGTTTTATAAAATATTTTATTTTATAATTCTTTTATTGAATTACTTTTTTGAAAATCGGTCGTTACAAATGGTATCGAAGCGAGGTCTACGGTTACGTAGACTTGGAAAAAAATATATCTTTTCAAATTTTAAAAGAAAATTATCTAGTGACATCCACCTCCGCCATATCTCGTCGGATTCCTCAAGGCACGTCATTTATTATGCCACGCTATTTATTTTATTCATGAAATGTTTTATATTATCAAGTTTTAAAAGTACATTTTATAAATTCAAGTCATCATTTTTTTAAAAAGCATTCATCGCACGCGTATTTTCAACATTAGACAAAAATTCCTCGTGTAAAAATAAATGACGCTATTTTCTATGAACTTTGTTAAGACAACGAATTTCGAGGACGAAATTTTTTAAAGGGGATACTATGTAATATCCCGTATTTTTCTATTATTATTATATGAATTATAATTTTATTAATCAGAAAAATATAATTTTAATTGCCACATTTAATAGAATTTGATTATGAATTTAGAAGGACTCAAACTTAATTAAAAGAATATGAAAGGTGAAAGGTTATAATTTTTAATGTATGAACTTAATTTTCAATCATAAATTCAGAATTCAACTCTATAAATTGAAAATCTTCCTTTACAAACTTCACCCTATTTCTCTAAAATCAGATTTAAGAATCGAGAATCAAGAGGTTTAGAATAATCGTTTTAGTTACTACGCGGATTAAGTAAATCAGTTGAGGTGGGGATATTTCTATTCAAGTGTTGTTTGTCATTATTAAATATTTCATATATGTGTTTTCGTTTATGTGCAACGTGGAAAGAGGAAATCATGTTAGTCGGGGACCGTAAATAGGTGCTGGGATCAAAAGAATCCTCGGGGTAGCCCCGAGACTATAAAGTAAGCGGCCGAGTTAGAGGAAAATTATAGAGGAAAAATTACATGTTGAATATTTGCGATTACGCCTATTGATGTATTTAATTATGACAAACGTGTCCCCACGGAGCAAGTTGAAAGCTCACCCTATTTTTATTAAAACTTTTCAGGTTGAGGAGCTCGATCGAGGATTGGAGGCGGTGGATGCAAAGTCAATGATTTATTTAATTTGAATTTTTAGAAACCATTATTTGTTAACTAATTTGAGTACTTTGTTAATAGTTAGTATTTTAATTTTTTTTAGAATAAATGTTTTGGTTTGAATAAATGTACTTTTGTTTATTTGGAAATTCCTTTTGAATTATAAGCAATGTTTTATAAAATATTTTATTTTATAATTCTTTTATTGAATTACTTTTTTTGAAAATCGGGTCGTTACAAATGGTATCGGAGCAGGTCTACGGTTCTCGTAGACTTGGAAAAAAATATATCTTTTCAAATTTTAAAAGAAACTTATCTAGTGACATCCACCTCCGCCATATCTCGTCGGATTCCTCAAGGTACGTCATTTATTATGCCACGCTATTTATTTTATTCATGAAATGTTTTATATTATCAAGTTTTAAAAGTACATTTTATAAATTCAAGTCATCATTTTTTTTAAAAAGCATTTCGCACGCGTACTTTCAACATTAGACAAAAATTCCTCGTGTAAAAATAAATGACGCTATTTTCTATGAACTTTGTTAAGACAACGAATTTCGAGGACGAAATTTTTTAAAGGGGATACTATGTAATATCCCGTATTTTTCTATTATTATTATATGAATTATAATTTTATTAATCAGAAAAATATAATTTTAATTGCCACATTTAATAGGATTTTGATTATGAATTTAGAAGGACTCAAACTTAATTAAAAGAATATGAAAGGTGAAAGGTTATAATTTTTAATGTATGAACTTAATTTTCAATCATAAATTCAGAATTCAACTCTATAAATTGAAAATCTTCCTTTACAAACTTCACCCTATTTCTCTAAAATCGATTCAAGAATCGAGAATCAAGAGGTTTAGAATAATCGTTTTAGTTACTACGCGGATTAACGTAAATCGGTTGAGGTGGGGATATTTCTATTCAAGTGTTGTTTGTCATTATTAAATATTTCATATATGTGTTTTCGTTTATGTGCAACGTGGAAAGAGGAAATCATGTTAGTCGGGGACCGTAAATAGTGCGGGATCAAAAGAATCCTCGGGGTAGCCGCAAGACTATAAAAATCGGCGATTAGAGGAAAATTATAGAGGAAAAATTACATGTTGAATATTTGCGATTACGCCTATTGATGTATTTAATTATGACAAACGTGTCCCCACGGAGCAAGTTGAAAGCTCACCCTATTTTTATTAAAACTTTTCGGGTTGAGGAGCTCGATCGAGGATTGGAGGCGGTGGATGCAAAGTCAATGATTTATTTAATTTGAATTTTTAGAAACCATTATTTGTTAACTAATTTGAGTACTTACTTGTTAATAGTTAGTATTTTAATTTTTTTAGAATAAATGTTTTGGTTTGAATAAATGTACTTTTGTTTATTTGGAAATTCCTTTTGAATTATAAGCAATGTTTTATAAAATATTTTATTTTATAATTCTTTTATTGAATTACTTTTTTGAAAATCGGGTCGTTACAAATGGTATCGGAAGCGAGGTCTACGGTTCTGTAGACTTGGAAAAAATATATCTTTTCAAATTTTAAAAGAAAATTATCTAGTGACATCCACCTCCGCCATATCTCGTCGGATTCCTCAAGGTACGTCATTTATTATGCCACGCTATTTATTTTATTCATGAAATGTTTTATATTATCAAGTTTTAAAAGTACATTTTATAAATTCAAGTCATCATTTTTTTTAAAAAGCATTCGCACGCGTATTTTCAACATTAGACAAAAATTCCTCGTGTAAAAATAAATGACGCTATTTTCTATGAACTTTGTTAAGACAACGAATTTCGAGGACGAAATTTTTTAAAAGGGGATACTATGTAATATCCCGTAATTTTCTATTATTATTATATGAATTATAATTTTATTAATCAGAAAAATATAATTTTAATTGCCACATTTAATAGAATTTCGAGTTATGAATTTAGAAGGACTCAAACTTAATTAAAAGAATATGAAAGGTGAAAGGTTATAATTTTTAATGTATGAACTTAATTTTCAATCATAAATTCAGAATTCAACTCTATAAATTGAAAATCTTCCTTTACAAACTTCACCCTATTTCTCTAAAATCAGATTTAAGAATCGAGAATCAAGAGGTTTAGAATAATCGTTTTAGTTACTACGCGGATTAACAAATCGGTTGAGGTGGGGATATTTCTATTCAAGTGTTGTTTGTCATTATTAAATATTTCATATATGTGTTTTCGTTTATGTGCAACGTGGAAAGAGGAAATCATGTTAGTCGGGGGACCGTAAATAGGTGCAGGATCAAAAGAATCCTCGGGGTAGCCCGCAGATTATAAAGTAAGCGGCGATCGGAGGAAAATTATAGAGGAAAAATTACATGTTGAATATTTGCGATTACGCCTATTGATGTATTTAATTATGACAAACGTGTCCCCACGGAGCAAGTTGAAAGCTCACCCTATTTTTATTAAAACTTTTCAGGTTGAGGAGCTCGATCGAGGATTGGAGGCGGTGGATGCAAAGTCAATGATTTATTTAATTTGAATTTTTAGAAACCATTATTTGTTAACTAATTTGAGTACTTACTTGTTAATAGTTAGTATTTTAATTTTTTTTAGAATAAATGTTTTGGTTTGAATAAATGTACTTTTGTTTATTTGGAAATTCCTTTTGAATTATAAGCAATGTTTTATAAAATATTTTATTTTATAATTCTTTTATTGAATTACTTTTTTGAAAATCGGGTCGTTACAAATGGTATCGGAAGCAGTCTACGGTTACGTAGACTTGGAAAAAAATATATCTTTTCAAATTTTAAAAGAAAATTATCTAGTGACATCCACCTCCGCCATATCTCGTTTGGATTCCTCAAGGTACGTCATTTATTTATTATGCCACGCTATTTATTTTATTCATGAAATGTTTTATATTATCAAGTTTTAAAAGTACATTTTATAAATTCAAGTCATCATTTTTTTTAAAAGCATTCTGCACGCGTACTTTCAACATTAGACAAAAATTCCTCGTGTAAAAATAAATGACGCTATTTTCTATGAACTTTGTTAAGACAACGAATTTCGAGGACGAAATTTTTTAAAGGGGATACTATGTAATATCCGTAATTTTCTATTATTATTATATGAATTATAATTTTATTAATCAGAAAAATATAATTTTAATTGCCACATTTAATAGAATTTGAGTTATGAATTTAGAAGGACTCAAACTTAATTAAAAGAATATGAAAGGTGAAAGGTTATAATTTTTAATGTATGAACTTAATTTTCAATCATAAATTCAGAATTCAACTCTATAAATTGAAAATCTTCCTTTACAAACTTCACCCTATTTCTCTAAAATCGATTCAAGAATCGAGAATCAAGAGGTTTAGAATAATCGTTTTAGTTACTACGCGGATTAACGTAAATCGGTTGAGGTGGGGATTTTTCTATTCAAGTGTTGTTTGTCATTATTAAATATTTCATATATGTGTTTTCGTTTATGTGCAACGTGGAAAGAGGAAATCATGTTAGTCGGGACCGTAAATAGGTGGGATCAAAAGAATCCTCGGGGTAGCCCGCAGATTATAAAAAATCGGTCCAGAGGTCGGAGGAAAATTATAGAGGAAAAATTACATGTTGAATATTTGCGATTACGCCTATTGATGTATTTAATTATGACAAACGTGTCCCCACGGAGCAAGTTGAAAGCTCACCCTATTTTTATTAAAACTTTTCGGGTTGAGGAGCTCGATCGAGGATTGGAGCGGTGGATGCAAAGTCAATGATTTATTTAATTTGAATTTTTAGAAACCATTATTTGTTAACTAATTTGAGTACTTATTGTTAATAGTTAGTATTTTAATTTTTTTTTTAGAATAAATGTTTTGGTTTGAATAAATGTACTTTTGTTTATTTGGAAATTCCTTTTGAATTATAAGCAATGTTTTATAAAATATTTTATTTTATAATTCTTTTATTGAATTACTTTTTTGAAAATCGGGTCGTTACAAATGGTATCGGAGCGGTCTACTGTTGTAGACTTGGAAAAAAATATATCTTTTCAAATTTTAAAAGAAAATTATCTAGTGACATCCACCTCCGCCATATCTCGTCGGATTCCTCAAGGTACGTCATTTATTATGCCACGCTATTTATTTTATTCATGAAATGTTTTATATTATCAAGTTTTAAAAGTACATTTTATAAATTCAAGTCATCATTTTTTTAAAAAGCATTCGCACGCGTCTTTCAACATTAGACAAAAATTCCTCGTGTAAAAATAAATGACGCTATTTTCTATGAACTTTGTTAAGACAACGAATTTCGAGGACGAAATTTTTTAAAGGGGATACTATGTAATATCCCGTAATTTTCTATTATTATTATATGAATTATAATTTTATTAATCAGAAAAATATAATTTTAATTGCCACATTTAATAGAATTTCAGTTATGAATTTAGAAGGACTCAAACTTAATTAAAAGAATATGAAAGGTGAAAGGTTATAATTTTTAATGTATGAACTTAATTTTCAATCATAAATTCCAGAATTCAACTCTATAAATTGAAAATCTTCCTTTACAAACTTCACCCCATTTCTCTAAAATCAGATTCAAGAATCGAGAATCAAGAGGTTTAGAATAATCGTTTTAGTTACTACGCGGATTAAATCGTTGAGGTGGGGATTTTTCTATTCAAGTGTTGTTTGTCATTATTAAATATTTCATATATGTGTTTTCGTTTATGTGCAACGTGGAAAGAGGAAATCATGTTAGTCGGGGACCGTAAATAGGTGCGGGATCAAAAGAATCCTGGGGTAGCCGCTTGATACTATAAAGTAATGGGTCATCAGGAGGAAAATTATAGAGGAAAAATTACATGTTGAATATTTGCGATTACGCCTATTGATGTATTTAATTATGACAAACGTGTCCCCACGGAGCAAGTTGAAAGCTCACCCTATTTTTATTAAAACTTTTCGGGTTGAGGAGCTCGATCGAGGATTGGAGGCGGTGGATGCAAAGTCAATGATTTATTTAATTTGAATTTTTAGAAACCATTATTTGTTAACTAATTTGAGTACTTATTGTTAATAGTTAGTATTTTAATTTTTTTTAGAATAAATGTTTTGGTTTGAATAAATGTACTTTTGTTTATTTGGAAATTCCTTTTGAATTATAAGCAATGTTTTATAAAATATTTTATTTTATAATTCTTTTATTGAATTACTTTTTTGAAAATCGGGTCGTTACAAATGGTATCGGAGCAGGTCTACGGTTTGTAGACTTGGAAAAAATATATCTTTTCAAATTTTAAAAGAAAATTATCTAGTGACATCCACCTCCGCCATATCTCGTCGGATTCCTCAAGGTACGTCATTTATTATGCCACGCTATTTATTTTATTCATGAAATGTTTTATATTATCAAGTTTTAAAAGTACATTTTATAAATTCAAGTCATCATTTTTTTAAAAAGCATTCATCGCACGCGTACTTTCAACATTAGACAAAAATTCCTCGTGTAAAAATAAATGACGCTATTTTCTATGAACTTTGTTAAGACAACGAATTTCGAGGACGAAATTTTTTAAAGGGGATACTATGTAATATCCCGTATTTTTCTATTATTATTATATGAATTATAATTTTATTAATCAGAAAAATATAATTTTAATTGCCACATTTAATAGAATTTCGGTTATGAATTTAGAAGGACTCAAACTTAATTAAAAAGAATATGAAAGGTGAAAGGTTATAATTTTTAATGTATGAACTTAATTTTCAATCATAAATTCAGAATTCAACTCTATAAATTGAAAATCTTCCTTTACAAACTTCACCCTATTTCTCTAAAATCAGATTTAAGAATCGAGAATCAAGAGGTTTAGAATAATCGTTTTAGTTACTACGCGGATTAAAATCGGTTGAGGTGGGGATATTTCTATTCAAGTGTTGTTTGTCATTATTAAATATTTCATATATGTGTTTTCGTTTATGTGCAACGTGGAAAGAGGAAATCATGTTAGTCGGGGACCGTAAATAGGTCTGGGATCAAAAGAATCTCGGGGTAGCCGCATGAGATTATAAAGTAAGCGGCGATCGAGAGGAAAATTATAGAGGAAAAATTACATGTTGAATATTTGCGATTACGCCTATTGATGTATTTAATTATGACAAACGTGTCCCCACGGAGCAAGTTGAAAGCTCACCCTATTTTTATTAAAACTTATCAGGTTGAGGAGCTCGATCGAGGATTGGAGGCGGTGGATGCAAAGTCAATGATTTATTTAATTTGAATTTTTAGAAACCATTATTTGTTAACTAATTTGAGTACTTTTGTTAATAGTTAGTATTTTAATTTTTTTTTAGAATAAATGTTTTGGTTTGAATAAATGTACTTTTGTTTATTTGGAAATTCCTTTTGAATTATAAGCAATGTTTTATAAAATATTTTATTTTATAATTCTTTTATTGAATTACTTTTTTGAAAATCGGTCGTTACAAATGGTATCGAGAGCGAGTCTACGGTTCTGTAGACTTGGAAAAAAATATATCTTTTCAAATTTTAAAAGAAAATTATCTAGTGACATCCACCTCCGCCATATCTCGTCGGATTCCTCAAGGTACGCCATTTATTATGCCACGCTATTTATTTTATTCATGAAATGTTTTATATTATCAAGTTTTAAAAGTACATTTTATAAATTCAAGTCATCATTTTTTAAAAAGCATTTCACATAGCGTCTTTCAATATTAGACAAAAATTCCTCGTGTAAAAATAAATGACACTATTTTCTATGAACTTTGTTAAGACAACGAATTTCGAGGACGAAATTTTTTAAAGGGGATACTATGTAATATCCCGTAATTTTCTATTATTATTATATGAATTATAATTTTATTAATCAGAAAAATATAATTTTAATTGCCACATTTAATAGAATTTGAGTTATGAATTTAGAAGGACTCAAACTTAATTAAAAAGAATATGAAAGGTGAAAGGTTATAATTTTTAATGTATGAACTTAATTTTCAATCATAAATTCAGAATTCAACTCTATAAATTGAAAATCTTCCTTTACAAACTTCACCCTATTTCTCTAAAATCGATTCAAGAATCGAGAATCAAGAGGTTTAGAATAATCGTTTTAGTTACTACGGATTAATGTAAATCGGTTGAGGTGGGGATATTTCTATTCAAGTGTTGTTTGTCATTATTAAATATTTCATATATGTGTTTTCGTTTATGTGCAACGTGGAAAGAGGAAATCATGTTAGTCGGGGACCGTAAATAGGTGCAGGATCAAAAGAATCCTCGGGGTAGCCCTTGATGCTATAAAGTAAGCGGCGATCGAGAGGAAAATTATAGAGGAAAAATTACATGTTGAATATTTGCGATTACGCCTATTGATGTATTTAATTATGACAAACGTGTCCCCACGAGCAAGTTGAAAGCTCACCCTATTTTTATTAAAACTTTTCAGGTTGAGGAGCTCGATCGAGGATTGGAGGCGGTGGATGCAAAGTCAATGATTTATTTAATTTGAATTTTTAGAAACCATTATTTGTTAACTAATTTGAGTAGTTCTTGTTAATAGTTAGTATTTTAATTTTTTTTTAGAATAAATGTTTTGGTTTGAATAAATTTACTTTTGTTTATTTGGAAATTCCTTTTGAATTATAAGCAATGTTTTATAAAATATTTTATTTTATAATTCTTTTATTGAATTACTTTTTTTGAAAATCGGGTCGTTACAAATGGTATTAGAGCAGGTCTACGGTTCTGTAGATTTGGAAAAAATATATCTTTTCAAATTTTAAAAGAAAATTATCTAGTGACATCCACCTCCGCCATATCTCGTCGGATTCCTCAAGGTACGTCATTTATTATGCCACGCTATTTATTTTATTCATGAAATGTTTTATATTATCAAGTTTTAAAAGTACATTTTATAAATTCAAGTCATCATTTTTTTTAAAAAGCATTCGCACGCGTACTTTCAACATTAGACAAAAATTCCTCGTGTAAAAATAAATGACACTATTTTCTATGAACTTTGTTAAACAACGAATTTCGAGGACGAAATTTTTTAAAGGGGGATACTATGTAATATCCCGTATTTTTCTATTATTATTATATGAATTATAATTTTATTAATCAGAAAAATATAATTTTAATTGCCACATTTAATAGGATTTCGGTTATGAATTTAGAAGGACTCAAACTTAATTAAAAGAATATGAAAGGTGAAAGGTTATAATTTTTAATGTATGAACTTAATTTTCAATCATAAATTCTTAATTCAACTCTATAAATTGAAAATCTTCCTTTACAAACTTCACCCTATTTCTCTAAAATCGATTCAAGAATCGAGAATCAAGAGGTTTAGAATAATCGTTTTAGTTACTACGCGGATTAACGAGAAATCGTTGAGGTGGGGATATTTCTATTCAAGTGTTGTTTGTCATTATTAAATATTTCATATATGTGTTTTCGTTTATGTGCAACGTGGAAAGAGGAAATCATGTTAGTTAGGGACCGTAAATAGGTGCGGGATCAAAAGAATCCTCGGGGTAGCCCGATCTTTATAAAGAATGGCGGCGATCGGAGGAAAATTATAGAGGAAAAATTACATGTTGAATATTTGCGATTACGCCTATTGATGTATTTAATTATGACAAACGTGTCCCCACGAGCAAGTTGAAAGCTCACCTTATTTTTATTAAAACTTTTCAGGTTGAGGAGCTCGATCGAGGATTGGAGGCGGTGGATGCAAAGTCAATGATTTATTTAATTTGAATTTTTATAAACCATTATTTGTTAACTAATTTGAGTACTTATCTTGTTAATAGTTAGTATTTTAATTTTTTTTTTTTAGAATAAATGTTTTGGTTTGAATAAATGTACTTTTGTTTATTTGGAAATTCCTTTTGAATTATAAGCAATGTTTTATAAAATATTTTATTTTATAATTCTTTTATTGAATTACTTTTTTGAAAATCGGGTCGTTACATAATATAATTAAAAAAAAAGAATAATATTTTTGCCCTCCAAATTATTCGGTTTTTTCGACTTTGCCACCTAAATTTTTTTTGGGACATTTTACCTCCTGGAGTTCAAGGATGTTGCACATAGCCTCCTGGGTCTCGTCGCCGGTGGAATATTCCATCGGAATCTTATCATGTGCAATGCACGTGGGGGTAAAATTGTCTTTTGACTCAAATTATACTAATAATATTATAGTTTGCTATCTAAACTTTGTGTGATTGTTACTTTGCTATATGAACTTTGAGCGACTTACACTTTACCTCCTCGGTTTAAAAAATATTAAAAATTTATGTGTATACATTTATTTTATATATTTTAATATCTTGATGAAACATAAATAAATTTAACTAGTATTCACTTCAATAAAATATATTATGAATAATATTTATATTCTTTTTTTTTTACTTTCTTGTAGAATTGTAGTTTACTTTCTTGATTTACTTTATTAGTTTATAAATTTAAAAAGTATAAAGTTAATGTTAATCCAATTTATCAAATTACAAATAAAAATATACATAATTATTTAGCCATTTTGAGCTAAATGAAATAATATAAGTAGATAAATATAAATTCTAATATATTAGAATGAATTTTCATAAATAATATATAATAGGTAGTAATAAGTTTGAAACTTATTATTAAAAACCCTATACTATATTTTAAAAGTAGAAATAATGCATTTCCTTATATTTGTAATACTTTTATATTTTTTAAATTTACTTGAACTTATAAAAATAAGTTTGAATTAAATTGTATTATGTAATTATAAAATTGACACTTGTGTATATTTATAATTATTTTTCATTTCAAAGTTCATAAAATTAGTTTTTTTCCTAAAGTTGATGTGAAAAAAATATTCAATTAAATAAGTTAAAAAAAAGAAGAGATTACAAAATAATTGTATTGATAACATATTTTATTGAAATGATACTAGTAAAATTTACTTATTTTTGGTGAAAATATTAAACAATATATAAAATAAATGTATACACATAAATTTTTTTTTTTTTTAAGCGAGGAGCTAAAGTGTAAATCGCTCCATGTTCATATGGAAAAGAAACAATTACTCAAAGTTTAGATGGCAAAATGCAATAATATTAGTATAATTCACTCAAATGACAATTTTGCCCACACGTGCATGGCATGTGACAAGATTCCGGTGGAATATTCCGCCGGCGACGAGACCCAGTAGGCTATATGTAAAACCCTTGAATTTCGAGGAGGTAAAGTGCACCAAAAAAGGTTTAGGTGGGAAAGTCAAAAACCGGAATTGTCACGCCCAAACGTGACGTGACAACGATCAATCACTTAAGCAGAATTAAATCAACGATCTAAACCAAAGATACCAAACTCCAAGTGAAATAGAGTCTAATGCGGAATTAAAATAAACACGAGTACAAATTACAATCTTAAAAGGTGGCGGTATCCGAATACAACCCAAAGATTATATGAATTAACTTACGGTCCAAACAAAATAAAAATGAAGGAGTTCAACAACAAATAAAAGTAAAAGGAAATGTCGCTCCACATCACGGATATGGATTCAATCTGCAGAGGTTCGATGTCTTGGCGAACTCTTCATCTAAAGGTTAGAAAACGAGGAGGGAATGAG
This sequence comes from Rehmannia glutinosa, assembly GCA_016081115.2. Lineage (NCBI taxonomy): Eukaryota > Viridiplantae > Streptophyta > Magnoliopsida > Lamiales > Orobanchaceae > Rehmannia > Rehmannia glutinosa. The sequence continues at coordinate 19,074,327 of CM071926.1, read as the reverse complement.
ACGAGAAATCTCGGTGGATGGGGTGATCGTGTGCAAGTGTGGCGATATAAATAGTTAATGTGAGAAATTTAGTTGTATGAAAACGCGTGAGCAATGATGCATGATTTCACACCCAATCCACAAGCGTCGTGATAAATATATTGAGTAACATACTTATATATTTTAAGAAAATAGTTCGTGGTCACGCAGCACTATGGTTCAAGCGGGGCGGGAGGATTGCGACGGATTTGTAACGCCAATCCAATGCAATACAAGTAGCGATTGCGTGCACGGATTTGTAGCGCCAACAAATGGGTCCGATTAACTCCGAATCGTGTGGATCGAGGCAAGCGATTCCTTCGTTCTTCCTTGTAACTCCCGAGCAAGATGGTCCAAGACTGTCACCTTATCGCTCGTAGGCAAAGACAAAATCCACAATGGAGCTAGCAAGGCTCGGATTTGTCATAATCATGATTATACCTCAAATCACTACGACCCGCTTCCCTTGGACAAACTCCGTCCCTCGATTTGCGGGATTAGGGCGATGGGGCGGGAAGAGTGGAATAGCGGCCGAGCTGCCGGTTCCATTCGACGTATCCACTCGATTGTGAGCTCGACACACCAAGTTGACTCAAGCAAGAAATTAAATACACGCGTTCGGGTAGTCAACCAGGCAATCAGTATATTGATTCGGAAGCGATTCATGAAAAGTTTTCAAACATTTGCGTAAGGTAATTATGGCGTTGGTGGAGTTATTTGGATGAAGATGATTATCGGGAGGATAAGCAATCTTAGATATCTTGAAATATTAGGTGGAACATAAGTCCCATTATAGATTCAAATCGCAAGACGAGGAAGTCGCCTGCGATCGGGTATTAATGTCGGTCAAGGCGGTCCGATAAGTCAATGGGTTTTTTTTTTTTTGAGAAAATAAAATATTTTAATTAAAAATTGAAGTCAGAGGGTCCAGGGCTATTTCTTTAAAATAAAAATAATTTGAGTTAGGTCCTTGTTAAAAAGAAAATTTTCAATTAGCCCCGTTTTGTAAAAACTAATTCTTTTGGGGTTAAAAATTGAATAAATAAATGTCCCGACCTTGAAAAATTATGAGGTCAGTTCTTAAATTCTCTAAATTGTTCAGAGATTCAGGTTTTTAAAGTTTTGAGGTCGAGTTTTTATAAAATTCTCACATTAGCCCCAAATTTGTTAAAATTGTCATTTCGGTCCTTAAGTTTAAAATAAATGGAACTCACAACCCGGAAGGGATTTTAATGTGATTCCAGTTGGAAAATGTCACTAAGGTCCGTGGAATATTGGGACAAAAAAGTTTTAAAAATAAATAAGTATAGGCCCCTTAACTTTTAAAAATCTCATTTTTGTTCCATTTTGAAATAATTGTCTTTAAGGCTTTTAGGGGTCCAATTGTTATGAAATTTAAACCTTTGGTCCAAAATATAATTAAGTTACAGTTAAATTAGTCCTGGAAATTTCATTTGGGTCCTCAAGTTTAATCTTTTACACATTGGTCCCTCAAGTTTTATAAAATTACTCTCCAAGCTCTAAACACTTGGATTTTTGGAATACACTTAAAATATGTTATTTCCAGTCCCTTAAGAGTTAAAATTTCAAATTTTAAAATTAGGGTCTGGTACAGTTTCGAAAATTGCAAAATAGCCCTTAAACTTCTAAAATTTTACAATCTAGTCCTTGGGCTTTTAAGGGTTGATTTTATTTATCTAAAAACTCTTAAAACTTTATTAAAATGTCAAAACATAATTTTTGAACCTGAGTTCAGTCCCAAAAATCGAAATTTACAGAGGGGTCCCTTAAGTTTTATTTTCTTGCAATTAAGTCCACCAACTTTCCATTTTTGCATTTTAAGTCCAAAAGTTGAAATTTAATCAATTATGCTCGACTTGTCCAGGTTATAAATCATTTAAAACATAGATTTCAAGAGTCATACACATTCATATCATTCTCATACAAAATTTCATCAAGTATAACAATAAAGTGTACATGTATGCCCTATTTTTCGATAAATCGCATTTTTTAGCAACACTTGAGAATTTTTCCAACTTGATACAAGAAAATAGCATGCAATACATAATATATATCTCAAGTGCTCAAAATCAAAATACTACATGCAATTTGTTAAATAAAACACCTAGAAGTTGAAAGGATTTTTCCACCCACCTCGTAGTAGTTTCTCGGGTTGATCTAAAATGTAGTCTTTTTCTTGAATCAACTTCTTGACTCAAACTCTTGAAGATCAGCCCCTAAATGGTATCCAAACCATATTTTGGTGTTAAATTTAAAGTCTCAAATTTAAAGAAATTAATAGGATCAAATGGCTACTACTTACCTTAATATCCTCAAATAGTCTCTAAAAATGGAATTTTTCCTTGAAGCTTCTAACTTCACTTGAGATGGTGTAGGTCAGCCCCTAAACTTCAAAAATTCATATCCTTGAGTCAAAATTTAATTCTTCATGTTGTCAAGAGAAAAATACTAAAACCATAATTTTCTCACCTTAAAAATGTGTAGTCTTGAATTTCCTCTTGGTTGGTAGTCAAGTCTAAGTCTATTAATTCTTCAACAAATTCCACTAGGAGTACCTCAACAAGAAGGATTCATCAAGTTAGGAATTGAAGGTATAAGTTTGAAGTTTCAAGGAGATGAAATGAAATGAAAGGAAAAGAAAATTTCTCACCTATTGCTTGTATTTTTCGCCCTTTGGAAGAATTAGGAGAGGATATTGTGTGTTTTTGTCCAAGTATTGAAATGAGTAGAAGTTGGAGAGTTTGAAAAAATGTTTAGGACAAAAAGTGAAATTTTTGATTCCCCTAATAGAGCTAATGGCGAAAATTGGCTTGGGAGGGAATTTTTTTTTTTTTAATTAAAAGTTGGCCTCATTTGATTGTTAACAAAAACAATTGACATAATTCCTTACCTAATAATACTATGGCCGAAAGAGAGAGAGGTAGGGAACTTTTCTTTTCTTTTCTTTTTGTAATTTAATGTTGGATGGTGACTTGTAGTGGACCTAGTGATAATAAGAAAAGGATTAGAATTGATTCCCCTTATGTGCTATAGCCGAAAGTTTTCATTAAGGGGGTTAGGGGATTTTTTTTTTTTTAAACAAAGGTAGGTATATATATATATGTGATTATATATATATATAAATATATAATATAGAAGGATAAAAATATGGATGTTAAATAACAAAATTGTATATATATATATATATATTTTTGAATAAGGTAAAATATTTGAAGAAGGATTGAAATGTACTCCTAAATTATCGAGGGTCCAATATTTCTAAAGTCGAAATCAATCGATCAAGTTTTAATACTAGAGAAGGAATATAAAATCGTCAGGCCCGAAAACGCGAAATGCATAATTGACGTTGGAAGAAATAAATAAAAAAGTAGAGTCGCGTTTCATTAATAATAGGTTTGTGATACATAGCCGAATAAATAATCACTAATAACATCATATCTCACGTTGTTAAAATCAGGGGCCTCACATTCACCCTCTTAAAAGAATTTGGTCCCCAAATTCTCTTGAGAACAACTCGGATATTGATTCCTCATGTCTTCTTCCATCTCCCATGTTGCGTCTTCATCTCGGTTGTGGTTTCGCCATACAACCTTAACCATCGGAATCTCTCTATTACGAATCGACGATTCATTTGGTCAATGATCCGAATTGGTTCCTCGGTGTAAGATAAATTTTCTATCAGAGGAGGAGCATCACGAGTAATAATATGTTCGGGATCCGGTTGGTACTTTTTCAATCTCGATACATGGAATACATCGTGCATTCCGCGCACGGTCTTAGGTAACTCGAGTCGGTAGGCCAACTTCCCGATCCTCTGCAAAATCTTGTAAGGTCCAATATATCTCGGACTTAGCTTGCCTCCCTTCTTTGGATTGATTAATCCTTTCCGTGGCAAAGAGTCCGAGAAATACTTCATCTCCGGCTTCAAATTCCAAGTCCTTTCTCCTCTTGTCCGCGTAACTCTTTTGGCGGCTCGAGCTGTCTGCGGATCCGTTCCTTGATCAACTTGACCTTCTCCATGGCCTCCGAACTAAGTCGACCTTTGGAATCGATGGTGACTTTCGTTTCTCTTTTGGAGTCCATTGGTCATCGATCTCCCAGTGTAGTGGGGATCTACACTTTCGCCCATACAAGGCTTCGTAGGGTGCCATCCCAATTGTGGCACGATAGTCATTATTATAAGCGAACTCGGCCAATGGTAAGTGTGAATCCCAACTTCCTTGGAAGTCCAACGTGCATGCTCGCAAACATGTCTTCCGGGGTTTGAATCGTTCGCTCGATCGCCATCGGTTTGTGGATGTCTTCTTTGTCTTTGAAACTTAGCGAGGTACCCAATTCCTCATGTAAGCATTTCAGAATCTAGAGATAAATCTCGGGTCTCTCGTCGACACTATGTCGTGGCACTCCATGCGGTCGAATGATCTCGGATATAAATCTGCGCAAGTTTACGCAAGGTGTCGGTTTTCTTCATGGGTAGGAAGTGTGCGATTTTGTGAGTCGGTCACGACTACCCATATAGCATCATCGCCTCGCCCGGTCCTTGGTAGATCCGTCACGAAGTCCATCGTTATGTGTTCCCATTTCCACGGGAATTTTCAACGGTTGTAATAAACCGGATGGTCGTTGGTGTTTAGCTTTTACTCGTTGACAAGTCAAGCATCTCGCAACGAACTCTCGCTACCGGTTCTTCATGTTTGCCCACCAAGTAATGTTGTTTCAAGTCCTTATACATTTTGTTTCCTCCAGGATGTATAGTGTATTTCAACGGTGTGCTTACGAGAGGATTCTGTTCCTAAGTTGCTCATCACTCGGTACACAAATTCTATTCCAGAAATCGATGATCCCATCTTCCCTGCACGAGAATTCGATCTCTCTCCTTTGAGTATCTTCTCTTTTAGTTTTTGAAGTTGCACGTCAATCCCCTCGTGTTACTTTGATCTCGTTCGGTAGATCGGGTTTAATCGAAATATTAGCACACGAAATTCGAGTCTTGGTTCTTGTCGGATTCCAAGTGCTCAATTCTTCTAATGATCTCCACTCTCGAATCATTAGTCTAGCTAAACTCGCTTTACGCTCAAGGCGTCGGCTACTACGTTAGCTTTCCAGGGATGGTATTGAATATCAAAGTGATAATCTTCTATTAACTCCATCCATCTCCGTTGCCTCAAATTGAGTTCCTTTCGAGAGAATAGATACTTTAGGCTCTTATGATGTGTAAACCGTGAATGTTGCTCCGTAGAGATAGTGTCTCCATTTCTTTAATGCGAACACTATTGCCGCCAATTCCAAGTCATGCGTTGGGTAATTGGCTTCATACGGTTTGAGTTTCCGTGATGTGTAAGCAATGACCTTTCCTTCTTGCATGAGCACGCTCCTGAGTCCTTCCTTTGATGCGTCACACTGTAGATGACAAAGTTTTTGTTCCCTTTGGAAGGGCTAAGATCGAGCCGTAGTAAGTCGTTTCTTCACTCTTGAAACTAGCCTCACACTTGTCATTCCACTCAAACTTGACTTGCTTCGGGTTAGTCGAGTGAGTGGTCCTGGGCTATCTTGGAGAAATCTTGGATAAATCTTCGATAATATCCAACTAGTCCTAAGAAACTTCTAATCTCTAAGATTCTGAGACTCGGGTTGTTTCCATTCAACCACCTGTCTCAGACTTTCAAGGATCTACGGCGATCCCAAAGTGTCCGGATACTATGTGTCCCAAGAATGCGACTTCACTAAGACAAAATTCGCACTTTTGAATTTGGCATACAAACTTTGTGCTCTCGTAGTGTCTCTAAAATAATTTTCAGATGACGCTCATGCTCCTCTTTAGACTTGGAGTATACGAGTATGTCATCAATGAATATCACTACGAATTGATCCAAATAAGGTTGAAAGACTCGATGCATTAGATCCATAAACGCTGCTGGTGCGTTTGTCAGACCGAAAGGCATCACTACAAACTCGTAGTGTCCATATCTGGTCTGAAATGCTGTTTTGGAAACGTCCTCTTCACGGATCTTTAATTGATAATATCCTTGTTGTAAATCAAACTTCGAGTACATCGTCGCTCCTTGAAGTTGATCAAAAGCGATTCGTCTATCCTCGGGAGGGGATATTTGTTCTTGATGGTCACGCTGTTAAGTCCGCGATAGTCTATACACAGTCTTAATGTGCCATCTTTCTTTTTGACAAACAGTACCGGTGCTCCCCACGGAGACGTGCTCGGTCGGATAAATCCCACATCCATCAGCTTTTGTAATTGAGTCTTCAACTCTTGCAACTCAACAGGAGCCATTCTATACGGCGTTCTCGCGATCGGGCGGTTCTGGTAATACTCGATGGTGAACTCAACTTCCCTATCCGGAGGGACAATGGTGAGTTCTTGTGGAAATACATCTCTGTATATTCCGATACTATAGGTACTTGATTAATTTGTGTCTCAACCTTAGGTTTGTTAATTACAAACGCCAAGTACCCTTGTGCCCTCTAGTGATCGCCTTCCCGCTTTCATTCTTTGAAATGATTGGGGCAATCTTAACCGTGCGCCTTCCGAAATTTCCACTTCGGCTTACTGCAGGTTCACATAGTTTAATGGACTTGCGATAGAAGTCCATTTGTGCATGGTGTGCGAAGACAACCGATTCATTCCCAATATAATGTCGTATTCGGATATAGGTAGCAAGATCAAATCAGCGAGGAAAGTTTATCTCATCAATCTTAACTTCGCATGCATTATAGATAATATCATTATTCGGCTTGCGCCCATAGGAGTGGACACTTCTAAACCTATAGGCATATGTTCCATGCATGCATGCAAACTTATGTACAAAATGTGGTGCGACAAATGAATGCGTTGATCCAGGGTCAAATAGTACTTTAGCGTAGTGGCTAGATATTAGAAGCGCACCTTCCACCACGTCGTTGTCTCCGGAGCCTCATGTCCGGCTAGTGCAAATGCTCGAGCAGCATCCTTGCCCGATTACCCTGGCCGTTAGCCGAAACTCCGTGGTTGCACTGCTTGTTTGGTTGGCCTTCGTATTTTGGGCAATCCTTGGTGATGTTGATTACTACCACAGCGTAAACACCTTCCTCATTTACGCCAACGGTCATTGGCGGTATGTCGGTTTTTGGCAATGTGTACAGACTTGGCCTGGTTTTCCTCAGATCGGTCCTTTCCTTTTCTCGTTCTTAATAATCTGGCCCCCCTTCGAATTTTAACAGCGGCCTTGATGGTTGTCCCATCTTTGTCCTTTTGAGATTGTTCGATGGCCTATTGTTGAATATGACCAATGCGGTTAAGTCCGACTCAATGCGGAGTCCGCTTTTATCAAGGGGTGAGTATGTGGTTATTTCAACGAGTCAAAAGTCAAGTTCGAGTTCCATTTGAGCCCCGTGTGAACTTATACAATTTGTCCTCTTCCGTCTTTGATTGTTCCCTGGGGCATATTTGGATAACCGATGGAATTCAGACTCATCTTGGGCCACAGACATGTTCCCTGTCTCAACTTATGGAATTCATCCGGCGTGCCTCCTTCACGACTTGGGGTATGTATTGCTCATTGAATTCAGCCAGAAATTTTCCCATGTCCTATCTATTTGATCCTGTTCCCACTTTCTCTCAACTGTTCTCCACCAATCTCGAGCGGTGATTCTAGTCGGAACACGGCGAGCGTAACCTTTTGTTCCCCGAGTATTGAGAGCATTGAAGATATTCTCCGGTTTCCGATCCATTCTTCTCGCTTTCACGTCATCCGGTTCCCCTAAGAAAGTCGGGGGGTCGATCGTAAAAACCGCTCCAAGGTGCGGTCATTCGTCTCTCGAGTAGGTTCATGGTTAGCCGACGAGGCTCCGCTTGTTGCCTCATGAAAACTAATATTTCTTTGCAAAGGCTATTGCGATTAGGTTATCTCCTGCGATTGGCGGAGGAGGTGGTGGCACGGGGAGGGTACCCGTTCCTGGTACGTCCACATACCTACGGGAACACGGCGGGGTCTCCTCGTCCACGGTTTCGGCCATGTATCTCGTAGTTTAGCTACAATTGAGAAAGGAATGATTTCAATAAGTACTTTGCATATAACAAGTTATATCACAACAACAATACACAAGACATAGAATAAGTAGAAAAAGTATATTCATTGATGTGAAATTTGAATACACGAATGATTTCATACAACAGAATATAAAATCGAAGATAAACTAGAGTCGAGGATACAACTTGATTAAGGTACAAATCGAAAACAAAATACAACAGGATGGAATTAAGCATCGGCTAAAATCTAGCATATAAGTTATCTACTCGGGTGAGGTCGCCGTCATCATCACTAGCGGCCTCGCCCATAATCGGATCTTGATCGGGCCGAGGTACCACTCAAAGATTAGGCCGATCGGCTAAATCTTGCCATCCTTTGCCCGATCCAGGAGCATCATCGAGGGGCGGCTTCAAGTGCCTCGGGCTCTTCATCTTCCATTGGATCTCATCGGGATCCTCTTCGGGATCTTCTTCAGGATCCTCCTCGGGATCCTCTTCATTATCGGCCTCAAGTCGGGCATGGGTTCCGCCTCGTGGTGGTGGCAATCGGTGGCGCATTAGCTGCTAGTGCGGCGACCTTCCAAAGCAAGATCCGCCGAGTTAAGGCATGTGTGAGGTCCTCTATCACCTGCATTTGTTTGATGATAGTATCTTGAGACGATCGATGGTGCCTCTCGACATGTATGCCTCCCTTTCCCACTTTTCCGCGGCCTTCCTGGCGCGTTCCATCTTCATGCGAGTAACTTCCAAGTGTTCCTGGATTGATGGATTTGATCCTCGCGAGCACGGATGGTATCCTCGCGATCCTTAGCAAGGAGGTAAGATTGTTCTTCTCTCTTGGCTCTTTGCCGAGGTGTGTCGATTCTTGGTTGCGGCGCGTTTTCCGCTAATTCGAGATAGCTCGAAGGTATTCCCTGGTGCCGTGGTTCGTGTATGCCCGGAAGTAATCACGTTCGGCGCGAGCCTCCAATAATTCCCACCGGATAGGTGGCGTCGGCTCCATCCCGAACAAGCCAAACTAAGAAGGATCGTCAAGTAAGAAAATATAGGGAAGAACAAGGAAAGAATAACTAAGGAAAGTCAAAAAAGTCACTAAGTCAAATCAAGTATGACTATGGATTCTCCAAGTATAAATTTTAGCTTAACCTAAACATCAATAATATGGTTCTATGCCATTTTTGAAATCGATTTCACAACTTAATTAGTCAAGTCACGGTACTACCCAACACAATCCAGGGTCTATCACGGGTTAGCTCGGTGTAAGTTTCCATCTTACTAGCCGAGCTCGATACCATAATGCATCACGCCCAAACGTGCGTGACAACGATCAATCACTTAAACAGAATTAAATCAACATGATCTAAACCAAAGATACCAAACTCCAAGTGAAATAGAGTCTAATGCAGCGGAATTAAAATAAACACGAGTACAAATTACAATCTTAAAGGCTGGCGGTATCCGAATACAACCCAAAGATTATCTGAATTAACTTACAGTCCAAACAAAATAAAAATGAAGGAGTTCAACAACAAATAAAAGTAAAAGGAAATGTCGCTCCACATCACGGATAGGGATTCAATCTGCGGTAGGTTCGATGTCTTCAGCGAACTCTTCATCTAAAGGTTAGAAAACAGGAGGGAATGAGACAGAAATCTCAGTGGATGGGGTGATCGTGTGCAAGTGTGGCGATATAAATAGTTAATGTGAGAAATTTAGTTGTATGAAAACGCGTGAGCAATGATGCATGATTTCACACCCAATCCACAAGCGTCGTGATAAATATATTGAGTAACATACTTATATATTTTAAGAAAATAGTTCGTGGTCACGCAGGCACTATGGTTCAAGCAGACAGGAGGATTGCGTACGGATTTGTAACGCCAATCCAATGCAATACAAGTAGCGGTTGCGTACGGATTTGTAGCGCCAACCAAATGGGTCGATTAACTCCGAATCGTGTGGATCGACAGCGATTCCTTCGTTCTTCCTTGTAACTCCCGAGCAAGATGGTCAAGACTGTCACCTTATCGCTCCGTAGGCAAAGACAAAATCCACAATGGAGCTAGCAAGGCTCGGATTTGTCATAATCATGATTATACCTCAAGTACTACGACCCGCTTCCTCGACAAACTCCGTCCCTCGGTTGCGGGATTAGGACGATGGGGCGGAAGAGTGGAATATAGCGGCCGAGCTGCCGGTTCCATTCACGCGTATCCACTCCGATCGGAGTGTGAGCTCGACACACCAAGTTGACTCAGCGATAAATTAAATACACGTTAGGTAGTCAACCAGTGCAATGAAAGTATATTGATTCGGGAAGCAGTTCATGAAAAGTTTTCAAACATTTGCGTAAGGTAATTATGGCGTTGGTGGAGTTATTTGGATGAAGATGATTATCGGGAGGATAAGCAATCTTAGATATCTTGAAATATTAGGTGGAACATAAGTCCTATTATAGATTCAAATCGCAAGAGCAGGGAAGTCGCCTGCGATCGGGTATTGTCGGTCGAGGCGGTCCGATAAGTCAACGGGTTTTTTTTTTTTGAGAAAATAAAATATTTTAATTAAAAATTGAAGTCAGAGGGTCCAGGGCTATTTCTTTAAAATAAAAATAATTTGAGTTAGGTCCTTGTTAAAAAGAAAATTTTCAATTAGCCCCGTTTTGTAAAAACTAATTCTTTTGGGGTTAAAAATTGAATAAATAAATGTCCCGACCTTGAAAAATTATGAGGTCAGTTCTTAAATTCTCTAAATTGTTCAGAGATTCAGGTTTTTAAAGTTTTGAGGTCGAGTTTTTATAAAATTCTCACATTAGCCCCAAATTTGTTAAAATTGTCATTTCGGTCCTTAAGTTTAAAATAAATGGAACTCACAACCCGGAAGGGATTTTAATGTGATTCCAGTTGGAAAATGTCACTAAGGTCCGTGGAATATTGGGACAAAAAAGTTTTAAAAATAAATAAGTATAGGCCCCTTAACTTTTAAAAATCTCATTTTTGTCCCATTTTGAAATAATTGTCTTTAAGGCTTTTAGGGGTCCAATTGTTATGAAATTTAAACCTTTGGTCCAAAATATAATTAAGTTATAGTTAAATTAGTATTTCCAGGTGTATGGGATGCATAAGTCCTGGAAATTTCATTTGGGTCCTCAAGTTTAATCTTTTATACTTTGGTCCCTCAAGTTTTATAAAATTACTCTCCAAGCTCTAAACACTTGGATTTTTGGAATACACTTAAAATATGTTATTTCCAGTCCCTTAAGAGTTAAAATTTCAAATTTTAAAATTAGGGTCTGGTACAGTTTCGAAAATTGCAAAATAGCCCTTAAACTTCTAAAATTTTACAATCTAGTCCTTGGGCTTTTAAGGGTTGATTTTATTTATCTAAAAACTCTTAAAACTTTATTAAAATGTCAAAACATAATTTTTGAACCTGAGTTCAGTCCCAAAAATCAAAATTTACAGAGGGGTCCCTTAAGTTTTATTTTCTTGCAATTAAGTCCACCAACTTTCCATTTTTGCATTTTAAGTCCAAAAGTTGAAATTTAATCAATTATGCTCGACTTGTCCAGGTTATAAATCATTTAAAACATAGATTTCAAGAGTCATACACATTCATATCATTCTCATACAAAATTTCATCAAGTATAACAATAAAGTGTACATGTATGCCCTATTTTTTCGATAAATCGCATTTTTGAGCAACACTTGATAATTTTTCCAACTTGATACAAGAAAATAGCATGCAATACATAATATATATCTCAAGTGCTCAAATCAAAATACTACATGCAATTTGTTAAATAAAACACCTAGAAGTTGAAAGGATTTTTCCACCCACCTCGTAGTAATTTCTCGGGTTGATCTAAATGTAGTCTTCTTTCTTGAATCAACTTCTTGACTCAAACTCTTGAAGATCAGCCCCTAAATGGTATCCAAACCATATTTTGGTGTTAAATTTAAAGTCTCAAATTTAAAGAAATTAATAGGATCAAATGGTTACTACTTACCTTAATATCCTCAAATAGTCTCTAAAAATGGAATTTTTCCTTGAAGCTTCTAACTTCACTTGAGATGGTGTAGGTCAGCCCTAAACTTCAAAAAAATTCATATCCTTGAGTCAAAATTTAATTCTTCATGTTGTCAAGAGAAAATACTAAAACCATAATTTTCTCACCTTAAAAATGTGTAGTCTTGAATTTCTTCAAGTTTGTTTAGAGTCAAGTCTAAGTCTATTAATTCTTCAACAAATTCCACTAGAGACCTCAACAAGAAGGATTCATCAAGTTAGGAATTGAAGGTATAAGTTTGAAGTTTCAAGGAGATGAAATGAAATGAAAGGAAAAGAAAATTTCTCACCTATTGCTTGTATTTTTCGGCCCTTTGGAAGAATTAGGAGAGGATATTGTGTGTTTTTGTCCAAGTATTGAAATGAGTAGAAGTTGGAGAGTTTGAAAAAATGTTTAGGACAAAAAGTGAAATTTTTGATTCCCCTAATAGAGCTAATGGCCGAAAATTGGCTTGGGAGGGAATTTTTTTTTTTTTTTTTAATTAAAAGTTGGCCTCATTTGATTGTTAACAAAAACAATTGACATAATTCCTTACCTAATAATACTATGGCCGAAAGAGAGAGAGGTAGGGAACTTTTCTTTTCTTTTCTTTTTGTAATTTAATGTTGGATGGTGACTTGTAGTGGACCTAGTGATAATAAGAAAATGATTAGAATTGATTCCCCTTATGTGCTATAGCCGAAAGTTTTCATTAAGGGGGTTAGGGATTTTTTTTTAAACAAAGGTAGGTATATATATATATGTGATTATATATATATATATAAATATATAATATAGAAGGATAAAAATATGGATGTTAAATAACAAAATTGTATATATATATATATATATATATATATTTTTGAATAAGGTAAAATATTTGAAGAAGGATTGAAATGTCTTTCTAAATTATCGAGGGTCCAATATTTTAAAGTCGAAATCAATCGATCAAGTATTAATACTAGAGAAGGAATATAAAATCGTCAGGCCCAAAAACGCGAAATGCATAATTGACGTTGGAAGAAATAAACAAAAAGTAGAGTCGCGTTTCATTAATAATAGGTTTGTGATACATACCAGAATAAATAATCACTAATAACATCATATCTCACGTTGTTAAAATCAAGGCCTCACACGAATAGTTCGGAGGGCAAAAATATTTTCCTCTTAAGAAGAAAGAAGAGAGATTATAATAATTTTAATTGAAACAGGTAATATAATCTCGTGTGATGGAAAGCTGCTAATGGGTGCTTAGCCTCTGGCTTTGACTTTCCTTTTTTTTTATGAGGGTCTTTTGCATGGTTTGTCTCTTTGGAGTGTTGGTTGTTACCTTGGATAACAGGTTACATTAAAATCTATAAATGGGGTCTGCAGAATGCATTTGCTCTTAAGGTTTTACCTTTATGCAAATTGCAACCCCCTCCCTCTTTTATCCTCTATATATGTATTGTTCCATACCCTTATGAGGCCGCTGGACCTTTATTTTTTGGGCTTGTCTAGAAAATAATTTGTCCCCTTTGGTATCTGGATCAGTGTCTGAATATTGGACTCAGCCTATTCCAAATTGAGCTTGGGCCATGCATTCCTGCCCAATGATTTTACTGCAGGTATCTGATGGGAGTCAGCTTCTAATGATATAATCTATTTAAAAATAATAATAAAAAATAATAAAATCTTTTAATAGCTGTTGTAGCTCATATCTTCCAACACTTGAATAGCTGTTGTAGCTCGTATCTTCCAACACGAAGATTTTATAGCAAATCATTCAATGCGTTGCTGCAGCTCTTATTTTATCAAGTATGCCCTTCTGAGTTGTATTTGCTTCGTAAATTTGCTAGATGTATTAGTTATTTTATTTTGACCATCACCCCTCTAGAGTCAAGGGCGGAGCCAGGACGATTTAGTAGGGTGGACTGATACACGAAAATGGAATGGGCCGGATAGAAAATCGAAGAAAAAACAATACAAATTATAACTAAATTCTTTTTTTTTAAAAAAAATTCTAACTAAATTTTTTTTTTCTAAAAAAAAGGGTTGGGCCAGGGCCAGGTTAGCCCAGCCCTATCTACGCCCTTGTCTAGAGTGTGATTGGGTTATGTCCAAAACCTCTATCCCTTGTTATTGTTACTATTCGTAGGGGTATGCCCCATTCTCTTGTACTTACCGTTTTATGAATTTTCATATTCTATCGGTAATGGAGCTAGAACCTCTTCTTTTTTTTTTTTGAAACGGCTAATTTTTATTGAAAACTCAAACTCAAAATTACAATCGTAGCCTAAACATTTGGAAATAGAAATTGTCTCCTAACTAACAATTATTAAGGAGGAATACAAAAACACTCAAACACTCCCACCAAAGAAGATTGCCCACTTCCTAAGAGACTAGCCAAACCGACGCAAAAAAATACAAATCTAGGGCATGAACAACCATCACGCACCGTAAGCTGACAAACTAACCCGTCTATGAACTTCGCCCTCATCGACAACAAAAAGACAACAAAGAATGAAAAACAAAAGCAACCAAACTAACTAGAAAACAAAAATCAAGTGAAAAAAAAAAGTGACAAAATACAACGAATATTTAAGCTAAAAATAAACAAAAACAACCTTTCCCTCTCCAAACAACCCTTCCGTCGACCCGCCACGATCTACCATTGTCCCCGCCGCCACCGCTTTCACACCCCTCACCTCTATGAAAAAACCCAAACACCACAGATCTGCTCTCAAACTCTCGAGTCCAACAACACCAATGCAGCAAAGACAAGAAAAAACCCCGAGCATCACTGTTTTGAAGGCTTCCAAGTTGGAGAAACATGAGTCAAATGTTTGAAGGAGAGAAACCATGTCCAAATCGAGATGAAACCATGGGGGAGGAGGTTTCCGGCTAGTGCTGATTAACAAAACCCGAAAACCGCTAAAATTGACCGAATCAAATCGCACCACACCGAAAATACTTATTTACTAGAAAAACTACGATTAATATTTTTAAACTAGACCGCATCGCATAAGATGGTGCAATTATAATTTGAAGTCTCAAACCGCACCTACTGCATCATAAGTAAAATACTATATATATATATTTGCTATATATATTAGTATATTTATGTATAACTATATACTGTCATATTAAATTATTTTCACTAGTTTGTTGTAGGTATATTAATCAATTTACTTAATAGTTTAATATATCAAAGGTAAAGAAAAATCCTAGGTCAGTAGGTTGCGTTTCTTCATTTCTTGTTATGGATGTAAATTGTATAATGAGATTTATGCTTGGAAATTTGTGACCTGGAAATTAAAATATTGAAGTTATGGAAGAGTTTGCAAAAATTTTGCTTTTAAAAAATAATTTATTGTAGCAAAAGTAGAATTAGTTGTGAATCAGAAGTTGGTAGAGTTTGAAAATAAAATCAAAAATTGAGAATTAGAAGTTGAGAATATTTGGTGAAAAAGTTGTAGAAGTGCTTATTTGTTTGTAAAAGTCAAACCAGGAGCGAGAATCGTAAATCTAAAGCACCCTATGCATGCTTTGAGATCCCGATTAAATGAAGCGGGTTAATCGAAGCGAAGTTGACACTTTCAAACACTAAAAAGTACTTTTTTAAGCCAAAATATGAGAAACTCTTTTTTTAGTGATTGCAAACACTCCATATATCTAATAGATTTAACTATTATAAGTTATTGAAGTATCACATTTAGTTTAGACAATACTTTATCCTTAACTTTTTAGTTATCGGATTGATAAGTTTGTTTTTTTGATTTTGATTGTTTCATATAATAGTCACGTATTATACTTTAAAATCGCAAAATCGCCCGAAACCGTTGAAAACCACGACTTAAAATCAAATTTGTAGCCGAACCGCACTTAACAATTCAATTTGAAAATATTAAAAAAACGCCCAAACTACACCGTAATCATCCCTATTTCCAGGGCCGACACCAACCAAGACGTGGATGTGGAGGGCGTGCACCAAAGAGTGGAGAGGAGAGTGTTAGATAAATGTTTTTATCAAGATTTTGATGATTTTGTTTAAATGAATTTTTACACCAAAATAATATTTTTTAAATGTTGTCCAAATACTCCCAATTGATTTAAAATATTTTTACTAATTTTTTGGAGTATTATTTGAAGTTTATTTTTGACAAAAATCGGATAACACTTCAATTTGGAGGTCGACCGGTCGAATAAGAGGTCGACCGAGTCGAACAAGAGGTCGACTGCACGAAGAACGCACAAAATGAAATAGAGAAGTCCAGACTTGATTTTTGAGGGAGGGTGACCGGTCCAAGCATGGGCCGACCGGTCACACGCCCCTTGGACTGGTCGCACCCCCCTCCGTCTGGTACCCAGATCGACTATTTTCTTTTAACGTTCGAAATTTCTTATATAGCGACCAGTCGCGCTATATATTTTTGATAGCAGATTCAAACCGTTGGAAAACCATTATCAGCAAGATTTATTTTATCAATTTTGTACATTATTTCTACATCTTGTGATCTTCTTTTTGTAGACAAAAGTGAAGAAGGTGGAGCCTATGTTTGTGAAGACTCTCCTATAAATAGAGGATGATTTGAAGACACAAGCTACAACACACAAGCATACAATACAACAAGCAATCTGCAAAATTCTCAAACCTTTCATTTTTACATTCTTGTTGTAATAGCCTAAGTTCTTGCACTTGCACAATCTTGAGGTCTAGGCTTTTTATTCTTGATTACACTTGCACTCAAATTTTGTACACTTCATTTATTGAGTTGTAATCTTGAATTTTTCTATCATCCAAAATAAGATATCTTTGTTAGTGTTCTTGTGGTAAGAACACACTTGGGTGATCTTAAGTGTTGAAGAGTGGGGTACTCTTCATAGGTGTTGAAGGAAGACTGTGGTAATCTCCTTGAAGGTGTTGTAAGAAGATTGTTGTAATCTTCAAAGGTGGTGTTGTAACAATTGTGGTAATTGTTAATAAAACTTTTTTTTTGAAATCCACTTTGGATATACAGGGGTGGTAGTAGATTAGGCCCTAGGTGGGTTGAACTACTATAAATCATCGAGTGTTGATTATTTTCCGCACTTACATTCTTGTCATTTACTTGTTCATTCGAAAAAGAGGGCGATTTGCAAAAAATCGGCATAATCTATTCACTCCCCTCAGATTATTGTAGCCACTTGACTAACAAGTGGTATCGAAAGTCAAACTCTTTGGCAAGCTCGTTCCACACCGCGAGTAAAGAGGGAAGATCTATGGCTACAAACGAAAGCTACCTCACCACCGGCGCTCCACCAACAAGCCACCACTATTCGACGTCAACAACTACGCATTTTGGAAAGACCGTATGGAGTGCTTTCTACAAGGATGCGGATTTGATATTTGGAATGTGGTCATTGAAGGAGTTGATCAACCAACCAAGAAATTGGAGGACGGCACCTCAGCTCCCAAAACTTTCAAGGAGTTTGATGAAAATGACAAGAAGGTTTTTCTCTAAATGGTAAGGCCTTAAATATTTTACATTGCTCTCTTACCACCACCGAGTATAATCGCATAAGAGGCATAAGGTCGGCACATGAAGTATGGGAAAAATTAGAAACCATCTATGAGGGCACAAAGAAAGTGAAGCAAGCAAGAAAAACAATGCTTGTGAAAGACTTTGAAAATTTCAATATGCATGATGGTGAAAGCATATCAAAAATGGTGGAAAGGCTCGACAACATTGTCAATCCTCTTGTGGCTCTTGGGAAGGTCATCTCAGTTAAGAAGAAGACAAAGTGACCAAGGTATTGAACGCTCTTCCAGGCTCATGGTCCCAAAAAGTGACGGCTATCACGGAAGCACAAAATCTCGAAACACTCAAGTTCGATGAGCTCATCGGGAACCTCCTCATCTACGAAGTCTATCTCAAGGAGAGGAAAAATTCCAAATCATCTAACACTCAATCGGGCACGCAAAATATTCCTAAAGGTCTAAAGCATCTTCTTCTAATAATTCATATTATAATAATGACGAGGATGATGAAGAGACGGCCGCACTTGTCCGAAATTTGCAAAATTTGTGAATAAAAATAAGGCAAGAAAACCGAGAGACAACTCGTGTTTTAAATGCGGAAAATTTGGGCATTTCATAGCTGATTTTCCAAAACTCGAGGAGGATGAACAAAAGAAGAAAAGTCTTTTCCTAAAAAGAAGGCTTTAAATGCGGATGTCAAGACTTAGGATGAACTTCTTGCCACAACCGATGAAGAAGGAGAATCCGAACATGGTCTTATGGCCATAGAGACTCTAAAACAACGAGAGTACGCTCTAATGCTTCATCTTCTTCCTTAGTTGATGAATTACAATGTGATTTTGATGAATTACAAAATAAGTTTCAAAATTTGATTGTTAAATACAAGACTTTTAAAGAGGAGCATAAAGAGCTTAAATTAGAAAAGGATAAATTGTTTACTTCTTATGAATCTCTTGATAAAGCTCATGCTATTACTCTTACTAAAGTCCGTACTCTTGAAACCGAAAAACAAACGCTCACAAATGATCTTGAATGTTTGAAAAAGGATGTGCATCGTTTTAACTTAAGTACGGATAAGGTTACAAAAATTTTAGATGCACAAAGGGTGAGCATTCTAAATTAGGACTTGGCTATAAACCTTTTCAACCTTTTTCAAAGAAAAATGACCAAAGTCCGACTTTTTGTACGTCTTTAGTAGTGCCCACAATCTTATTTGCTTTTATTGTGGTAAAGTTGGTCATTATGTTAGTCATTGTAAATTGAACAACAATTTTAGCTATGTTTGGAGACCCAAAGGTCTCAAGGCTAACCCCATGGACCACAAAACTATAGGGTACCTAAAAATAATTCTTTTGTAGGTTATAGGGGTTATAACAACCATGGAGGATTCAAAATGGCTCGTGGACAGCGGATGTTCACGCCATATGACCGGAAAGAAAGAACGTTTTACCAACATCAAGCTCCAAGAAGAGGGTATGGTCATGTTCGGCAATGGCAAAGGAAGAATTCTTGGAAATGGAGAAATTGGTAATTCTTCTTTCTCTCTTAGTAATGTTCTTTTAGTAGAAGGGCTTAAGTTTAATTTGATAAGTGTTAGCCAACTTTGTGATTCAAATTATAATGTTGTTTTCAATAAAGAAAAATGCCTTATTTCCAAAAATGATAAAATTATTTGCGAAGCAAATAGAAAAGGCAATCTTTACAAAATTTGTACAAGTGGTTTGGTTAGTCAAAATGTTTCTTGTCTTGTCGCCAATAATGATTTAACTAGTTTATGGCATAGGCGACTTGGACATGTTGGATATAAAAATTTGCAAACTATTTACAAAAACCAACATGTAAAAGGACTACCCAAATTGAATTTTGAAAATCTTGGCTTATGTGACACTTGTGAAAAGAACAAATTAGTTAAGAGTAGTTTTAAGCCCAAAAATGAAATTTCCACAACCAAGCCTCTACAACTTCTTCACTTAGATTTCTATGGGGATATTGGTACAGCAAGTCTAAGTGGAAAACATTACACTTTTGTTATAGTCGATGATTTTTCTAGATATACTTGGGCTCTTTTTCTTGCAAATAAAAGCGATGCCGTTAATGAGTTTGTTAAGTTGTGTAGACTTATTGAGAATGAAAAGGAAGATACTATTAATTCTATTCAAAGTGATCGAGGTGGAGAATTTGATGGAGAATTTAGAGTCTTTTGTGAAACCAAAGGATATGGTCACAATTTTTCAGCTCCAAGGACACCTCAACAAATGGAGTAGCCGAAAGAAAGAATCGAACTTCAAGAAATGAGTCGGTCCATGCTCAATGAATTTTCACTTCCAAAATATTTTTGGGCCGAAGTCGTAAGTACCGTTTGCTATTTCATTAATCAAGTTTATATTGGTCCTAAAATGAATAAAACTTCATATGAGCTTTGGAAAGGAAGAACTCCAAATATTAGTTATTTCAAAATATTTGGATGTAAATGTTTTATATTGATTACTGGATCAATTGGATAAACTTGATCCTAAGGCGATAAAGGAATATTTATGGGGTATTCAACCAAGAGCAAAGCATATCGGGTTTACAATAAGACTAGCATGGTTGTTGAAGAATCCATTCATGTAAAATTCAATGAAGCCTCGGGTGTTGAAAGGATACCCAATGATGATAGTGATGAAGAGGATGTTATTGAACCAATTGTTCAAGATGATGCTCAAAATGATCAACCTTCAAGCTCAAATGTTCCTCAAGAAGACAAAGGTGATACTTCGGATCTTCCCATAGCATTGAAATTTAAGGGAGATCACCCAAAAGATCTTATTATTGGTGATCCCCTTGATAAAGTAATGACTCAAGGAAAATTTGCCGAGAAAGCTCTTATATCTCAAAATGAGACTAAAAATGCTAAGGAAGCTATTGAAGATGAGGATTGGTTTTTAAGAGGAGTTGAATCAATTTTAAAGAAATGATGTTTGGGAATTGGTACCTTGTCCTCCATCTCAAACAATTATTGGTACAAAATGGGTATTTCGAAACAAGCTCGATGAACAAGGCAATATTGTTCGAAACAAAGCAAGGTTAGTAGCTCAAGGGTATTGTCAACAAGAAGGTATTGATTATGATGAAACTTTTGCACCCGTAGCACGTTTAGAAACTATTCGTATTTTACTTGCCTATTCTTGTTTTAAAAATTTCAAACTTTACCAAATGGATGTTAAATCCGCATTTCTAAATGGTATTATTCAAGAAGAAGTCTATGTAAAATAACCTCCGGGGTTTGAAAATTTTTCTAGGCCAAATGATGTTTATAAACTTAAGAAGGCATTGTATGGTTTAAAACAAGCACCCCATGCATGGTATGATAGACTTAGCTCTTTTCTTTTGCAAAATGGATTTACAAGAGGTAAAGTTGATACTACCCTCTTTGTTTTTGAAAAAGGACAAGATTGCTTATTGGTGCAAATTTATGTTGATGATATTATTTTTGGTGCTACTAATGAATTCTTGTGCAAGAAATTTTCTAAGTTGATGCAAGGTGAATTTGAAATGAGCATGATGGAGGAGCTCAATTTCTTCCTTGGACTTCAAATTAAGCAATGCCAAGAAGGCATTTACATTTCACAATCAAAGTATACAAAAGAGCTTCTAAAGAAGTTCGGCATTGAAGAAGGAAGAACCGTCTCTACCCCAATGGCAACAAACGTCAAGATTGACAAAGATGAAAAAGGCAAGTCGGTTGATGAATCCAAATATCGAGGTATGATTGGTAGTTTACTTTATTTAACCGCAAGTAGACCGGATATTGTTCATGTCGTATGCCTGTGTGCTCGTTTTCAAAGCAATTCCAAAGAATCTCATATGAGTGCCGTTAAAAGGATTTTTCGATATTTGAAAGGCACTATTCAATATGGTTTATTTTATCCAAAGAATGAAATTTTTCTCTTAAAGGTTATAGTGATTCGGATTATGCGGGAAATATTGATCGGATCATGTCAATTTCTAAGCAATTGCCTAGTTTCTTGGTTTTCAAAGAAAAAAAAGTGCGTTTCACTTTCAACGGCCGGCGAATATATTTCCGCGGTTTTTGTTGTACTCAATTGCTTTGGATGAAATAAACTTTCGCGGATTATAAATATTCTTTTGAAAGTGTTCTATCTTTTGTGATAATATATCCACTATAAATATTGCTCAAAACTTAGGTTCATCATAACCGTATTAAACATATTGAGATTCGACATCATTTTCTAAGGGATTGTGTTTCAAAACGAAAAATTGAGATATCTTTTGTTCCATCTCAAGATCAATTGGCGGATATCTTTACAAAACCTCTATCTTCCGAGACTTTTGCCTCTATACGAGCTCGGTTAGGCATAATGCATATTGAATAAGGCCTATGATTGCAATTTGCATGTTTTTAAAACTTAGGGGTGAAAATCGGATTTTTGGTGTAAAATTCGGACGAGAAAGCAGTAATCGGTGTTCAAGTGCGGTTGACGGAGAGGTCGCCCGTCGGCCGCCACACGTCGCCGTGTCGCCTAAACATTTTCAGCATTAAAAACGTTTTTGTCCTTCATTTCGTTATTTTGGTTCTTTTTCTCTAAAATCGAACCCCTTTGCATTTTTCACACACAATTCACTCAAAATGATTTATTTCTTATAAATTCTATATTTTTGAGTTTATATAACTTATATTTCATCATTATTATCCAACTTCTCCGATTAATTGGTAAGAATTTCTCCTTTTAATCTCAATTGGGTTGAACCCTTGAGAATGTGCTCATATCTTACTATTTTGATGAAATTTGCGTACTAGTGTGTTGTCTATGATGATTGTTGATGAATGAATGTTGTATTATTGCATTTGGTGATGAAAATTTGGCTTAAATGAAATACAAAGGCGTTATATATCTCTTGTTTTATTCGACGCATGCCAAGTGTTCGACAAAATGTTTCTATGAAAAATTCATCACCTACATGTTCTCTTGATTTGAAAAGTTTTATAAGTTTATAGAGATCATGTTCCATCAATCAAATGAGCTTTCGCAAATCAAATGATCATTTTTTCCCTTTTATTTGGAATTTAAGCTTCAATGTTCAAAATGCTCGATAAATCGATTAAATTGCACACTTTCATATAATTGTATGATGTTTTTATCGTGCTAACATTCTTTTGATGATTCTAAAGGGGAGAAACAGGAAAAATGTTCATATGCTCAAAAAGCGAAAATAAGCTCGCAAGATAAGCTATAAGCTAGGGCTTTTAAAAGCCAAAAGCTGTGAATAATACTTAGCCCATTTGATGTATTATGGACTCTTATGCTACACCAATGTTGTCTTTGTGACAGGGGGAGCTTCTAAGCTCATGAAATTCATGCTTTTAGCTTGTAGTTGTTTGCTTCTACTTATTTTTGTTATGCATGTTGATAGGGGAAGCTTATGCAAAATATTTTTAGAAAATCTTTGCTCATATCCTTGTGTGTTTCTCTTATGATAAATGTTGCTTGTAATGGATTGACACTTAGACCGGAAAAATGTGTTTTGTTTTAAAATCGACTTCCTAAAATTGTTTTGGTTTGTAATCATCAAAAAGGGGGAGTTTGCTAGATAAATGTGTTTTGTTTTTGATGATTTTGTTTAAATGAGTTTTTATACCAAAACAATGTTTTTTTAAATGTTGTCCAAATACTCCCAATTGAATTAAAATATTTTTACTAATTTTTTGGAGTATTTTTTGAAGTTTATTTTTGACAAAAATCGGACAACACTTCAATTTGGAGGTCGACTGGTACCTGAAGAACGCACAAAATAAAACAGAGAAATCTAAACTTGCTTTTTGAGGAGGGTGACCGGTCAAGCATGGGCCGACCGATCGACGCCAAGGGCGACCGATCGCACGCCCCTCGAATCGGTCGCACCCCCTTCCGTCTGGTACCAGGATCGCACTATTTTCTTTAGATGCTCGAAATTTCCTATATAGCGACCGGTCGCGCTATATATTTTTGACATCAGATTCAAACCGTTGGAAAACCATTATCAGCAAGATTTACTTTATCAATTTTGTACATTATTTCTACATCTTGTGATCTTCTTTTTGTAGATAAAAGTGAAGAAGGAGGAGCCTATGTTTGTGAAGACTCTCCTATAAATAGATGATGATTTGAAGACACAAGCATACAATACAACAAGAAATCTGCACAATTCTCAAAGCTTTCATTTTTACATTCTTGTTGTAATAGCATAAGTTCTTGCACTTGCACAATCTTGAGGTCTAGACTTTTTATTCTTGATTACACTTGCACTCAAAGTTTGTACACTTCATTTATTGAGTTGTAATCTTGAATTTTCTATCATCCAAAACAAGATATCCTTGTTAGTGTTCTTGTGGTAAGAACACACTTGGGTGATCTTAGGTGTTGAAGAGTGTGGTACTCTTCATAGGTGTTGAAAGAAGATTGTGGTAATCTCCTTGAAGGTGTTGTAAGAAGATTGTGGTAATCTTCAAAGGTGGTATTGTAACAATTGTGGTAATTGTTAATAAAACATTTTATTCTTTTTGAAATCGATTCGATATACCCTGGTGGTAGTAGTTAGGCCCAGGTAAGTTGAACTACTATAAATCATCGAGTGTTGTTTATTTTCCGCACTTACATTCTTGTCATTTACTTGTTCATTCGAAAAAGAGGGCGATTTGCGAAAAATCGGCATAATCTAGTCATCCCCCCTCTAGATTATCGTAGCCACTTGGACTAACAGAGAGAAGGGTTTATATTTAGGAGAAAACCGAGAGAGAGGGACATAATTATAGAGAGAGAATTTTTTGGGGCTTTGCTGTGATATTTTTGCTAGAACATACTTTTCAAGTGAGAGAAATTATACTATTTACAATCGGTGTTCGCAACCACTTAGTGATATACTAAAAATGTAAGTTTACCATCCGACCCCTACAAAATGACGTCAGCCTCATCCAACTAGGATCCGCGTACTTTGTCATGTGGTCAGGCGACCCGACCTGACCTGGTTCGACCCGAACCCCTTGTGTTTATTGATTCTCTGACAACAAGCCTCTCCAGATGATGCCACATGGTCCTATACGAACGTACATAATTACCACTATAAAAGTCGCGCGCATTTATCAAGAAGGTTAAGTTTTTACTATCCGAATTGACTTAAGCATTCAAGGGCTTTAGCTGCAGAGACGTATCCATATTCTCTCTAATGGGGGCACGTGCCCCATAGTTTTTATTTTTTTATATTGCCTTATAGCTTTTTCTTTTTTTTTAATAGCTTTATTAAATTTTATTTTTAAGAAATATATATTAATTAGGTTAAAAGAAAGCAAAATATGCCCCCATTAATTATTTTTGATGTAGTTTATTATCGTATTAATTTTGTGCCCCCTCATAGAAAATTTATGGATCCGTCCCTGTTTAGCTGAGAATCATACCAACTAGCCTAATATATATTCTGTTTCAAATCATCCACTCAAAGTACCCAACATAGCCCACAACTTGAGCCTACCCAAGGTGATTTTTTTTTTGAGGGGTACCCAAGTGATTTAGGTACACTGTTTTACTCAGTTAAATCACTTAGTTTGTTACTGTTATTGTGATTTGTGACTAACATCATTTGCAATGAAATCGCCACATTTATTGTGTCTTCATCATTGACAATAATAAAAGATATAATATGAAATATGTTTTCTGGCTCAAAGGGAAAAATGAGGAAAAAACATAATCTTTATATTGCTATCGACACTATTTAAAATAGCTATACCATATTACCATCATTTGTTCTGCATTCACCATGGACAATGACTTATTTTTCATAACTTTTGAACGAGAAAAAGGGATATATAATGTGCAACTGTACGTAGTTGAAAAATAGTGTCCTTTTAAAAAAAAATTGAAAATATCATTCCATGAAATTTGAAATATAAGTTGATGGGGCAAAGTGTTTTTAACTTTGCCGAGTGAAGGGTCCCTATTATGTTCTCATTTTTTACCCCCTAATCTTTTGAATATTTCTTTTCACTCCTATACTTTAATTTATTTCACTTTATCACCTGAATTATGTTCTCACTTTTACGCTATACTCTAATTCTTTACCTCTTTTACTCTTAAATATTACCAATTTGCCATCACCTATAAAACTATTTAAATTAATCTAATAATTAATGGACTTTTATTTATAATTTAACATCTTTTTTTTTAGAGGAACATCTTTTATTTAATTAATTATTGCTAGCATTAAATTCATTTGAAATTTTATTGTACTTAAGTTACAATGATATGCGTTTTATCAACATACTTCTATTAAGTTTCTAAATAAAAATAAAAATTATATAATTTCATGAAACAATGTTAAATACAAAAAAAAATTCAAACTTAATTTAATACATTTAATAAAATTATAACTAGTCCAATTATCATATTTAATAGATATTATATATGTTAAATTAAAATTTATACATTTTTTATTACTATCACTTGATTATAGTAAATATACTTGAATTTAACATAGTTCTACGAACTTATGACAATCCTATTAAGAATAAAAAAATATTTTTAATACTTTACGTTGTTAATAAAATATATATAAAAGTATATTATATACACTTTAGTGTAATAAATATGAATTCTGAAGTAAAGTACATTAACTAGTAAAAATATTTTACTATATAGTAATATAATTGGAATTGTGTTAAATTAAAGGGTAACTTTCTAAATCAAGTGCAATATAAATCTAAATGAATTTACTATTACATGTAAATCAATCAAGTCGATAAACATTATTAGAATAGATACAAATATACTAATATCAAAGTAAATTTAAGTAATTTCACCAAGAGCAATTTGATTGTACTTGAAGAGTATAATGACTTAAATTGAAATAATGAAAGTATTGAGGGATAAACTGAGATTGGATGAGAATTGAGAACACCTAAAATAAAATGAGAAAATTAATATAGGGATGGAACTGGAATTAAACAAAATATAATCGACATACATGTGAGTTGCATTTCCGGTTCATTTAGAGCTAATTTGAGTTTCATTTCGCATTCCACCATTTCTTCTCTCAGTTCCTCAACACACAAACACATACACACAAACTCACATATATTACATCTACCTCTTCTGTATCCACACATGATAATGCTTAAATAAATGTTTTTAAAAATTATTTTCGTAATCATTTCCGAATTTAGATTCTCATGAAAATGGAAATGAATCTCAGAAATAGAAACTCATGAAAAATACCTACACCAATTTTTTCCTTTTTACTGAAAATTTTCCAAATCTAGATCTCAGGTGATCAAGGCGGCCACTCAATTTCGTATTTGTTCTATTCGAATTCCAGATCGAGGTTCTGAGAATTCAAGCAGCTGAAAGAGTGAGGGAGTTTTGTTTTTTATAGAGAAAATGCCGGGGCATGGGGATTTGGATAGGCAAATAGAGCAATTGATGGAGTGCAAGCCGCTGTCGGAGGCGGAGGTGAAGATTTTGTGCGATCAAGCGCGAGCGATTTTGGTGGAGGAATGGAATGTGCAGCCGGTTAAATGCCCCGTTACTGTGTGCGGTGATATCCATGGGCAGTTCTACGATCTGATCGAGCTTTTCCGTATTGGCGGCAATGCCCCGGATACGAATTACCTCTTCATGGAGACTACGTGGGTGAGTTTACCTTTTCCTGCGGGTTTTTGGTGAATTTATTAAGAATAGCTGTTTCTGATCTGTATTTGTGTGGATGCATATGCTTTGAATATCAGGTATGTTTAAAGTAGTTGCTTGGAACTTGGGTAAAATCGTGATTTGCTTTGACTGAGATTGATTTTGGTAATTATGGAGGTAATATTGGAAAAATAAAGAAGTGATTTGAATGTAAGGTATATGTAATCTATTTGAAGATTTATGAATTGACGCCTAAGATACAATATTTTGATGACTAAGTTTCGTTGTGAATATCCATTGCATATTTACTTCAGAGGATAATGAAAAAATGCCCATGGAAGCTGATTCCTATTGCAAATTGTTTAGTTGGATTCGATCGAAAATGCACAGGAAGCTAATTCTTTATCTTATTATATGGTTTGTCGTCCCACTAGATATTGGAGATAAGTTATTAAGCTTCCTGCAGCTCTGATGAGCTGGATACAGCTTGGAATTCAACAATAGGGATTAATTTAGCTTACGTGTTTATTTTTTTGTACCATTGGCCAAGTTTGGGTATGGTGGAGCAAAGTGTTCCAAAACTGTTGGCGTAGGGGGGATTTGGTTCGAGCCAATTACGTTATATTATTTTGAATGATGACTGACGTTGAAATGCTGAGCTGTTTCGATGCAGTTGCGGTTTAGATGGAATGACGCAAATGGTTGGTGGTTGATATGTGATTGAGGAGATTTTGGTTTAAGACATGTCACTTTATCTATGAGACCTGCCTTTTCATCCTATTTATTCCGGGAAAGTGTTTATACAAGACTTTAACGGAACTTACTATAAAACAAAAAATTAGACAATTATGATTGCTTTTGTTTTCCATGTTCTGACTATACTCATGCACATAAAGAAGCAAGGCTTTGCTTGTGGTTCTGGTTCTTATTGTTGTCTATATTTTTACATGGGACGTCAATATTGGTGTTTCTTAACGAAAAACACAAGATCATGATTTTTCATTAAGAATGCCATTAAGCCTTGTGCTTTTTGGTGAGTTGTTATTCTGCATTATTAGATGAACTTATGTTATTTTTAGTGTTGGATTAATCCCTTCCATTAACAGTAAATTTTATGGAGATTTTTTACTCTATTAAGGATAGCATAGCATGTTTTAGTGGACCACAACATTACACTAACAAAGTATTCATTTAATGCAGACCGTGGGTACTACTCAGTGGAGACCGTGACACTTTTAGTGGCTCTGAAAGTTCGCTATAGAGATAGAATCACAATCCTTAGGGGAAATCATGAAAGTCGACAAATCACTCAAGTGTAAGACCTCTATCTTCTCTGGTGTGGTGTGCTTGTGTTAAAGGCTCAAGGCCCAAAGGTGCCCTGGAGCCTTCGCACATCTCATGGCACACAACTTATTAAAGTGAGGCGCACAATTGCATCTTTTTCATTAATATTAACAATGTTAGTAGCAGTCAACAAATTATATTACACAAATAAACAAATATTAAGACAGCAAAGAAGAGGACTTAGGTCACAATAATTCAGAAATTTTAGCTGTTAGCTCAGCGAATTTCCGAAATTCGGCAATTATTTAAGAAATTTAAGCAATCTCAGCTCTAATTATGAATAATTTTTGCAATAATTTCAGATAAGAAGTAAGAAGCACGTCGTCATAAACAATTTCACAAAACAAAGAGAAGACAATAAGAAGAACTTAATAAATGGTAAGGGAAAGGGAAAAAAATGTAGTAAGAAAAGAGAGAAAGCATGGATTGGGACTAGCCTGTAGTGTGAGAAAAGAAAAGAAAAAATAAGAAAATAAAAGATAAAGAAGAGAAGAAATAAATGGGCCTTTCAAGAGACTAGGGTTGAAAACGGCTGAAACTGGGAAGAAGACTAATGTAAATTTTTTCATGCTTAAGACTTTGACTTTCTTTTTGATTGTCTCCCTCCAATAAGGTGTGTGTGGTGTGTGCCACGAAACCCTGTAAAAAGGCACAGAGGTTCTCCACCTAAGTATGTGGGCCTTGTTTAGGAAAAGGTGCTACCCCCGCGACACCTATGTCATGTGCCATGCGCGCCATTAGCAACTGTGGTACCATCAAATTGTTGTGCATCAATATTCTTATTAATTGAGATATGAATGTTCCAGTCCAACCAAAAATTGGTATTTATTCCACATATTACTGATAACACTGTTATGGTGATTTCTACAAGAGAATATATACTAAAAATTTGTAGAAGAAAAAGTTTGTACATGTACATTTCTGCTTTTCATTGAGTTTCATAGTCTCTGCAAAGATCTTTGTATTATATATATGTTATATATGGCGTAAAAACATAATGAATTTTAGTGTTGCAGAAATTCGACTAAAAAGTTTGCATATCGTATATTCAAGAAATGTCTGTAATTTTGCACATAATGACTAGCTTGGTACGTGATGCAAGAAAGAGTGATACACAGAAAATGAAAGTTTTTGCCCAAGTATTGAACTTTAATGATGCATTTATTTAAAATTATTGGCTTCATGTTGTTTTCTTGTTGGTCACAAGACATTGAAAGTGATACACAGATGACATATATGCTCTAAGTGCTGCTTCTCTATGGTCTTTAGAAACTTGTTACTCTCATACTCATGTAATTTAGCAGACCTGTTGGAGATTGGGAAACAATGAGTAGGCATTGTATTTTACAAGTTTACGTGAAAACCCTTCATTAGTTATATAAGATACAATAAGCTTGATTTCGTGTTTACAACAGATTGCATATGTTGTCCATTGTGTTTCAAAATGACAACAGTTTCAGTTGACAGTGGTGTTCTGGTAAAACTGGACATCATTTTTGCTTGTAACAAGTGAAAAAATGTGTTACAACAGAAATAACATTTCACTCATATTATGAGATTATTGAATGATTTAGATTGCCAGATGGTGACTTGCATATACAGTTTTTGCCATCCAAATCTTCTTTTTCAGATTTCTCATGTTTAGATTTTGTTACCTTCAAGATTATTTATGAAGTTCTTTTCATGCCAGGTACGGGTTTTATGATGAATGCTTGAGGAAGTATGGCAATGCTAATGTTTGGAAGTATTTCACTGATCTTTTTGATTATTTGCCCTTAACAGCACTTATTGAGAGTCAGGTGTGGATGATAAATACACATACCCCTTAGTTTGAATATAGCATCTTTACTATATCTAATGTCTTACATTGTGTTACTTGCAGATCTTCTGTTTGCATGGGGGTCTTTCACCGTCACTTGATACCTTAGACAATATTCGAGCTTTAGATCGTATACAGGAGGTATAAATGAAATTCTTGTCTATGAGTAAAATATGCTTTACTGTGCCTCGTTCTTTTGTCATGTATCATATTCTCCTCTGTGTTGAAATTTTATTTTTGCTTCATGTGGCTCTCCACCACTGCGGAAGAGGGTGCAATCCAGCCGCCCATTTCATGATTTTTGGTTTCAAGCATGCATGAATAGTTGTGGACATGTGGCCCAATTTGGAGTAAAAGCATAGCCTCTTTCGATTGCTCAGATATATTGTTATTTTTGTCAATCAATGAAAAGCGGCTTAGAGCCTGAGCATGCATATTATTTATATTGAGGCTTATGTTTCCTCTATTCATTGTGATAAAAGGCAGTGGCTTGCTGTTGAAAGTCTGGTCTTTCATTCACATTTAACAGATTGTTTTTTTCTGTTTTCCAACATAATTCGTTTATGAATGTGTTTGTTGGTGGACTGGTAGGTTCCGCATGAAGGACCAATGTGTGATCTCCTGTGGTCTGATCCTGATGATCGTTGTGGTTGGGGCATATCGCCACGTGGGGCTGGCTACACCTTTGGACAGGATATAGCTGCTCAGTTCAACCACACCAATGGCCTCACTCTAATTTCAAGAGCACACCAACTCGTCATGGAGGGTTATAACTGGTGTCAGGTCTGTCTATAATCTTAAAAATTTGGGTAAATTACAAAAACTACCGTTGCGATTTGACCTACTTACAAAAAAATCCAGTTATCTTTTAAAATTACAAATACCCCCTTGAGGTATTTACAAAGAGCCTCTTCATGATCCCCATGATGGACCAATTTGGTGTATTTGTAATTTTGAAAGATAACTAAGTTTTTGTAATTAGACTAAATTTGAAGGGTAGTATTTGCAATTATCTCAAATTTGAGTGTGCCATTGTCCACCCCAAAAATTACTTATTTATTCCTTCCACCCGGACTTGCAGGACAAGAATGTGGTCACGGTTTTTAGTGCTCCAAACTATTGTTACCGCTGTGGGAACATGGCTGCAATACTCGAAATTGGGGAGAATATGGAGCAGAATTTCCTTCAGTTTGACCCAGCTCCTAGGCAGATTGAACCCGACACAACTCGCAAGACTCCAGATTATTTTTTGTGAACTCAGCAACTCGGGCAGCTGTCGGTAGTGCATGCTTGCAGTTATATTACTGTAGATGTGTCTTAAGAGAAGAGTATTGTTATTTGAGGATTATTGTCGAAATCATTCTTTTGTTTGGAGTTTGCTCTACTCCTGACTTTGGTTATGTGCTCAAGATATTTTATGGAGAGTTAACTCAGGCATGGAGTATTTTGTCTTGTATATTTTTCCCAAAAGGAGAAAGCAATGGTGGCTTGGTATATTATGTTCTGTAATTTACATGGAATGGTGGTTGTCGATTCGTAGGAAGCAGTTATTATAACCAATATCATTTTTCCCCTTTTAACTGACAAGTTAATTCATTGGACTGAATTCTTTCCTTGGAATTAATTAGCTTCTACAATCTAACATCTTTTTTTTAGGAAGGAAGAAGTTTTTATCATATATTGGATGAGGGATTTCATTTTAATTAGTTATACTCGGATGGGATTTTTAATTCCAAATGATGCTGCTTCTCCTATACTCGAATCGTGTATACAAATTATCATATTAATTTTCAAGCACAAATTGTAGGTATTTGGGATGAGACATAAAACATCATTTTGGAATAAAAGATTATGTTCGATTCTCATAGGTACGACAGCTCTACATAAAGAAAGCTCTTGATCATATGTAGTTGAACGTCAATTTCTGCAGGTCTGAAAATTTTCTTCTGAAGTTATTTCTTATCATTTCCATTTTCCTTGAGGCTACTACAGATATATAGTGTCACATTCGTGAAAACTTGCAAAAGTTTTTTAAATTTAATCAAAAATTCAGGCCCTGTCGTTGCAGGTACTCGGCTCGGGCCTCATCATTGCGAGTAATACCCACAGCTACTGAGCTAACCCAAACTTGCAAAAGATTTGACATTGATAATTCCATGTTGCGTCAAGTTCAATGATCACTGTTTAACTAGTAAAAGTGCACATTCTGGATTTTGCTGAGATCTATATGAGATGTCATGAAAACACATTCGAACATTGGCTATAAGATCAATTTACAGAGATACTTGATTACAGGCAAAAGAACAATAGAGAAAATTTGATTTTAGCCATAACTTACAACACATTGATTGAAAAAAATGATGATAACAAATAAAAGAGGTTTCTGTAAGTTGTAAGGGTAATGTATACTTAGAACCTAGAATTAGTTGCGAGCCTCACTGGTACACCACCACCTGCTGCAGCACTACTTCGCTTTCGTCTGAAGTATATAAATGAGCCACTGCTTATCAGCAAAGCCAACATAAGTGCCTGCACAGAGAAATTTAAAACAAAACCCGAATACATAAGCACAAACTCGGTGAAACAAAATCGAGCTTAGAAGTAAAACAAGGTATGCACAAAATAGAAATATAAATCTTAAAATGTTTTTTATGCACAAAATAGAAATATAGTAATCAGTGAACTACTGGTAGCTCTTTGTCCATCTTGTTGTATATGGATCATGAAAACATTAATACTGCCTTCAAGAGCAAGTTGCTTATATAATAAGGTTCACCATATTATGCAGGGGTCGAATAAAGGACTAAAAATAATGACGTGCTTAAAACTCAATTCCAAGTAAATAAAGCATCTCATTCGTAAAATAATAGTAGGTGCACAAATTCCAAAAGACAATCGCCACAACATCTGACTCCTAGTAAGGTAGCATGATGAAATAATTAATTTCTCATGCAGATTTAAAGTATAACTGGTTAAGAATTAAAGACCAACTGGTTACCTCTCATGCAATAAAAAAGCGCAACTGCATGAATCGTCCCCTAATGTACTCTATCAAGAGTCACCTCAAATTTTTTACCCAAAAAAAAGTTCAATAATTCCTTTTGTTACCTCATTCCCAGTTTTTAAACTTCCACCTTTTTTTCTATGCTACTGATTAGCATTACTTACATCTATTTTTTAGTATATGCAAAAAGCCATCACATAAACTCCGACAATTGAAAATGTTCATTTTACTTTAATACTTCTTAATGATACAATGAATACATTTTGACTTTCTCATTTCCATCACATCCCATTCATGTATATCTATTTGAAATAATAAGCCACAATATGAATTTAACAAGCATTCATTCTTTGAAAAAATCATCTCTAATACCTCATTTCCTTGAAGATTTTGAGCATAAGAGCAAAATAACATTTATTTCTAGATAATCATTGATCTTCAGTCTACACCAACTCTGTTCAATCAAGTTCAACACAACTTACAGTACAAGCGACATTATTTGTTTAAGTTCTTATCTTTTCTCAAAAATGGCACAATACAACTGCAGGAACTCCAATCACATGCATCTGTGAGGTCAATGAAATTGATCTAACAACCAATCTGTTCATTCTGTAACACTCCACTAACATCTTTAACGTAGTTTCTGTATCTCATCTTTCCAGCATATCAGATGCATAACCCTAAACTCATTATTTTGAAGTGTGATTTGAAGCTGAATTTTTTTCTTGACCAATCTCTGAGTTTATTTGTGTGGCCAATCAGCTCAAAGCCCCACATTTCAAAAGTCATCCTCAATATTACAAATATTTATGCATATGAAATTAATTAAGTTCAACTTTGTTGATATTATCCAAGCAAATAAGTGAAATTTCAACTAGTTGGACAAAAACTGATGTAAGGCATAAACGGTATAAACTTACCTCAAAACCTAGTACTGACAATTTTTCTTCATTTACTGCAGGTATACAGCTTCTATAAGTGACATAAGCACTTGATCCACCTTTTGATTTGCTTAGTAATATTCTTTGCCCTGTTGAAGTTATAATTAGATCCGCATCAGGCTTATTAGCCCTAAGCTCAAGATTAGATCGAGTCTTTCGTGCTTCCAAACTTTTTGCATCCTTTGAACCAGATCCAGAAGGAACACATTTCAAACGAATGCGATATCCAGTTTCACCGCATCGATACTTTTCATCACTCTAAGATACAGCATCAAAATTCTTGTGTAAGGAATTTACATGTAAATTCTTGAGAATCGGAAATATAAACCATGCATGAGTATTAGTATTATTATCACAAATTAAATAAGAAAGTGTGGTTTTATTTCTTCTTCCTCTAACTTCTAGACTTATAATGCAAATAAGTAGTATTCACATAACCTCAACCAGACAGCAAAATTAAACATCTTTAATTGATCAGACTTAAGAAAAAATGACAAATACAGAATTATAACATCAAAATGTTGTCAACGGATAAAAGAGAAATACAGAATCATAAGCATCTATACTGACCAAACAGATAACTGAAATGGAAGATTCATGGTTGTCAATTTCCTGATGTGGGTTCTATACCTCGCATAACATTTTATTACTCCAGATGATAATTATTATATTATTTATGGTCAAACAACATGTTTCTTCAAAAGATATTCAACCCATGATGATGATGGATATTTGGCTCATAGGGAAAAAGCAGCAAGAAATCAATATGATTGTCAAGAAATAAACTGACTAGAGAAGTAACAAACTGCTTAACAAGAAGAAACTGTAAAACAAGTTGACTTATGAATGAGAGAGCAAATTAGAAATTTTGCTAAAAAAGAACAAAAGATGGAAAAAGGTGCAAGGCTGCATTTGCGTATAACATGCAATCATCGGGGCATCCAAACTCCTTTGCTTTTGCTAGTGTACGTTTCAAATGATCGCTACAAATAAAAGTTTCGCAGATAAAATAGCATTCATATATTGAATACACTAGAAAAGAACAGCTAAATTGTGCAAAAAAAAAAAAAAAAAAAAATGCACTGCAGATACATAAACTTCCCTCTCCAATCAGTTAAGTGGTCTTAATAATCAGATCAAATTGAATTTATACCACCATAAATATATAGGACAACTTTTCATTTTTCTGTACTGAACATCCAAAAGAATCAAGAAACCGATCATCAATACATATCACAACAAATAAACGATAACCCAAATCCCAGCACGATTCTCAAAATCAACGGAAATTTAATCCCCCAAAATAATAAAGAAAAAGAAAAAGGAGCACCTTTTCAGAGCGAGAGCATGGTATGCAAGGGCCCGAAGGAGAGCAATCAAAGGTAACATTTCCTCCATCTGGCGTCTCCTTTATACCCATTAGGGTTCTCCTTTTATTGCAGTTATTTCTCTGTAGTTTTAACAATCATTAAATAAAAATCAAATCTTAGAAACAAGATTAGAATTTCCACTACAGACAAATCCGAACTTGGCATAAATGAAAAAATTGGATTTGACTTACGAATTGAGAGCAAGCGAAAGATGTATGCAGGCAATTAAAAATAAAACGAAGAGGAGAGGTGTAATCAATGGCGGTTTTGTGGAGTAAAGCATTTTCGCCACTGTGTTTCTTCTTCTCTGCTGCGAAATCTTGGGGTTAATGGAATTCGTAGATCTCTCTTTCAAATTACGAAATATTATATATACGACCCCAAATGATTTTGTTTCTTCTATGTTGGTCCCTATGATGTTTGATAATGGCATCATATTCAATTGAATATGTTTTACCTTAACCGAAAAAAAAGGATATGTTTTAGTCATAATAATTTGCACCATTTACAGTAAAATTTCTATAAATGAATATTGTTGTATTAGCAAAAATATATTTTAAATAAGTTATTTATTTATTGATAATAAACCAATAATTTATAATTTTATGAAGAAAATTACTTTTATACAGTTAAATTATCTTTTACCAGGATTCATGTATGAATTAAAAATACAAAAAGATAATAATATGTGGTCAAACATGAATATTTTTTTGGGGAAATTGTAAAATCGATCCATTAACTTAGCCTGTTTAGATTTTTAGTCCGTTAAGTTGTCAAAGTTTGGTCACCTAAGTTGTTAAAGTTTGGTCTTAATTCAATAATTTGAAAGTTTTGGGACATTTAGTCTGATTCTCGCCGAATTTTTTTAATTTTACTGTAAATTGTTAATTTGATCGCAATGTTGATAGCATCAACAACAAATTGGCAATTGTTTCTCGATGGGGTGAAAAACTTGTTTGATTAAATCCATATTCCAGTAACCTTGAGATCCGATAAGATCATGAACAAATACCATGTATGGTTATGTTTCTGTAGAGCTATTTCTATTTTCTAATGTTGGAAATTGAATTTTGAAAATTTATTGATTTTCGCGTGAAAAATAGAATTATGTTTGGATGAATAAATGTGAATGAATTTTACAAGGTAGCAATTGCTTATGAAAAGTTTTCATTTTCGTTCCTAGAGAAAATTTTTCTACTCTAAAATGTGAATGTTTATGAAAATTTCCAAAAATTACACTATTCATTCACTTTCATTTTTTTCTTCTACCAATCACTTCTACACATTTTCAAAAATACATCAAATTATTAATCATTATTATTAGATTTGTCAATTTCGGCCCAACCCGGTAAAAGCACCTGGGGGCTATGATTTTAGAGGCCGAAATGAGCCGGACTTTTTTGGCCCGGTGCGTTAGGCCGAAAAACCCGGCTCGTCCGATTGACCTGATTTTTCTAGTGCATTTTTGTAGGTTGGTTGGGCTCAAGAAACGTGGCCCGACCACTATTTGCCTTGCGACCGATCCGATTTTTATCATCGTTTGTTTAATCATGTGGTATCTTTGGCTAGAAAGGAATAAACACAAACATGAAAGTACTCAGTGCGATTGGATGTGGCGAAAATCTATTTTCGTCATTTTGGAGAGTTTTTTTTTACCAAACATGCGATTGTTTATGAAAATTTTGTAAAATATTCTATTTCTCACTTTCACTTTTTCTCACTTTTTCTTTCACCAATCACATCTACACATTTTTTCACAAAAATTAATCATTATTACACATTATCCCACAAATTTCACTATTCTTTCCTCACACATTTCTAACTACCAATCACATCCAATCATTATTTTACTATTTTCACATCAAATCAACTTTCATCATTACTTTTTCATCTCACATCCAATCACACTCTCAAAATTCATCTTTTTTCTCCCAAATTTTTTTCCACTACTATTTTTAAAGAAAATGAAAATTTTCAAAATAAAAATATATCCAATCGCACCCTCTGTTTTAAGCACAGAAGAATAGTTTGGAGGGTGGGACATCATTTATACCTTCTCAAATCTGGGAATCTTTTCAAACATGCCACTTGGAACGGCTTTCTTGATATTGCTGCTAACTTTGGATTATATTTTAGATGCCAAGTTCATTTCTCATGCTTTCCTGTTGGTTGGGCTAAACCACAACATGGATGGATAAAGTTAAATGTAGATGGTGCCA
Source organism: Rehmannia glutinosa (assembly GCA_016081115.2). Taxonomy (NCBI): domain Eukaryota; kingdom Viridiplantae; phylum Streptophyta; class Magnoliopsida; order Lamiales; family Orobanchaceae; genus Rehmannia; species Rehmannia glutinosa. Next base: position 19,036,367 of record CM071926.1, on the reverse strand, counting down.
AAATAAGCAAACCACTCACATGGAGGTATTGGAGGAGTGCTTAGAGACAACCAAGGAGAAATTGTATGGGCCTTTTCAGATGCTATTCAAAATTGTCATGACAGTCTCTATGTTGAATTTGCTGCCATACACAATGCCTTGCAGCTACCTTCTGTCCATTCTACACCATCAAAAGTTGGGTAATTGGAATATACAATCACTCATAATGCTCATCCAGAAGTATATGTCCGTTTTTAATGTACATATATCTCACATATATAGTGAGGGGAACCAAGTAGCTGATGCATTAGCCAATGTCGGATTTCTTAATAACTCATCCACAGTCTACAGTGCAGTAATCTCTTTGCCTAGTATGGAAATTTGAAATGACAAATGACTTTGTTATAGATTGTATTGAAAATACAACATATTAAATATTCAACATTGGACAATTAATTTTTTTTTAAAACTTTTACTTTCTTACAGATAAACATGTTCTATAAATAGATATAATCTACATTCACACAACCAAATATTTTTTGTTTTAATTTTTTTAGTTTATTGTATTTTTTATTGTTTAATCGTATGATTTATAATCAAATTAATTATTTTTATATTTTTATTATTTATTCAAAATTTAACCTTTTGCAATCACTATTTTTTTAAAAAAAAAACATTACAATTTGTGCATAGCATGGTTTAGAAAAGTACGAAATGTGAGAACCGAATAGAACATAACAATTAAAAGATCCAAACAATACAATAAAAATCCCCAAAACAAAAATTTAAAAAATTAAAATTTGACTTAACAATGTGAATGAATAAAATACTTGACAGAATCCACAAAAAAATAAAACTATCTCCAACAAAATATATCCAATAAAATCAATAATGTTGCCAAAACTATATTTTGTTATCTCCTATTTCCTTAATTATTGTACTTCATAATCCTATCTATATGTGCTAATTTTGCAAAAATATCTACTCCTAATTTACACATACGAACAACTTTGGGGAAAAATTGCATCTGAATTTATTAGTATAACCTTAAAAAAAGGATGATACCAATTCTCACACTTATTAATAATTGAAACATGACTAAAATGAAATGGACGATGAAGTTGCGCCTTTTGGTTATATGAAAAATCAGTTTCAAAAATCAAATACAACTACATAGTCTTCAATGTATTCCTTTTTTGATGATTTTGATGTATGATTATTTTTGGCTTCATCAATTAAAAAATATTAAATAGTATTTCCGTTTATTGTCAGGATGTTATTTTAAAATTATTACAACGCAGGGATATAATTCATAAACTATTAGAAAAATGTACATGTCACGATAAAAAATGGAGGCCTCACAAATATACATAGGGTGGCAGTGCGGACCCGACGCACAAACTCGACACAAACCTATATGAGTCCATGTCAAAATCGGGTTGAACTCGAATAAACTACCAATTAAATAGGTCGGGTTCGGTCAACCTACTATTATAATTTCAAAATTAACTTAAAAACATAAATAAATATAATACGTAACACAAAATCAAGAAAACATATATTAAAATTTAAAATTGATGAATGAGATTTATATATTCAAATTTGCATTATATAAAGATTTTAGAAATAAAATATATATATATATATATTGGATTTTGTAGAAATAAGTGTTAGTACATACTTTTTTAATATAAAATACACAAAATCGATTACATAAAAAAATGTTATATATTTATTCTATTATTTATGCTATATTTATTTGCTAATGTAAAATAATAGAATAAAATATTGTTCATTCGTTTTTGTTAGATAGTTTTATCAAATAATCATGATCTAATTAGAATGATATTGTTATTGATAAATCAAATGGCAATCGATTTTATTTAGTATATTAATATATAAAGTAATTTGTTGGTATAAATTTCAACTACTTCTCCAGTTGATCTAATTTAATTTAGTTGTTGAAAATTATTAAGTGAACATATAATTTTTAAAATTTTAAATAACTCATCAAGTGTTTTTAATAGATGTATAAACTTGCTTTAAATATATAATCAATTTTCTCATTTTCCTAAATTATATAATCAATTGTTTTTTCTCATTTTTCTAAATTTTAAATTTATAGTTGGATATTTAACATGATATTTTTTAAGAATGTATTAAATTATTATAATAATTACAATTTAGTAAATCCTACGTAATTTTGTTTGGGTTAAGACATGTCAACAAGCACCTCCTTCCCCGATTCAAAGGATGGGGACGAGTCTAAATCTTGAAAATTGAGATATCCGCCATGTCCCGACTCATTACAATTCCTACATATATCAATTTCTTAATATCAAAATTACACAATATTTCATTATATTACAATCGGTGCGAGGGGGGGCAACTAACTAGGCGCTCGGCTACCCCTAGCCAAATTTTTTTCCCCTAACCAACTATTTTCCTCCCTTAAAAACATATAGTTTTCTTTAATTTTGTTCCCTTAGACAAAATGGGGTAAAAAATTGGGGGATGCGCCGAGGGCAGAGCATCCCCGAATCCGCCCGCTATGTGCATCGTACGGGTGATACATTAGTGTCATTAGATGGAAAATATTTGGTCTTAAGAACTTGAGAAACTAAAAGGCCTTGTATGGTTGTCTTTATAAAGCCCATTTTCACTTTTCCAACTGTTCAAAAAAATTGGGATCATGTTTGACCCCTCGTATTTCCATTAAAAATGCAACATTTTCAATTTTCATTTGTCTCGAGAAAATTGCATTGTAGTCGGAGAAATATTTTTGAAAAATAGCCCGCACTTTATTGAGTAGTCCGCCTCATTTCCCATCCAAAGACGTTCAACATGCCGTCCAACTACCAAATTAATGAAGAAAAAAACCAAGAACAAAATCCTCTTTTAAAATAATCCTCAACCCACAAAACTATCACGCCCGAGCAAAGACGAGTGAAATCGATTTGGAGGTTGGGCTTGAAAAAAACTTCACGACGACAAAGCTCGGTGACGAAAGTTCAGCGAGAACGCGTCCCCTCTCCGACATCCAAGCGACAAAAAGTAAATTTATTGGTTTTCCTCCCAAAAAAAACCCAAAGTGTTAACGAAAGTGTATTGCTAACTAGTGTTCTTCTTTCACATTATATACAACTCGTCCAAACATGCTTGAAAGTGTGTTTTATTTTCTTTGAAATGGTAGATTTGAGTCAATCATAGTTGTTCTTTTGCATGTTCTTTGGTTAAAATATGTGGGGGCTTAATGTGTGATTATTAATAGTTAATACCTATTGAATGGTAACTGGTTTTTTCACTGTTGGCTTGTAACTGATTGCAGATTGATTTTTTAAAGAGTTATTGCAACTGTAATTTTGTAACCCTTATGCCTATATTTGTTTTTGATTACTCGAAACTCATGTAATAAAAAAATTCATTCAATTAATTGATCTCTTTTGCATTCTATTGATGAATAGAGAGGGAAAAAGAAAACGAGTCGACGATACATTTGAGGGTAGGGGAGAGATTGGTACGCAGTCGAACATACGACGCTTGGTGGGATCCGTCAATAGTTGGAACTCTATTAGAGCTCATGTATTTGCAGTTCCAAGAGAACCAATTGTTGACATCCACATTTTTCTGACCATGTTTGGAAAGGAATAGCTAGCGAGATTTTTGCGCGTCACAATGTGCAATACTCTATTGCACAATTGAAAGGGAAAGCATGTAGACTAAGGATACTTTGGCGTAAATTCCATGATTTGGTTACTAAGAAAAGCGGGTTTGGGTAGGATCCGCGCACCGCGAAATCAATGCATCCGATGAATGTTGGGCCTCATGGATTGCGGTAATTTCTATAAGATTTCACCAATTCCATAATTTTCTTTTCCACCAATTTTAGTTCACCATAGAAAAGTATTGTTAGTTCCATATTAATGCACACCCTAATTTAATATTGTAGGAAAACATTGAAGAAACTAGTTCGGAAGAAAGGACTCCCGCATTTCGACCTTTGCAATCGAAATGTTTTCAAAATCGATAACAACTAGTGCATTTGCACGTTCAAGCCGATTGGCCTTTTAGATTCGGGGATGCGAGATGAGAATCGCAAATTTCAACCCTCCGCTTGTCTTGTATTGTTGTGTCAACCCACAATATATTTATCATTATTTAAATTTAATTAATTTTGGATAACTCGCTAATGAAAGTAATTGCCTATTCTCATGGGTGTTGGTTAGATGTACCGAAGGTGAGCGAAAAGACTTCTACGAAGCTAATCGAATGATTGGGATGGTCTTAAGTTGATTTTTGCGGTGATGATGATATGTTATTTCGAATAATCAACCCTTCATGTTCGCTTAGTTCGTGAACAACTATTTCAATCTGTTAGTGGAGAGCTTCGACAAGTGTGATTGTAATATCGATGACTACGATGAAAGGGGGACAAAATTCACGTCCACCAATCGCGTGCGTGCGCTACAAAGCTAGGACAAGGGCGTAGTTAGCTACCCCGGCATCATATTCTCGAGGCCTCATTTTCCGATCCACCACAAGTCAGTAAATACTATAGGTGACCAACGATCCGGTGGGAAACCAATCATCGGTTAGCGAAATTAGTCGGTCCCATGCTCCCCACGAAGTACTAGCACATCGACTCACGCCCACTCACCAGACCATGGCCGTGAAAAATCGATGATGATGTTTTTTTTTTTGTTATTTTGATGGATGACCCTACATGCTTATTCTCCATAATGCATTTCACTCTTTGTGGGGATCTTGTTTTGTTGGAACTCATGTACCCCTTACCACATGTTTTTTGCTCAAACAATTGATATGTTGTCCATGTTAGTACTAGTTATATGTATCGCTACTAATCGATTAACAATGTAAAACATCCTAGTGTTGTCTTTTTGGTTTTGTGGTAATCTTTTTAGTGATAAGTATTTTGGTCAATGATGATAAAAGTACATATATTTGTAAAATATATTGCAATGAATTCTTGTTTTGATCTCAAATTCCGACTTTATTAATTAATGAAATTGAGTAGTAAATATTTTATTATTCGAATCATTTGTAAAATATTCGTTAAATTGCATTCTATTACAAACTACCTGGTACACATCCAATAGGAAAAACAACCTGTGAATGTGTAAATTATAATGCCCTTAATTCATTAATTACTTTATTACAAAATTTGGCAATGTGCTCTATTTATTTATTACTTTATTAGAAAAGTAAACAATTATTAAAAATATCCAACATGTACTCAGAAATGAAATTTAAACAATACAACCAAGGCCTTTCGCATCTATGGAAGCACAAGGGTTTGAAGGGGAAAGGAGGATCCATCCTAACAAGGAGTGTTCTATCTTTTTAGTTTAGATCTCTTGTTTGTACTTAAACTATGTCTAACTATTTGATTTCAATTTTGTCTATGAATTTGTTATCAATTATGTTAGGCTAATCATTCTAATCCTAGAGCATAATCAAAATTATGGATTCATGTTAAATCTATATTGATTGTTTTCTTAATTGGTTTATGTGTTATATTAAATGAATTCAAATGCTTATTTCTTTGTAGATTATCGATCAATAATTTGCATGTTATATTTGTTAGTTCATAATTCGGGATGAGTTCTAACAAACAAAAATCGAATTCAAACATAAACAAGTATATAGTCAAGAGGCTTATAACTGTTTGTGGGGAGTACTTCAATTCAAAGATCTTTTGGGAGTTGATATTAATTGTTGAGTAGCAATGCTAGCAATTGGTATTAATCAACTGTTTATTTGCTTCAGAGAGGGGAATACACTAAATTAGGAATTGAACCCATATAAACACTTAAACTGATTTTGCTAAACATTAATTGGATTTAATATTGAAGAAGCATATTGAGATTATGTGCATAAGGTTGCTTTCATATTTGTTGAAAACTTGTGGAGTTCGGGTTTATAAAAATTATAAATATTTGTACTTGTTAATTTAGGATTACATTGGATAATAAATAAACTTGTATTTTCGGATGCTTCAATAAAATTAGAATACGATATTTACTATAGCCTAAGGGTTTAGTATTCAATCCCTGACGAATACGATCTTGCTCGCCATTATCTGCTAACTACGATGTACACTTGTAGTTTAGTGAAAAGATTTTCATGATCAAGTTTTTGGCGTCGTTGTCGTGGATTGAAAGATTCAACTTAGATATAGTAATAAGTAGTTCAATCTTAATTGAAGCAATATTCTTTTATTCTTTATTTTTTTTATTATTTTCAATTTTTTATAAATAGTATTTTTATTTGCTTTGGTTCTAATGTTGTTTTTGTTGAGTGCAGATAGTGCATGATCACGCGTTCCAGATCTACCCAACTGATTTCCATTGATTTAGAGATTGAAAAGACATCAAAACAGTTAAGAAAAAAATCTAAAGCAGTGGCAGATGGGAACAATCAGGACGTTTTGAACAACGAAACAACGAGGAGCGACCACTCAGAAGTAACGAAGCGGAACAAAAATAGAGGAAAGGCCCGCGAGAAGGGCAGTTAGGGACTACTTCCAGCCGCAAGTTAATCAAAGATATGGGGGTGTGGCCCATCTTCCGATTAGCATAAACAATTTCGAACTAAAACATGCGTTAATCCAGATGGTTTCACAAAACCAGTTTGGGGGGAGAGCCGTTGAGGATCCAAACGCGCATCTGGCATAATTTCTAGAAATATGTGTTACAGTTAAGATGAATGGTGTTTCTGAGGATATCATTCGATGCTGCCTTTTCGCATTCTCTCTACGCGATAAAGCTAAGGGATGGTTATGTTCTTTGACACCACCCACAACAGATTGAGCTGAACTAAGTCGATGGTTTCGGCTATGTATTTCCCCTAGTGAAATGTTGCGAGTTGAAAGTGAGATCGCCTTGATTTAAGCGATTAAATGCATGACCAATATATGAAGTATGTGATAGGTTTAGAGAGTTGTTGAGGAAGTTTCCTCAACACGGATATTCCAATTACCAACAGGTACAATATTTCTATAATGGTTTAAGTGGCAAAATGAGAACTATTATAGATGTTGCATCTGAGGGTGTACTACTAGGCAAATATCCGGATGAGGCACTAGAATTATTAGAGGAGATGGCAAACAATAGCTACCAATGGCCATCTGAGAGATCTAATATCCAACATGTGGCAGAGGTCCATGATGAGGATAAGGTTCTCATGCTCTGAGAACAAGTATCCGTGCTTAATATGAAATTGGATGTGATGAAGCAAACGACTCCAAGAGATCCCGTAGTTATTGAAGAAGAGGCAAATTTAGTGGGACAATAAAGGAATTTCAACAACAACTATCGAAATAATTAGACACCCACACATTACCATCCGGTCGCGAAACCATGAAAACTTTTCTTATGCTAATAACATAAATATTTTGCAGCCACCTCCGGGTTTTAATGTGGCTAATCAAGGCAGAACAAAGTCCAGTGAAAAGAAAGCATATATGGAAGAGATGCTATCCTCGTTAATCGAAGAAACTAGAGCTAGATTGAATAATGATGAAGCAAAGATAGAGCGGGATTGAGAGAACGGGTTACTCGGTGAACACGACGTGAATGCAAGATTGAAGTATTTGGAAACACAAGTAGCCAAAAAGCGGTACAACATGGGCGACCAAAGCACCAAAAAGGCAAATTCCCAAGCGATACTAAACTTAATCCAAGAGAACAGTGCAATGCCATTCGTCTGATGAGTGGTAAAGAATACGAGCGCCCAAAGACAGCAACCGACATAGTTCAGCGATAGTAATATTATAAATTAGATGTCTGGATGAAGACATAAAACTTAGCACTTTGTGGGAGGCACTAATGAGAATCCATGGGCGAAAGGCCTGTGCCGCCTGGTGATTGGTCCCGGTGACGAGGGCTCGAGCAAGTAAGTTTAAGGAATCACTCAATGGGTTGATTCAAGTCAATCAAATGAAGACTATGAGTGCATTACCGATGGGAGAAGATGTTCGGGTGGTCCTGTTGATTCACATCGTCAACGTTCGTGAGACCTTTTTAGGCGAGCAAGTAAAGGATGCCACGTAGTACAAGTCATTTTGCATCTTAAAGACTATGTAATCAAGTTCTTAATAGTGTTTTGTATTTTTTTATCGTAGTTAGTCGTTATTTGAGTTGTTTCGAGTTATTTTGATGTTTTGGAGGCCAAATAAATCTTTAGGGCTGCATATTAAGTTGTTAGTTCAAGTTCGGGATGAGAAGAGGTCAAAACAGAATGTTGGATCACATCACACAGCCGAGGAACAAGTCACATGACAATGTGACATGTCACACGACCGTGTGAAAGGTCAAAAATCGAGGGGCAGAGAGCATTTCACACGGGTGGACCATGTGAAACTACACGGCCCATGCGAGCAAGTTCACATCGCCATGTGGGCGACCATGCGATGAGCTTCGCGTACGCGATTTTGGGTTTTAGTCTGTTTTTTGTTTCCTATTTCGATTTTTAAGTTGTTTCTTAGTTGGTTTAGGGTTTGGGACCCAATATAAGGGTTAACACTTGTTCTTTTTCAATAGTTAATCAATTGAATTCATAATTTACTCTCAAACTTGAGTGTTTTTCCAAGTGCTTCAAGATTCAAGCTTCTTGTTGCAATTATCGACTTATCAGGTAATAATCCATAATTGCTTGTGGCGTCTTCGCATACCAAGGTTCTTGCTTGGCTAAGCAACGGGTCGAGGTCTCCACCAATGTTTAACCGAACTAGTGACGATCTTGGGTTAACAATATATTGTTGTTTGGGTCATATGCACGTTGTTGCTATGGTTTACATCAGCAACTCAAGTTATTTTTTATGTTTTTATTTTTTTTATTTATTTTTACAGCCTTCGTTTAATTCGATTTTAATTTTAATTTGATTTTTATTTTATTATTAATCTAATTTTTAGTTTTATTTGTTTTTGTGAGTTGTTGTATAGGAGGCGTCACGATAAACTCCATTTTTTATTTTAAAAAAATTGAAAAATCAAAACACACGACTGTGTGAAATTCACATGGCCGTGCAAACTGCACAACAGATACCAACCACACGGGTTGATCATGTGATTTAGCACGCCGTGTGGCTGGTCGAAACCTAAGATAGAGGACTCCCGTGGTCGCACGGTTCGAGTGTAATTTTACACGACCGTGTGATCCGTCTGCAAAAAAAAATCCTACCCCTTTTTAAACTCAAACACTCCAAATTTATCCCACTTTCACCCCTCCAAACCCTAAGAACCGATTTCTCTCCTTCAAGTACCCCATTCCATCTTCAAATTTCTTCAAATTCAACTTCAAATCTTCAAACAAAAAAAAAATACTTCTTCCTTTCAAGAAACTCATCGCAAAAATCTTACAATTTTCTCAACTTTCCCAAGTTTTCCTTCAAGTTTGGGGTTTTTAATCTCAAATTTCAAATTTTTAAAAGCTTCAAAAATCCGTATCCATGGCTTCTAAAGAAGGAGAAAGAGAAACTAGGAGGAACACAAGGAGAAGGAGAGAGCCTAGGCCGGAGCCCGAACCCATACACGAGATGAACCAACCAGAGTTCTCCAATATCATCATGCCAGACAAAACACACCGAGCTCAGTGGGAGGCGATCTACATCCGAAGTTGGATTTCTACAAGGTATCTCGATGAACCCACTCTTACTAATTTGGGTTTGTTGGATGATTTTCGCTTTGTGTGGGCGTATTTATTGGCATGTTTTGTTGAATGGAAATGGACTAGTTATGTGGTTTATATGCTTGAATTTTTGAGTAGTTTTGAATTGGTCGTCAGAAAAAAAGAATTTGATAAGAATTCGGTTTTAGGCTAGCTAATGAGTCGAGGGAGTTGTCTATTGATGATTTAATGCTATTTATCAGACTTCGGCTTATGGGGTTGAGGAGCATGAAGATTTTGATAAAATTCTCAGTTTTTGGAAGGAAATTACAGGGAGAGTTTATACGCCGAGTACCTCTAAGGCGTCTAGTATAAGGAATCCCATTTTTTGCTATGTGCAACGCACATTGGCGGAGACGGTGTTCGCAAGAGAGGATAGCAAAGGGGCCATTCGGGTTTCTAAATTGTTTATATTGTGGTGTATGGCCTCAGGGACGGAGGTGGTACCCAAAGTCGGGACATTTATAGCTAGACAATTTGAGAGGGAGAAAAAGCAAGAAAAATGGGGATATACATTGGTGGGCTAATTATACCTATCGCTGAGTATTTTAATGTGAACTTTAAAGGGTATGCGCACGTGGATGGGGGCAAAAGATTGATTTGACTGTGTTATCCTCAATGAAGATGATTCGATATGATGGACGAGATTATTGGTTAATTCATGCGGATAGGACCAAAATTAAGCTTCCGAATCCAAACGCTACCTCAGTTAGGGATATAGGTAATTGGTTGACGAGGGGAGAGCAAGGAACTACTGCTCAAGGTGAGAAAGATGAGCCTAGGCATGAGTCGGATTGGCCGGAATCTTATAGGCAAGGGGGTACTCGGCACTGGGATTTTAGTGATAGGCTTGAAAGGATGGAGGTCAATATGGGCACATTGATGGATGATACTTATCAGTTGTCGGCTAGAGTTGATGAATATCATACTGAGTATTTGTTGCGCTTCGACACCATCACTCAACAGCAACAGAAGATGTACAAGATGATGTCTCATATAGGCCAGTGGCACATCTCACAGGGCCACTATCCTCCACCTCTTCCACCACAGTGAGTTTTGTAAGTACTTTTCACGCATTATTCTTTCTTTTGATAATTTTCTCATATGTCCGGGACGAAGCATAATTTAAGTTTGGGGGGTTATCAAGAATGTGTGAATAAGTACTGTTGCATTTTTGCATTATATTTAGGATTGCATATAGAATGATAATTTTTTTAGTATTTTTGTTTTAGACGTTTATTGCTTTAGCACATTTATTGCTTTTGTGTGAGTTAGGATTAGAATTCGAAAAAGTACAAAAAATCTTCCGCATGACTTGACTATGAGCATTTGGTTTCATGAAAATAAGTATTTTGGTGAATTATGTGATGAATTGTTGATAACATGTCTTTTGCATGCTTGGCATTGATTGAGAAAATTGGGTATTTGAGCATGTTACGAATAATAAGCATGTGAGCTTTATGCCTTTAACTGCTTTTTATACTATGCAATCTTATTTTTTTTGAGTGTGTCATTCATGATTGTTAGAACTCTATAACTTGCAGTGGTATCTTTATTCAAACCACATGTGTGTGACATTTTTGAAGATGATTTAAGGTCATTTTTGTTTTAGTCTACCTAGCCTAAAAAGCCTACATATGAACTCATGATTCCCTAGTTAGCCACTTTGAGCCTAAACTTTTTATTGTTAGCCACACTTTGAGATTTAAACTTAAAAATAAATTTTATCCCTAAAATTTGAGCTTATAGAAGACGAAAAGTTTGGGAGGATGTGATTTAATCTTGAAAAAAGAAGAGTGTTGGCAAAAGTAAGGGATGAGCAATAAATAGGTGAAAGAATGATGAAGCTCGAAAAAAAAAAAAAAAGCAAAACTTTTAAATGAAAAAGAAAAAAATCGAGCAAGAAAGAAAAATAAAAGAAAAGAAAAATTCTAGAAATTTTGAAAAATTGAGAGCTTAAGGCAAAAGAAAAAAAAACAGGGGGGGGGATGGCCTAAGAATGAAAAAAGATGGAAAAAATGGTGGATATGAGATGAAAAAGAAAACAAGTACAAGAATGTTTCTTGAGATAAAATTGGGTTGGTGCGTTGAGAGTTTGTGTGCTTAAATTCTATTTGCTCAAGTCAAGTCACTTAATCCACATTTTCCTACCCTAACCAAAGAACCAACGCTACAACCAAATGAAAAGTTCTTTTTGATTATTAAATTGTGCACACTTAAGTGGTAGAGATGTTAGACGATTTGCAAGCCTATGGTAGTTCTATGTCGTTGAATTGATTTTGAGCGTATACACGTCCTATTCACTTTGAGAATTGAGTGATACACTACCTCTTGTGAGTCGCGATGTCAAGTACCCAGACGAGTATTAATTATGTCGAATGTATGATTGATGACTTCTTGAAAATGAATTATATGTTTGCTTAAATATGGATTTGACTGAGATTAAGTGTTTGTAGTGTTCTTGTGTGTTCTATTTTACCCCTTCAGATTATTTTTCTTAGTTTTGCTCGAGGATGAGCAATGATTTAAGTTTGAGGGAATTTGAAATGCGTAAAATATACGTGCATTTAGAGATTAATTTGATATATAATTGATGCATTTGCACGCATATTTAGTGTATTTTACTTGGTTTCCTTAGAAGGGCATGATACTGCGTATTCTTGTAATTTTTACAAGAAACGGAGCTAGAATGAGAATATAGCATATAGAAGGCTCAAACAAGATTGACGAATGCAAAGAAATGATTGAATGCGCGAAGAAAACGAGGAAAAACAAGCCACATGGCCTGACTATGTGAATTCACACGACTGTGTGTTTTGCTCGTGCCAAAAACAGAGACCAAAACTATTGACACAACCTGCCCGTGTAATTTCACACAGCCGTGTGAACTGTCTGTCGGTTGAATTTGATTTCTAATCCCCGGAACTCTACCAGTGATCTCTCAAAGCACTTATATAAGGGGAACCAAGGCATGGACGAAAATACAAGTCACAACATCTGAAAATATACCAAAATACACTAGGATTACACAAATCAACAGTCTTCTGAGAGAAGAGGGCAAATCTACGGAGGATACCACAAGGTCTTTCGCATCTACGAAAGCATAAGTGTTCGAAGGCGGGAAAGGAGGATCCATCCTGACAAGAATAGTTCTATATTTTTAGTTTAGATCTCTTGTTTGTACTTAAATGATGTCAAACTATTTGATTTCAAGTTTGTATATGAATTTGTTATCAATTATGTTAGGCTAATCATTTTGGTCCTAGGGCATAATCAAAATTGTGGATTCATGTTAAATCTATATTGATTGTTTTCTTAATTGGTTTATGTGTTCTATTATATGAATTCAAATGCTTATTTCCTGTAGATTATCTGATCAATAGTTTGCATGTCATATTTGTTAGTTCATAATTTGGGAGATGAGTTCTAAGAAACGAAAATCGAATTCAGACATAAACAGATATAGAGTCGGGAGGCTTATAACTTTTATGGGGAGTACTTCAATTCAAAGATCTTTTGGGAGTTGATATTAATTGTCAAGTAGGGATGCTAGCAATTGGTATTAATCAACTGTTTATTTGCTCCGGGATGGAAAATAAACTGAATTAGGAATTGAACCCATAGAAACACTTAAACTGGTTTTGCTAAACATTAATTGGATTGAATATTGAAGAAACATGTTGAGATTATGTGTCTAGGGTTGCTTTCGTATTTGTTGAAAACTTGTGGAGTTCAGGTTTATAAAATTTATAAATATTTTTACTTGTTAATTTAGGATTAGATTATATAATAAATTTAGTATTATCTTTCTCAATGGTTTTTGTGTTCAAAAATATAATCGCATTATTTTTTGCCTCTCAAAAATTTCTCATCACACAACTCCCGTATGAATATTTTTTTCCATCCAATCGCACTAATCAATCGCAATTAATCATCTCTTTCGCTTAGCCATTATGAAACAATACAAAAAAACAAACTCCAACCAAACAACAAGATAGATCGATACAAATATCCAACAAATCAAGTGAACTCTACCAAACAAAATCCACTACAAATAATCTGATTCTTGAAACTAAAATAAGAGAGCAAACCCAACAAGTGCTAAAAAAATGCGAAATCCTAATTTAAAACACAAGTTGCAACGCGTTTCGTGTATAACCCATGGGAACTAAATGTGTATGACCCACCGGAAGTCATGATACCATGTGAGATTAATTAGTATACATCATTATTGTAAGAGAAAATGAATGAGAGGATTACATAGAACTTTTGTCTTGAACATAAGATTGCAAAAATACAAGTGGGAAAAATGGAGGCTACAACAAGAAGATAAAAAACCTAGGTAAAGAATAAGAAAGGAAAAGTACGAAACTACCATCACAAATATAAAGTAAAAGAAATAAGATCTAATTCTAACAGAAAAGCTCGTGAATTGATTCGATTAATAATCAAACCCCTTAAGACAATTTTTAAGTTCGATTAAATTCAAATAAGCTCGAACACCAATATATTTGGCTCGACTGTACTGTGAAAATCCCATTTTTTCATGACTGCAATAACAAAATTCCACTCGATTATACGCTAGCTTTACTCATCATGTCCAATTTTGTCTCCAAGTCACAAGTATCTCATCTCGAGATTATTATGACGCAAATTCAGGTACACTTATTTGAACCCAAATTAATCCAGTATACATAAAATTACATCAAAATTGACATTGGTTTAATTCAGGTTGTCCTTGGATGCTAAGAATATAATAACATATTAAAAAAATCCATCCAATCTTAAATGGAAAAGCTTTTTATCCAATTATATTAGCGTCCCAATTGTTTGCCCCCAAACAATTATCAAATTTAAGATTAGATATAAATGGTGGGGAAGAAGCACCAAAAAGTAACAGAAAGAAAGGGAAACCCAAGAAAGCTTCTTTTCACACAATTCTTTTGAATCTTCAAATAAGCAAAAAAACTCATTTTTCAAAGACCTCTCAATTAGAAACTCGTGTTTCATGTCACTATTCAGAATCTGTACTCTCTTCTTTACATGACATCCATTTTATCTTTAAAGTTGAACATATATCCACCTTCGTAGCAGCATCAGAATTTCTCCTTTTTTATAACTTTTTCTTTCTTCAGAAACTAGAAAATCAGAAGGCATATGTGCCAAGAAGAAAATTGAAAATTGGTTTGAAATTGAATGGTTTAAAACTAGATAGTGCTATTATGATCATAGCAACATATATTAAACACAATGATTCGGTTCGATTCCCTGAAAGCAACCAGCATTTTGCTTATCAAATTATTGTTTGATATATTCTGCAATAATGATAGCCTGATATCTGGCCAAGATGAATAGTAAACAAATTGCATGTCTCTTTCATATTATTAGTTTTCTTAAGATTTACGCCGATTTGTGCTAATCTAAAGACGTTATAAGTGGGTTAGGGTTGAGGCTTTGCGGGTTAAGGTCAACTTGAAGTGACATAGTTGACCCATTTGACCCAATTGTTATTAACAGTTGAATCTTGATAAATTATCAAATGTATGTAAATATACTTTTCGAAATAAAATTAACTCACACAACCCACATAACTCATATAAATAGATGATTTAATCATTTAATTTATTTAGTTTTTAAAATATACAAGTCATTTTGGGTCGACTCGAAAAATACTGGTTGAGACATTTGACACGAATAACATGAATTTTATTTCTTGACACAATATACGAACCCGCACATGACACGAATGGCCACCCTAACATTTCTTAGCAAAGATTGATTCCTCCAGTTCTCTGCTTTTGACATTCATGCTTCAATAAATCATTAAAAAAAAAGGATTCTTGCAGTTGATTTGTACTTAGAGATACAAATAAAAACGTGTTTAGGAAATAAGTATTTAAAATTCCCACGTCCCTTTTGCGTATCCATATATATTCATCTTTTTCCTGAAGAAATACTTAAGGAAAAGGCCTATCTGCACCTGCCATATGTTTGCAAAAATGACTCAAAGAAACAGACAAGAAAAAACAAGTCTCTGTGTGAGAAATCCAGGCAGTTAATGGTGAACATCATCAAACTCTCTTCATTTTCTCTAGCAACGATGAATTTAGGCGATAAGCGCGACACAAACACGCCTTTAAGGCTTATTCCGATCGAACCCTTCACCAGTCTTCCATCAAAAAGCGCCCAGATGAGCAAGAACAAGAAATCACAAGCTCCATTGAGTAAATCCTACTTAATGGAGCATGACACGGAGGATAAATCCGGCCGGCCTTCATCGCCTTACGTCGTTTTTGGAACTGAAAACGACAGCGTTGATGATGGGAATTTCTCTGATTACATCAAAAGGTTCCACAGAAGGAATCAGAATGAAATGAATGCAGAGATTATGAATGTAAAGGCTAATGCTTATATTAAAAGGTTTCATGAAAAAAACTCTTGTGATTATACGTTGGCTTCATCGACTGGCTTTCCTTTGGTGTTGCCTCCTCCGCCCCCTCCTCTCAACAAGTGAAGTCACTTTTATGTGAATAAGTTGTCTTAAAATCAATCAGATTTTGCAGCTTATGCAAAATCTGTCGAGTAATGGTTCCGCGTTCGTGCATCGACTTTGGATGTTCTGTTTTGATTTGGTCGGTGTTTTATCTTGTATTATACGTTATGGATGCGCGCCAAGTGTATATGATTCAGGTCGCATGTATGTAATATGTACATAGCTTGGTTCTCTTGTGTAGGATAATAAGTGTAGGGGTTAATTACAAAAAAATTACCTTTGATGTTAAGTATAACCACAAAAAAAAAGTCAGTTAGTTTTCGAAATTACAAATACCCCTTGAAATTTATTTTTATTTGACAAATTGCATTTGCACTCTCAATAGGGGTATTTATTTAGTAAATATAAACCTGATCAAGGGGTATTTATAATACCTTAAGGGGTTATTTTATAATTATAAAAGATAACTATACTTTGTCGTAATTAGGCTAAACCCCAGGGTAATTTTTAGAATTTACACTAAATATAGTATGAGACATGTTTATTATATGTAATTTACCACTGTTAGAGAGGTGAATCATTTAAGATTTAACTATTTTAACTCACCCCTCATGTACAACTGGCTCTGATACTATATTGCATGTCATTACGACCTCTTGTATAGCCTGACTTGGTCTTAGAAGTGGGATTTGGTCATTCGACATGATATTAAAGTCAGAGACATACACAGGGAAGGTTGGTGGTGACAACCGCCCCCCACCACATTGCCACTATATACATATAATATATTATTTAGTAAATTAATGTATTATATATAAATGTACACAAAAAGATTTTGCCCCGCTCCCACCCAATTTTCTTTCTACTCAGTTCCCCCCCCACACACACACCACCACACTTCCAAAGTATATATGTAATATAATATTATTTGATTTTGCCCCCAAGTATAAAATTCAAACAACAATGTCCTAAGTTCAAATTTTACAATCGCTCATACAATGCTATCCACATTGAGCTTTTATAAGTAACGCTTGCACGCTAGGATGGCAAAATCCCCACGGGAACCATCCCCGTTGGTACCGAATAAATTGGGGCGGGGAAATCGACATTCGGGGATGGGAGCGAGGATGGGGATTCCCCGATTTTTCAAACCGGGGATGGGGACGGGATGGTATTTATATCCCGTCCCCCCCCCCCGCCCCCCCGATTAGATGAAACGGGATTCTCCGTCCGTCCCCATTATATATATATATATATATATATATATATATATATATATGCATATATATTATTAATATTAATTATATTTATATTTTTTATTTTATTAAATTGTAAAATTAAACCCTAAAAATATGTGTTTTATAATATAATGATTTTTAATTTTTAAAATTACCAGATTTTGTATTTCGAAAATTATTGTATTTAATTCAATTTGTTAAAGTATTTTATATTGTGGAGTTATTATAAGATTAGCTAGTGATTCATGATATATTATCTATTTTAATTATTAATTATTTTAAGTAAAAAAATTATTATTTTTTATTAAAAAATATAAAACGGGGACCCCGTTCCCCGAACGGGGATTCCCCATCCCCGTACCAGATGGCCAAAACGGGGAATGGTACGGGGATGGTATTTGAAATGGGATTCGGGGACGGGGATGGTATGTCCCATACCAGCCCCGTCCCCATCCATTGCCATCCCTATTGCACGCGAGAGAGAATGTTAGAGTAGCAAAACAATTTAAATTTTTAAATGTAGTAGTCATTAAGTGACGTTAAGTAACCGCCTTTTGTATTAGGGTTATAGTGAAATATCACATTCGGGTTGCAATATTTCTTAAAAATTTGGGTTATAGTGAAATATCACATTCGAGTATAACGACAAATGTCTGATCCTACAAAATAACAGTATAATATGTAGATTTATTGATTGGATCTGTATACATATTGCTAGCAAGCCAACTCTTAGCTTCGATACACCTTTCTTGTTGAAAGCTTTGTTGGAATTGGTTTTAAATAAATTGGATTTTGACCCGATTTTGACAAATTATTTAAGTGGATTTATTTATTTGATGTATGAATAAATGAGATAAACGTCATCTAGGCCGTGGGTAGATGAGTTTAGCATTTTGAATTTCTCAAAACCAATATCGGGTGAATGAGAAATAAATGCATGAAGTTGACCACTTATAATATTTTTATATATGGAATATTAATATGGAAAGCCATATAATAGGAAACATATTAAATGTTTGACTAGTTAATAAAAAGTTTCACCACTAATAAGGAGTAATCATGTGGAACTCCTTATAGTACACCCTAGTGGACAAGTCAATTTTGACTAGCCTTTTGGCTAGCTCAAAAGCACCGAGGACGCATGGGAGAGACACCGGAAGCTCTATAAAAAAACAGCCCTTAATTCATTTAAACACATCTAATTTTCGAATCTTACTACATATTTTCGTATAACTTTGTGAAAGAGAGTTCAAAAGCATCATAGTGTTCGTTGTACTTGCGATTTGTAGTGCAACTATCGCAAGTAGATTGTCGTTGTTTCTTGGGAGACGATTGTCGTATTCTGTAAGCACCGTGAGCGGGGAAATCTCGTCTTAAAGAGAAAGAGTCCAACTCTTGTCTCGACATTTCGATTTATACTATCACTCTGTTTGATTTGTTTTCAACCATTCGATATACATCAACCCACTTTATCCAACAATTTTAAGACGAGATGTTTGTGTATATCAAATGGCTTCATCATCATCAGTTTCCATACCATCCGTTCCAGCACCGGGAGAGAAGACGGAGAAGTTTGGGGGCTCAGATTTCAAAAGATGGCAATAGAAGATGTTGTTCTATCTTACGACTCTGAACCTTGCTCGTTTCCTGACGGAAGATGCCCCAATTGTGGGGGAAGAGGAGACTGATAAGGAGAAGAGAATGTCGTTTGATGCATGGAGTCAAAGCGACTTCCTATGCAGGAACTACATTCTCAATGGACTGGACAACACATTGTATAATGTGTACTATTCGGTAAAAACTGCTAAGGAGTTGTGGAGCTTCTTAGAAAAGAAGTATAAAATGGAAGATGCCGGCACAAAGAAATTTGTTGTCGGCAAATTCCTTAAGTTTAAGATGGTTGACACCAAGACGGTGATCAGCGAGGTTCAAGAGTTTTAGCTCATTATGCACGATATAATTGCAGAAGCAATGGTGTTGAGTGAATCCTTTCAAGTAGCTGTTATTATAGAGAAGCTACCGCCTCTGTGGAAGGATTTTAAAAACTATCTGAAGCACAAGCGGAATGAGATGCGGCTTGAAGACTTAATTGTCAGATTACAAATTGAAGAAGGCAAGTCGAGATTAAGTCCGGCAAGCTTCCAATAGAGGCAAAGGCAAACTTGGTGAGCCCAATGCTAGCAAGAAGAGAAAGCACCAGGGAATAGTCGTAAAAAGAGAGGAAGGCTAAAAAGTTCAAAGGAATCGCTTCAATCGGGAAAGTCAAATCACAAGGCTAAAGATTGTCGTCTTCCTAAGAAAGCCAATAGGAACAGTGCATGTGACCAAGGACAAATAAGTACCAATTGATATGTCCGAGCTTAATCTCTTGGTTGTTGTGTTTGATGCCAACAGGTGCTACATGGTGGATAACCCGAGAGAATGGTGGGTGGACACGGGTGCTACACACCACATATGCTCCGACAAAGACATGTTCTCAACGTATACTCCTATCAATGGAAGGAAATTATACATGGGAAATCATGCAAAACGAAATTGTCGGTCAGGCAAGGTGGTATCAAGATGACCTCGGGCAAGGAGTCGACCCTCGTTGATGTCCTTCATGTTCCGCATTCGAAAAAAATTTGGTGTCAGGATCATTGTTGGTCAAGGCAGGGTTTAGATTAGTATTTGAGGCTCAAAAGCTTGTACTAATGAAAAATGGACAGTTCATAGGGAATGGGTACTTAGATAATGGACTGTTCAAGATGAATGTAATAAATGTACTCCGAAACTTTGAAAGCAATAAAATTAATGCTTCTTCTTATTTGCTTGAGTGTTCAAATTTATGGCATGTTAGATTAGGACATGTGAATTTTAACACTTTGAAATGGTTAGTAAACTTGGAATTACTACCTAACTTTAAAATAGATTCACATCACAAGTGTGAAATCTGTGTTGAGGCAAAAATGGCCAAAATACCATTCGGCTCGGTGGAAAGAGAAACAGAACCTCTAGAGTTAATTCACAGTGATATATGTGATTTAAAGTTTGTGCAAACTAGAGGTGGGAAAAAGTATTTTATTACTTTTATCAATGATTGCACAAGATATTGTTATGTATATCTTTTGAGAAAATGAGAAGTAAAGATGAGGCCTTAGAAGCTTTTAAAAGCTATAAGAATGAGGTTGAAAATCAACTTAGCAAACGAATTAAGATAATTCGAAGTGATAGAGGTAGAGAATATGGAGCTCCTTTTGATGAATTTTGCTCAGATTCTGGTATAATTCATCAAACAACAACTCTGTATTTACCACAATCAAATGGTATTGTTGAATGCAAAACCAAACTCTGAAAGAGATGATGAATGCTTTGTTGATAAATTCGGGTTTACCTCATGATTTGTAGGGGGAAGCAATTCTCTCGGCTAACCACATTCTTAACAAAATACCACACAAAAATAAAGATAAAACTCTGTATGAGTTATGGAAAGGTCGAAAACCTTCCTACAAATACCTGGAAGTGTGGGGGTGTTTGGCTAAAGTAGAAATACCTAAGCCAAAACAAGTCAAGATAGGGCCTAAAACAATCAATTGCATTTTCATTGAATATGCAAATAACAGTAGTACATATCGATTTTTAGTGCACAAATCAGCAATTCCAGATATACAAGAAGGTACAATTATTGAGTCAAGGAATGTTGTATTTTTCGAAGACGTGTTTTCTTGTCAAGAAAGGAAAAAAGCTAATTCTGGCAAAAGAACACGTGATACTGCTGATGGTGATCATCAAAGTGATGAAGAATCGAGACGCATTAAAAATGCCAAAATAACTAAGTGTTTTGGTCCAGATTTTCTAACTTATGTGTTAGAAAATGAACCAAGGACAATTGGTGAAGCATTATCCAGTCCAGAAGCTCCATTCTGGAAAGAAGCTATTAATAGTGAGATAGATTTCATTATGCAAAATCATACTTGGGAGTTGGTAGATCTCCCACCGGGAAATAAACCTTTAGGATGCAAGTGGATCCTTAAAAGGAAATATAAAGCTGATGAAACTATTGATAAGTACAAGGTCAGATTAGTAGCTAAAAGATTTAAACAAAGAGAAGGCCTTGATTTCTTTGATACGTATTTACTGTCCAGGACAAGAATCACATCTATTAGAGTTCTCATTGCTATTGTTGCACTGCATAACCTTGAGATACACCAAATGGATGTGAAAACGGCTTTTCTAAATGGTGAATTAGAAAAGGAAATCTACATGGAACAACCCGAAGGGTTTGTTGCTCCTGGGCAGGAGAAGAAGGTGTGCAAACTCGTTAAGTCATTGTATGGCCTTAAGCAAGCTCTGAAACAATGGCACGAGAAATTTGACAGAACTATGCTGTCAAATGGTTTCAAAATTAACGAGTGTGATAAATGCGTTTACATTAAAGACACACCTAATGCTTATGTAATTGTCTGTCTTTACGTTGATGACATGTTGATTATGGGTAGTAATCATGACATAATCATGAATACTAAGAAAATATTGACCAAACATTTTGATATGAAAAATATGGGTGTAGCAGATGTTATTCTGGGAATTAAGATCTCTAAAACATCTGATGGACTTATTTTGTCACTGTCTCATTATATTGAGACGAAACTTCGAAAGTTCACCTTATGATCCTCCAAATTTAAAACGCCTGTTGATTTACGCTTAGCTAAAAATCAGGGTGAGCTTGTATCTCAACTAGAATATTCTCGGATTATTGGCAGTCTAATGTATGTAACAAACTGCACTCGTCCGGATATTGCCTACACAGTTAATAAAATTAGTAGATTTATGAGTAATCTTGGTAATGACCATTGAAGGCGTTGATAAGGGTTCTTAGATATCTAAGACTCACCTTAAATTATGGATTACATTACTCAAGATATCCAGCTGTATTAGAAGGATACAGTGATGCTAATTGGATATCTGACACAAAAGATTCCAAGTCCACTTGTGGTTATATTTTTACCATTGGTGGTGGAGTGGTGTCATGGAAACCCTCTAAACAAATGTGTATAGCTCGATCTATGATGGAATCAAAGTTTATAGCTTTGGATAAAGCTGGGGAAGAAGCATAATGGCTTCGCAACTTTTTAGAGGATATTCTTTGCTGGCCTAAGCCGGTGGCTGCAATCATGATACATTGTGATAGTCGGTCGGTTGCAGGAAGGGCTCAAAATAGTATGTACAATTCTTAAGTCTCGACATATACGTCGAACACCAAAATAAAGCGTTGATCTCAATAGGGTTATTACAATCGACACGTGAAATCGAAAGAAACCTAGCGGATCCGTTAACTAAAGGTTTGTATAAAGATCAAGATATCGCTTATCGAAAGGAATGGGCTTAAAATCCACAAAATAAGAGTGTTCATAGCGGTAACCCAACCTTGTGGATTGGAGATCTCAAGACTGATTCAATCGGACAACTAAGTTATGAATATTCGAGATAAACACTTGTAACATGTTACAACTCATTCCCCGTCCAGTGGAGAAACTTTGAATGTGGTGAGGTTAAGTTATAAACTTTTAATGATTCCTATACTTTAAAGAAGTGGAGTATGGCAGATACTCTTAATAGGAAATCACCTATATAAGTGTGAAGGAAGGCCGCTTCAACTAAACGCTTATGAATCCAAGATGTTGTCCAAGGCCAAAATGGACACAACATGAGAACCAAATGGTGTTAGGAAAGATATGTGTGGATACTCTTGTTTTGGTTTACATAAACCAACAGTTCAAGATATCGCATCACTACGCAAAATTTATTAAATCGATAGTATTCACAGGAAGGTTCAAAACCACAAGCTACCTCTCCCGATGCAATAACTTTCCGCTTGAACTCTCTTTAGTGTCTGCATACTCATATGCATTTATTTTCATTCATGTGGGGGATTGTTGGAATTGGTTTAAAATAAATTGGGTTTTGACCCGATTTTGACCAATTATTTAAGTGGGTTCATTTATTTGATGTATGAAATAAATGAGATAAACGTCATCTACGCCGTGGTAGATGAGTTTAGCATTTTGAATTTCTCAAAACCAATATCGGGTGAATGAGAAATAAATGCATGAAGTTGGCATTACTTAAAATGCTTTTATATATGGAATATAAAAGGGTGAAAATATGGAAAGTCATATCCTACATAGAAACATATTAAATGTTTGAGTAGTTAATAAAGAGTTTAACCAATAATAAGGAGTAATCATGTGGAACTCCTTATGGTACACCTTAGTGGACAAGTCAATTTTGACTAGCTGCTAGCTAGCCTTCAAAAGCACCAGGGCGGTCGCAGAAAATCGTCCGAGCCGAGTGGGCCCGCGCACATCGGACATAGTCACATTGGCGCTTTAGAGGCGCACTTTGACGCACGCATTGTCGGTGAGCTTTGAGCGAGCCTTAAAGTTTTGGAAAAATCGAACCAGGGTTGATCCAGTGGCTCGGTGGCGTGGCGGGCGGCTGGCAGAATTTGCGCGTAATCGCCTCGAGTGGCGACATGGCACCGATTGATGCGTTTGTTCGCCGACGGACACCATGATCGACACGATCGCCCAAAGGTGCAGGTGTATGCCAAAAGGTGTGTTCTTCACCAAATAACGCGATCGGGACCATCACATCGCACGGTGTTAACCACAGAGCGTGATTTGACGGTCGGCCGAATCGATCCCGGGTGGGTTGCACCTCAAGAAGAGGCACGAAGCTCTATATAAAGCATCCCCTGTAATTCATTTATACACATCCGATTTTCGAATCTTACTACATATTTTCGTATAACTTTGTGAAAGAGAGTTCAAAAGCATAATAGTGTTTGTTATTTTTGCAATTTGTAGTGCAAGAATGCCGCAAGTAGATTGTCGTTGTATCTTCGGGGAGATGATTGTCAGATACGTAAACACCGTGAGCGGTGCAATCTCGTCTTAAAGAGAAAGAGTCCAACTCTTGCCTCGACATTTCGATTTATACTGTCACTCTGCTCGATTTGTTTTCAGTCATTTGATATACACCAACCCACTTTATCCAACAAGCTTCACTTCTAATCTGCTACAACCACAAATAATTAGTATGTACCTTTTTTTTACTTAATGAAAATTGTGATGATAATTACCATCTGTGTATCTCCTTTAGATTTTTTTTTCCTCCTCTATTTGATCTTTCTTTCAAGGATAGGGATGACAACAGGGCGGGATTGACCAAACCTGGGACCCGCCCGCCCGCTCAAAAACAACGCAGGGGTGGGTCTAGACCCGCCAATATATTTTTTTAAGTATAATAATTTATTTTTTTGTATTTGTGGCCAAGTTTTCTAAGCAATCCAATGCCAATAGGTCAAAAAAAAAATATAATTATGCAACTTATTATAACTACATTTTAAATTATTTAGCTACTATTAGGATTTTTTTTTAAAAAAAATATTAGGATCTTGCAATAGTACTCAACTAATACTCAAATAAATATTCAAAGTACAATTCTACAAGATTTTGTTTAGAAAAATTACAATATTATAAAATATTATAGTAGTAAGTTAAAATCAATATATCACTCAAATTTAAAATATAAACAATACAAAAATATCTAAATACATATTAAAAATATAATAAAAATTAATATGGCAAGGCGGGTCCGGGAGCGGGTTCTATTGGGCCCGGACCCGCCCCAAGACCGTTAGACCCGTCCCGAAGGGGCGGATTTGATGCTTGCCATCCCTATTCAGGGACAAATAGGTCGAAAAGGAAATAAAGATTTATTATAGTAAACTAGAATTAAAAAATTAATTAAGATAACTTGAAAATATCTCTCGTTTTCATAAGCTAATGTTGAAAAATGCAACTTACTTCACTCCAATTTAATGCAAATGCCAATGTTATTTTCCAGGACTATTATGTTGAAATTTATCTCATATATAACACATTTCTTAACCCCTATATGACTGAAGCAGGTAAAGCTAATCAACATTGCTTTGAAAGAACATGCAAATAGGGAGAAAATCGCATTGTGTTAAATCTACACCCTGATGACTAATAAATAAATGTAATAAGTACCAAAATGAAATTATTATTTCAATCAAGTTGGCATATAGTGGCCACCCACCTTCATAGAATTTTTTTCATTTCCATATGGATGAGAAAATGACAGAAATACAAGAAAAAGGCAGATGAAACCTTAAATAAATTATCCCAACATCAACTTTCAATGAGTATTTAACTACAGACAAAAGAAGAAAACAGGAATCCCCAACAATTGAAAATGACAACTTCTTTCACAATCTCCCTACACTATACAATAAGATATCATCAACTATCCACCAAATAAATTATCTAATAATACCCACAAATCTAGTCCAATCTAACTAATGATGTACTAATCCAACATTCCAACTTCCTATCTTTTAAGTTCCCCAATTTCTTTTTTATTTTTTAATATTATTTTTTTGTAAAAACAGTCGAAAATAACATTACATAAAGGAGCACAACAGATTCTTCCACTTTACAGCACATAAATCACTATATATATATATATATATATATATATACTAGCAATAAGTCCCAATCAAGCAACACTAATAATGCTATCCCCACCACTCCCATTAAAGCCAGCAGGCATTGCTTGAAAGCCGACGCTTGCCGTGCGGGCGGCGACTGCTGATTGGACGGCTGATTAGACGGCGGTGGTGGTGGTGATTGCGATGACATCGACAAGTTAAGTGACAAAGATGGGGGCTCAAGGGTACTTGTGCTCTTATTTAGGTTCAAATTGGCCATTTTGGAAGATGGAGGGACTGGTAATATAGGAATTGGCCTAATGGGCTTTGGTGAATTGTTGAGCTGATTGACTTGTCCAAGTGTGAGATTTTCTATGGGATTTTCACTTGTGATTGGTACCACTAGAGGTGTGATAGCCACAGGATAAGTTGATATGGGAAAATTATCATGATTTTGGCTAATTAGCTTCTGTTGTATTATTGGTGGCTGAGGTAAGCTTTCTTGATGCATTTGGTCTTCAATTCCAGAGCCCACAACCTGCTAAAAAACAAAATGACAAGAAGCCATGAATTATTAAACAACAAAATTAAGACTAAGGCTAGAAATGAAGGACAATCAATTGCCAGTGACCATAAATTATTAGCTTTAGGTAGTGGACTACTAACTCTTTAGACTTGTCTAGTGCAATGAACCTAAACTTTCTTCACCTAAAGACTGAACCAATAAAATAAGAGAGTTGATAATGTCAATATTAAGGCTAGATGTTATGCAATTAATCACATAAAACAATATGAGTATAGGTCCAAAGTGGTCTATTCCTAACCTAAAAACAGATTGAAAAGATTGGACCTAACTACTCATAATCATGGGATGAAATTAATCATTAGGAGACTTGAATTCTATTTTATGCTATAAAAACAAATAAAACAAGCCAAATGCATAGACGTACAGGAAATAATCAAAATACAAAGTAATGTTTTTTACAAAATTAAAATTAAAACAAAAAAAAAAAAGGATTTTTAAAGTGAGATATATACCGCATCAGTTGTGATGTCAAAAAGACTGGATCTCCGGCGCCTCCTATTGTGATTGTTCCGGCGGAGGAAGTACTTTTGAGCATGGCTTGCAACTTGAGTAGGTGTTCGTGTTTTCACATAGTTTCTTGAAATCCCTCTCCAGTCTCCTTTCCCAACTTTTTGCAGCCCTAACAAGAATAGCCTGTGTTCCTCTTCACTCCATGGCACTCCTGTTTCATCACCATGTAACAAAATTCCGATCATAAGTCAATATTCACAAAAATCATCTAAACTTTGTTAATGAAAAATCACATCAAATTTAATATCTATTTTTGGTATTTGCGTGTGGCGAACGAAAATTGAAAAACTGATCAGAGTGAATCAAATGTTTATTTAGTCCAACTTTCCCCAAATTTCAATTTACTGGTTCGATCAGGTCAAACACTAACTTTCGGCGGAAATTACTGTATAAGCAAACGCAATACCTCTTTTCCGCTCGCGGCTCCTGCCGGAGGGGTGAACGACGTCGTCCGAAGCATAGCCGGCGGCAACATCATTGGTGGAGTCCTGTGGTTGCTGATCATATTGAGCCAAATTATTCATACTAGCACTCTTCCTAAACGATCCTTCCATCATAACTCTCACACCAAACAACATGAATCCTTTGCCGCCGCCGCCGCTGACCTCCGAGCTCTGGCCATCGTCCACGGCGGAGTACTCAGAGCAATTATTTTGCATCGCCGCCATCTCCATGAAGGAATAAAGTTTCGATTCCGCCTCCGTACAAATGGAGGCTCAGCCCATGTACAAAGGGGAGAAAAAAATGAGAGGAGAAGATGGAATTTCTCTGGGAGATGGACAAATGGAGAAAGTTATAAGCTGTTTCAGTTTACGTAGCAATGAGGGTTTTGTTTGTTTATTGTCCAATCAGATTTTTGCTGTATTGTCATCAACTTTGGGTAAGCAGGGAAATATTCTGGTGCTTCGTGGTGCACCGTGTTTGGATCACCATCTCGTGTTGCGAATCACCGAATCACTGATATCCGCATAATCTTGATTTTATTTTTTTGGCATCATTTCTTTGTTATTTTGTGATTATTTTTCTTCGCTTGTATGTCAGACAAAAAACTTAAAATTACACTACCCCATTTTATATTTCGAGGATAATATAGTGATACTTCGGATAATTATGTTATATATAAAAGTAAATTATCATATCTTTATTGATGCAGAAGTATCACATGTGACATTCTTACGTGATGTTCTTAAAAGAGCAGATCGTTTCTATGAATACAAAGTCCGACTTTATTCTAAAATTTTCATTTGAGATAAACTCTTATTTATTGATAAATCTAAATTTATAGTTATTCTCAAATTAGGAAAATAATTAATTTTCTTTGGTTTAGTAATAATATGTGACCCAATAATATTTTAATAGATTTAATGATTTCAATTTAAATAAATACGTAAAATAATAAAATAAGCAAAAATCATTTTTAAGTTTTAAAAATTTTCATTTGAGATAAAGTCAATCTAATATATTTTAACAAATTGGATATATATTTCAACAAAAAGATTAAGTGGACAACAACACCAACTAAATTTATAATTATTTCAAATTAGGAAAATAATTTCTTTGTTTAGTAACTTGACTATTTTGATTTAATCTAAATAAGCATTTTTAAGTTTTAGTCCAAATCTTTTAACAAATTGATAAGTCTATTTTGACCGATATTGTGTAATGTTATCGGAAACAGATTATGCAAACATGTCATAAAAATTGGGGATTTTGACTTGTCTCAAAAATTGCTTCCAAACATTAATATCCCCAAATTTGTATATCGATTTTTTTTTTGTGATATTGACGTGCCAATTTTTGCACTAATTCACCAAAATCCCTAAAAAATTTGACACAATAGCACTCATCAATCCTATTTAGCAATTATGGTAACATTATACATTCCCGGTCAAACCCCCAAGTAGCCCTAAGGGGATTAAGATTTCAGTGATGAATGACACATGTATAAGATGATATCATAATTGTACACGTCTCTTTCATCCAATATATAACATACGAAGTGGAACAGGAAAAATGGAATAAGAGATCTAATATCGTCCCAAGGGGCATCTAATCCATACATGGAAACGCTGGACACTTATTAGTAAAGAAATAATCTTTTGATCCCATTAGGTACAATCATGATCCAGAGCATTATGGTGCAAACACAGGATTATTCCTCTACTGATTTGAGATGTAATCGGCAACGATCAAGAAAGTTAATTTAGTGAGAAATGCTTGCTTATTAACGGAATAGGAATCAAAATCGGATTAGGGTCGAATAATAAATTCAATACTCAGGTAAAATCAGAAACAAATTAAATTTGTTGTCTATTCCGAAAAAAATCCGAAAACCTATTTATATATTAGTAAAAAAAATATTATATAAATCAAACTAATGGAGCTCGTTTATGTTCAGCTCAATTAACAATAACCAATTATATACACAAATTTTAAAATTCGATTGAAATGAAAATTTGAATATAAATATTTTCGACTCTATTCAATAGGATTATATCCTTGATTTAAATGAGTTCTTTTTCCCTCATCCTCCACCTATGGAGGATGGATGAAGTAATTTTCATTATTTTTAATCAAAATAAATGTGTCCCAATAGATGGTTTTTACTTGTCCTTAATAGTTTTTTTTTTCTTTTTCCAATCAAAAAATTTCTCTTATATGCGAGATTTTGTTTAGTAGATCAGATGAGCTATTATTCCTCGATACGTGATAGAAGCGATATCATCTTTAGTACGTATTTTTGTCAGCACCCCTGTTGCGAAGTCCTGATTCTATGGATCAGTTAGATCTATTTAGGTTTAAATTTCTTATTTTAGATCATAGATTTATAATCATGTAGGCTTGCAACTCTATATGTAGGATTTTGTTCAGTAGATCAGATGAGCTATTATTCGTCGATACGTGACAAGATCAATCATCTTTGACGTGTTTTGTTTTGTCCAAATGCATTCATTAAGTCTTGCGATTTACGGATCGATTAGATTTATTTAGTTTTAAATTTTTTATTTTAAATCATATATTTATGATTATGTAGGGCTTGCAACTGTTTTTCACTCATTATTGTAATCCGTCGTAAAATTTTATAAATGAACGAAATTAATATGATTCTACAAGAAAATCCTCATTTGAATGTTCCAAATTACAACATGATTTAATTAGACTTGCAAAGTCTTGGGCCTATTCGTATATTATTTTCATAATAAATAAGGGGAAAAAGGATGGTGGAGGTGAAGGGTGGTTCTCCACCGTCAAAATGGAATATTCTCCAATATTTGGGAAGACGGCCTTTTGTCCTGGATGGCGTTATTTAATCACCATTGGTGGTGGGTGGGATTTGTGAGGATAAGGGCCAATTGGGACCCACTAACATCTACTTTCACTTCATCATCTTCTTTACAATCTACCTTTTTCTTAGTGATATTTCTTTTCACATACCCATAAAAATGTCTAAATTGGACATTTTGTAAAAGAAATACCAAAAAAACAAATTTCAAATATACTTTTCTCTTCCATCAAAATTGTCCTTCTTTACAAAAGTTAATATTTATATAAATTGGAAAATCTTAATAAAGTTAGAGATTTTTCTACTAACAAATTCTTTTTTATAATGAGGAGAGATAATAAATCACCTCTTACGTATTTTATACACGATTTTGTGTGATAAAAATGTGATTTTGAATTGTAAGAGAATTATTTATTCCGCAGGATATTGATATGTTAGGGTTATAGAATTACTAATTAACTAGAAAATCAAATGCGATTGGATGTAGAAAATCAATTTTTTTTTGACCAAATAGTGACATGAAAATTTTCAAAAAAATATACTATTCTCACTTTTACTTTTTCTCATTTTTCTCCTACCAATCACATCTACACATCTTTTTACAAAAACTAATCATTATTACACATTCTCCCACAAATTTTATTCACCCACTCACACACTTCTAACTATCAATCATATCCAATCATTATTTTACTATTTTTAAATCAAATCAACTTTCATCAAATCACATCCAATCAAACTCTTAAAATACATCTTTTTTCTTCCAAAATTTTTTTTACCACTATTTTTTGAAAATTTTCTGAAAATATAAAGGACCTAATCCTAAGCCTCATTTTCTCTCAAACTCTCATTTTGCTTCTTTTTCTTGTCTTTCATTGTTAATGAGTGAATTTGACCATTTTTTTGTCTGAAATCACCCAATCCACATCTTTCTATTTTTAATTTCTAAATAAGCGGTTTCTAAGTGGACAGGTTAACGTTTGTGATTTTGTCTTAACAACGTTTGGTTTCAGAACCGTCTTGTACGGTATTTTTTGTGTATGGTCAGTTCACACGAGCAAATTTTTGATCCGACAGAGATAAATCAGATTGTGGTCGTCAGCATATCGCAGATTAGGTATTCTAGGTATTATAGAATTTTCAAAGTTGAAGGCTTTAAGCCAAATTTTGTTATTAACCTAGATGTTATGAAACTTTTCATAGTTCCATCTTTTGTAGTTTTTAACAGATATGTTTCTGTCTTCAATCGATGTATTGCTAGTTTAAGTTAATTAATAAAATTATTTTTATTGTGAAAAAAAGGGTTATAGAATTACTTGACAAGAGAAGGAACAGTTAATTTTGTTGTGAGATAGTTATGTTAAAATTGGTGTGATTTAAAAGAATGTCAAACTCGAGTACTGTCACTCAAGCGGATTATTTAATTTCATGTTGTTATATTACATATTGTTATATACGTGTTAAGTTTTGATTATATCATTGTCATTGGTGACTTTGTTTATTTTTTAAATACTTATATTTTACCCCTTTAGTATACACTAGTTTTTTACCCGTGCGATGCATGGTGGTGTATATCTGTGAGGCACTTTGTTTTGATCACATATACATTATCTAATAGTTCTATAAATTCAATATTCTGCATTTAAGGATGACAACATCCCCACAGGGAACCATCCCATTGGTGTACCGAATAGAATGGGATGAGGAATCCCGGTTAATTTGGGGATTGGAGCAAGCAGGGACGAAGCCATGTATGGCCAAGGGGGGGCACTGGGCCCCCTCAAATTTTTGAAAAAAATAGGAATATTTTGGCCCTTTCATTTTTTAATCTTAAATAAATAAAAAAATAGAAAAATAGAAAAAAAAAATCTTCAATTATCTTGCATTCTTCTTTCCTACGTTCATTTGTGAATCTTGAAAAATATGAGTCTTGGTCATTTTGCCCATTTTTTAAAAAAAATTGTATATTTTTAAGCTCCGCCATAAACTTTAACTTGGATTTTTGCATTATACTCTTGTGTCTCTCTTTGTCCTTTTGGTATATTGATGTAATTATATTTTATTATTTATTTTTTAATATTAAGATGTGATTGAATTAATATAATGACTTAATTAAAAATTCTACTTATTTAAAATTTGATATATTGTTTTTAATTTTTACATATGGTAATGGACAAATTGTTCACTTATGTTTTGTAAAAATGAAAAATAGTCATATTTTTTGAAAACATATTTTTTAGTCACTGACACGGTCATACCCTTCTTGTATTCTCTGATGAGGTACTTAGTTATATTTCAGAAAATTAATACGGTACATTTTTTGGTATCGGGTCCATATGGACCGGTCCCTTGAAAGGAAAAAAAGACAAAGTGAAAATTTGAATACAAATATGGCTAAAGAAATATGGTTAAAACTATTTTTATTATAGAAAAGTGACCAAAAAATTCGACGCACTCTTTTTATATTAATATTAGTTGGGCCCCCCTGCCCGAGATTCCTGGCTTCGTCACTGGGAGCAAGGATGAGAATTCCCCTCTTTTCTAGAATCGGGGATGGGACATGGATGATATTTATATCCACGTCCCTCTTTCCATTCCGATTAGATGAAATGGTATTCTCTTTTCACATCCACATTCCACGAATATGTATATTGTATTATCTATAATTAATATAAATCTATTTATAATTTTTATTTTATTAATTCTAAAAATTAAACCCAAGAATCTTTCTATTTTTTACTTGTTCCCATTCTTTATTTTAAAAATTATGTATTTATGTTATCTATTTTCTAAAAATATGATTGGAAAAAGTTTAACATTTCAAAAAATAATTATAATATAAATATAATTAATTTGATTATAAATCATATGATTAAACAATAAAAAAAGCTTATTATAAAATATAAAAATCCTCATTGCATATGAAATATTAAATTGTGTGAATATGAATTATATCTATTTATAGAACATGTTTATCTATAAGAAAGTAAAAATTAAATTGTCCAATGTTTTTTTTACTACCCACTGTGCTGAATATATAAAAAATTGTATTTTCAAATTCATATCTAATTCCAAATGTACAACTTTGAAACTTGAATATCAAAATATGTTGATAAATATAAAAAATATTTTTTATTAACATGAAAAGTGCGTTAATATATAAAAAATAATTTTTATATATAAAGTATTATTATGAATATAATTTCATATTAAATAAATCTTGATTTTCTTCTTACATAAATATATAATGATATATATGAATATATATGATATATAAAATTTAGATAAATATTTTGAGATATTTTCTTCAATTAAAATAAGTATTTTTAATTAAATTTAATCGATTTTTATAAGTCTATATAATTATTAATAAATGGACTAAGCCAAAATAACAACTATACATATATCATAAAATATACATGAATATACAAATTGATATCCAATAGCCCAAATGCATAATATTTAAAGCCCATTAAAAATAATGATTAAATATTTTTTATATATATTTTATTTATTATGTTTGTTATTTTATATATGCTATGTGAGTGTCAAACTGAAGATCTAAAAAATGATTAATTTGATATATTATACGTGAAAATGGATAAAAATAAAAAAAATATTAAATTTTTTAAAAAAAATTAAAAGATAAATACAATAATTAATGCAGTACACACACAGATTTGAAATGATAATTTACATAATTATATTTTTATGTTATTTTAAAAAGTAATTATTTAAAGAAAGTTGACTACCAAAAACAATGACATACTAAATATTTATCACTTCTTATTTTTACACATATTTTTATTACTTTTCATAGTAACTGCAAATGGACATGAAAAATTCAACATACTATTCTTAGTGACTCTCTCCCCCCCAACACCTCTCTCTCTCTCTCTCTCTCTCTCTCTCTCTATATATATATATATATATATGTATATATATATAACAATAATATTAAAATAATTTCGATTAACATGAAAAGTATGTTAATAAATATAAAAAATAATTTTTCATATACAAAAAACTATTATGAATTAATTTATATTAAATAAAAATTTAATTTCTTTTGGCATGAATATATACATATATATATATATATGTGTGTGTGTGTGTGTGTGTAATATTTGGATACATAGTTTGAGATATTTTCTTCAATTAAAATAATTCTTTTTTGATGAATTTAATCAACTTAAATACAATTTTATATAATAATGAAGAAATGGGATAATATACTTAACAATTATACATATATCATAACTAATAAAATACATCAATATACAAATTGATGTCTAATTAAAGTACATTAAAAAATAATGAGTAAATATATCTCATATATTTTATTTATTATGTTTATTTTTTATTGTATATATATGCAATATTGATGTCAAACAGAATATCGTAAAAATATGATTAATTAGATATATTATACGTCAAAAATGGATCTAAAACGAAAAAACTACTAAATTTTGAAAAAGAAAAGGAAACATATATATAATAATTAATGCAGTACACACATAGATTTGGAAACCTAATTTTAAATAATTTTATTATTATATAACTTTAAAAAGGTGATTTATTGATATAAAGATGACTACCAAATATAATAAAATCACAAATATTTATTACTTCTTATTTTCCATAGATTTCTATTATTTTTTTAAAGAATTTTTATTACTCTTTTTAGGAATAAAAAATGGGCGCTAAAATTATTTGGTTATTATTTTGAGAATAGTCTTTCTTTATATATACTAGTCTTTTGCCCGTGCGGTGCACGTATGTATGTCTATGAGGCATCCATTTTATACTGTGATATGTGCATTTTCCTAATAGTTCTACGAATTATATTTCCTATATTGTGATAATTTAATGTAGCATCAAACAATAAGCAGAAAAAGGTACTTAATATTTTTTATTGATAAAATTAAAAATAAAAAATATCATACCACAGAATCATAAAAAAATACGTTCAAGCCTATGTATTTGTGTTCAATCTTTGAAAGCTATTTTTTCATAAAACCGCACAGATGCACCTTCATCACACATTTCATTTTCGCCATGCTTAGATTCCTGGTAAGTGTGAAAATATGTATCATATTTTTTTTTCAAAAGTTGTAGTAGTAAATTCAGATGCAAAATTATTTTTCAAAGTCGTCTCGTATGTGTAGGAGAACTAAGTAGATTTGTTAGGAAATAGGAGACAATAAAATATAGTTTTGTAATATCACTGATTTTATTATATTGATTATTTTGGGGATATTTTTTTTATGGATTTTGTCATGTATTTTATTTATTCATGCACGTTGTTAAGTCGATTTTCAAACTTTTGAAAATTTATTTCGGGGCTTTGTATTGTAGTATTTGGAATTTTCAATTATTATGTTCTATTCGGGTTCTTATGTTTGGTATTTTCAAATCGTGTGATGATGAACTGTATTTTAATATTTTTTAGTGACTGCAAAAAGTTTAGAATTTCAATATATAATTAACATATAAAAATAATTAATTTAATTATAAATAACACAATTAAATAATATAAAAATAAATTGTTATAAACTATGAAAATGATTTTTTAAATATAATATATTTGGTTGATATTAAAGATTTTGTGAATGTGAATTGTATCTATATATTGAACATGTTTATACATAAGAAAAAGTTTGAAAAAAAAATTAATTGCAAATGTTTAATATTTAATGTATTGTTTTTCAATGCAATCAATAATAAAGTCATTTCAAATTCCATTATCTTTTTAGAGTTCAGAAAATTGAACAGTTGTTAGAATTAATAAAGGAATTAAACAAAAATCATGTTTAGATTTAGCAACATAATTTTGTGAGAAAACAATACATTTCAAAAAATAAAAACTATTTTATTTTTATATATACACATATGTCAAAAAAATATCAAACAAATAAATTCATATCTAATAATCCAAATATGTATAACTTTAAAAGTTAAATATCAAAATACACTGATAAATATAAAAAATAATTTATATTAACATGAAAGCACGTTAAAAAATATAAAAAAATATTTTCATATATGAAAAACTATTATAAATATAAATTTATATAAATAATAATTTGATTTCTTCTTCCATGAATATATCAAATGCTATATGGATATATTTAATATATATAATATTTGGATACTTTGAGATATTTATTCAATTAAAATAAGTATTTTTTTGATAGAATTTAATCAACTTAAATACAAGTTTATGTAATTATGAAGAAATTGGATAAGTCCAATTAACAACTACACATTCATGTCCAATAGCTCGACTACATAACTTTTAAAGCACTTTACAAAATAATGAGAAAATATATCTTATATATTTTTATTTATTAAGTTTATTTTTATTGTATATATGTAATATCAATGTCAAACCGAAGATCGTAAAAAGATAATTAATTACATATATCATATGTCAAAAACGGGTCTAAAATAAAAAAAGTTATTAATTTTTTTGAAAAAGAAAAAGATATATATATATATATATATATATTAATTAATGCAGTACACACACAAATTTAGAAACTTGATTTAAACAACTTTATTTTTAATATATCACTTTTTTTGAACAATTTAATATATAACTTTAAAAAGTGATTTATTGAAAGAAAATTGACTAACAAAAATAATGAAATCACAAATATTTATGACTTCTTATTTTTCCATAGATTTTTTACTTTTTTTCTTAAAGAATTTTTATTATAATTAGAAACCGAAAAATGGGCGGGAAAACTATAAATTACTATTCTAAGAATAGTCTCTCTTTATATATATAATAATATCGATATAGATATATGATCTTATGCCCAATACGCGTCGAAGAGTAGTAGTTGTAAGTTCTCCCGTTATCAAAATAATAATAATAATAATAATAATAATAATAATAAGACACTCGTCTATTATAAAGTTTTATATATTAATCATAATAGACGGGCTTATTTAACAGTTTGTGGCAAATATAATTCTAATATTTTATATCTACTTTTATTACCTATTACTAGTAAATTTATTTTTCAAATTCACATCTCCCTAATCTTTAACTTTATTAAACAAGCTACAAAATCTTGAAAATTTTATTTTTTATTTATTTTATTTATTACTTAATTTAGTTTTTTGATTTTTATTTTGAATAAAAAAATGTCACATAGTTTTATTAGATTATTTAGGATATAAATTATATTTCTAAATGGTGCTAAATCAAATTTTATAATTTTGTTAATGCAATGTAATTATAAACTATGCATGACTTTTTTTTTTATAATGAATAGATTAACTCTAAATGTTAAACTTAAATGTTATATATGCTAAAGTTTAAACTTTTAGATTTAAATATCTAATTTTGAAAATTTTAACTTATAGTCATATGAGTAATTATAGAAAAAAGTGCTAATTCTGGATAGCTTTAGTTATTATTATTTTATTTTCAAAATTTAGATCATAAAATATTTAATTTTATAAGTTTGTTAATGCAATGTAATTAGAAACTTTGCATGAATTCTGTTTATGGCGAATAGTTTAACTTAAAATGTTAAGCTTAAATGTTATATATATTCGAGTTTAAAATTTTAAATTTAAATTATATAATTTTTAATTTTTTGACTTATAGTCTGATAGTGGCTCGTCTAGCCCGAAGCCCGCTAAGGTTAAGGGTTAGGTTTCAATATTGCCAGCTCGAAGATCGTTTAGCCCTAAGCCCGCCCGTTTAACATCTCTAATGTTGAGCTAGCTCGTTTAAAGATGTGATAATTGATAACCACATCACTTCAATCAACTCCAAGGTGGAGCCCATGATCCAATAGATAGACAATGCTAAAATTTTCAATGTAGAGATGGTAGTGGGTATGATATCCACCCATTTAATGTTATCTATACTCAAATCCTATAATATTTATACTATTCATATTCATCACAAATCCGATTAAAAAATTATACATATTACCAGTACCTATCCCAAATTCATTTGTTGATACTCGCATGTTACAAGTACCCACCCAAAATCCGTCTATTTTATATAAACACTTATAATTACATGAATATTTAAATAAATATTTAAATGATAACTCTACCAAAAACTAATTATTATATAAGAAAATGTCTAATATGTTAATTCTTAATAAATATAATAATTAATCATTTCAATTCTGCAAGTCCACTACATGATATCATCATTCATCTAATAAATCCAAAGTAGCACATAAATACAAATACAACAAATACATTCCTTAAAACTGCACAATCCACATTAGTGCATCATTTAATTCATAAAATTACATTCTCGGTTAAAAGAATTTCATACAACTATATCATCATATATGTATTTCTATCAAACTTGACAAAGATAAAACATAGTGGATATGATCATAGATTAAAAAAAACGTAACAACTTTATATCTTCTTTTTTACAAAATTGAAATTTATATTAGGCTTCTATATAAGAAAAAAATGTATCAGGTGAAAAAAAATAAGTACAAAGGGTAAACGGGTTCGAGTAGCGGGTATCCGAGGGGGTAAACCCGTGCCTACCCATATATAAATGTGTGGTAATTTTTCATCTTATTCTCGTCCCAAATCTAAAAAAAGACTACCCATGCCCATCCGTTAAGGTTTGGCCGGGTGGGTCAACGCGTCCACCCATCCCAGTGACATCCCTAATTCCATGTAATGATATTTCCATGTTTACAAATGTTTATTAAGGATGCAAATCGAAGAGGTATTGTTGAACTAATTAAACTTGTCGTCCCAATTTTTGACTGCATCCAACTCGTGAATGGTATTGCAAGCGATCATCAAGACTACTCTTATCTGGGCAAAATTATTGAAGATATACGCACTGGCCAGGAATTCTTCAGTTTAGCACTTATATCACACATCTCCAGAAAAGCCAACATTCTTGCACACTCACTAGCACGCCATGCTTTCTCAATGCCTTGTAATAGCCAATACTTGGGACCCCTACCCCCTGATCTTGTAAACATTGCTACTGATGAGGCTTTGACCTCACAATTTGATTGAATGCAGTTTGTTTGTTTCTCAAAAAAAAAAAAAAAAAAAAAACTTGTCGTCCCAATTTTAAAGTATAGAGTATTTTGGATCTTAAATCTCATTAAGTATACATATATATTTATTTATCTCACTTGTGTTACCTTAAGCATCATTTGTAACTTATTAAATATTAATGATTATTTTAAATTAATTATTAATTGATATCTTTCTTGATTAAAAGATTATCTATTATTAGGTAGAAGAGTAGTGCGTGGTTGCGAAAAAGTTGTCTAAAGGCATGATCAATAAAATATCCTATAAAATATCCTGAACTTAATCTTGCTCATATATTAATATTTTAAACACAAGGGTAGAGGAAAAATTGCAAAATTGGTCCTATAACTATAAGCAGTTTGCAATTTCGGTCATGTAATTATTGAGTTTGCAAAATTAGTCCTGTAAGTTTGAAGGTTTTTGCACAATTGGTCCTATATGTTTTATACCTAAGCAATTCCAGTCATGTAAGTTTCAAGTTGTTGCAAAATTGGTCCCCTGGGGTTAATTTCATATTTTCAAAATACCAAGAATACCCTTATGCACATAATGACTTATTTGACTAGTTGTTTTGCCTAAAATGATATCAGAGCCCAGGTTTATTAAGAACTTTAAGTTATAATTATTATTTTATATAATTAATAATTGGTGAAGAAATTTTTTTCCGAGAATGGATCTGGATGAGTGTTAAAGATGTATACCCTACAGGAGATATCGTCAAATTTTGACGATGTATGCACAAGAACACCAGGACAAGATAACATATTGGAATAATAAATATGTTGAAAAAGAACTCGTAGGAGCCGATGGAGAAACCTTGAGACAATGCGAAAAACAAACATCATATTATCTGGGTATCACTTCCGCCCCGCGAGTACCCGTCCCACCCCGCCTAGAATTTTTAGTTGTAAAATATATTTTAATATATATTTTGCATATATTATATATATTATAATATAATTTTTATGTATTCTTATATTATTTATAAATTGATAATAATAAATTTTGTAAATAATATTTTATAAATATATATTTTTTATTTTTTTAATTTAATTTAATTTAATTTAAAACGGGGCAGAGCGGGTCGACCCGCCTCGCCCCGTTCTAGGCACGTGGTGGGTTTGGGTCCTGGCCAACCCGCCCGACCCGCTCCATTGCCATCACTATAAAATTGTTAAATTTAGAAAGATAAAGGACCAAAAATGCTACTTAGTTAGAAGGGCAAAATTGTGCTGAACCAAAATTGTAACTTTTAAAGATAAAAGACTAAAATTGCAACTATCCCAACGTTATAGGACTAAAATTGCAGTTTACCCCAAGAGTAGACCTAAATTGTGACTAAACAACTATTAGCACTCAAA
Source organism: Rehmannia glutinosa (assembly GCA_016081115.2). NCBI lineage: Eukaryota > Viridiplantae > Streptophyta > Magnoliopsida > Lamiales > Orobanchaceae > Rehmannia > Rehmannia glutinosa. The sequence goes on along the minus strand of CM071926.1, from coordinate 18,995,679 downwards.
AGCATGTGTTTAGTTTAATTGGATTAGAGAAATCTCAGCGCATTTGCCACCTAACTAGTAATTACTATCTTTTTTTTTTTTTTTAAGGAAAGTAATTACTATCTTCTAGAAAAATGTAATAATAATTTTCTTATATTGTCCACTTGCAGAATCACATGTTTCTCGCTTTAAAAGAAAGATGTTAGAACCCGAATTGACATTCAATTTGTCATATCTTCGTTAATTTTAGATTTTGAATCAACGTTAATTTTTATTGTCATATCTTCCACGAGTATTTTTCCAATGGGTTAGTCTCCTGCCAGATGGTCTAACGGATCTTATTCATTTTATGAGAGTTGTTAATACAATTTAGGAGAACTATTAATACTTTTCGGAGGGAAAACTAATATTTTAAGGGGTGCTACCAAATATTTTTCAGAATGACTACTGATACTTTTTGGGGGAAGAACTAATACTTTTATGGGGAACTACTAATACTTTTTATGAGGAAAACTATTACTTTTCAAGAGGAATACTAAAATACATTTAATCGGAAAACATAATACTTTTAAATAAGACTACTAATACGTTTTAGTAGGAATATTAATACTCTAGATGGAAAAAATAAATATTTTTCAAGAGGATTACTGAAAAAACTGTTCAAACAGCTACTAATATATTTCATCGTTACTACTAATACATTTTTGAGGGACTGTTAATACTTTTCGAGAGAAAAAGTTAATTATATTCTGTTAGTTAAAAATATAAGTGTATGGTTTCTGTTTTCGGAAAATAGCTAGGATAAGTGTATAGGCTAAGTCGAGGCCCCGAATTTGATTCGATCTCATGAACGAAAAACGCCCGTATACCGAGTGCTTACTGTCCAAGCGCTCGCTTCTAAGATACAACGACTTTTTATAGTCCCGGTTAGTAGCACTAGCAAAACCAGAACAACAGCGAACTACAAAGTGTTTGACAACTTTCAAGCTTTTCAAGGAGGAAATGGGACAATATGCAAAATGCAATGCTCGATTTTATTATTCTGATTATTTCGTATTTCGTTTTTCTCTTCAAACAACAGGGGTCGAATAATATAGGCATGAGGTGCCTCGTATGGAAAGATCGCGTCTTTTGGCTCGAAAAGACACATTTGCACTGAACAGACGCACCCGTACAGGAGAGCACGATCAGACGCACGGGCCGTGTGCTGCCGTCTTATTTGGTGCGGAAAAGTTCGACCTAGCACGACCCAGGACACGGCCGTGCGTGCGTGCGCAAAACCGGTAGGTAGACGACCCGACCGCACGGCCGTGCTTCCGCGTCGTGGTGTCCGAACTCTTCCCAGTTGGAAAATCATTTAATTAATTACGAAAATTAATTAAATCCATTTAATTAATTAAACATTTATTTTAAAGGTTTTTGGTCCAAAAAGAATAAGGGCCTTGAAGCCCAAGCCCAAGCCCATATGTTCAACTTGTGATATATTAAGTGTGCAAACTTATCATCCTTTTCCTATGTGGGATGGATCATCTCTCCTTCCCCACATTTTTCATTTTCCATACCATTTATTTGTATTAAGTGGCTAACTTCTAGCATTAATTTCTCCTTCACCCGGAATCGGTTTTGAGAAATTCCAAATGCTATTCTAATCTACTCTCTTAGTAGAATTTTTACAAATAATTTAATTTCATTTTTCACTAATGAAAACCACTTAATTATTTGGTCAAAATTGGGTCAACACCCCATTTATCAAAGACCAAATTCCAACATATTCAGGAGAACTACTAAAATACTCTTCGGGCTCGTTTGGTTGCATGATGGTTATGTCTTGATTAATTCCCAATTTCTTTTCCAACCTTATAAGGTGTATATAACTACTATTATTGTTTTTTGTTTGATGGATTGGATGGATATATCTCCATTTATTAATAATGTGTTTGGTTGATAATGGATAACAACAATAATACCAACTCAGATTACCATTTTATCCCTCACTTTTAATTGATTTTCCTTTTTCAACCCCCAAACACAATTCTTCTATTTACTACTAATTTTTACCAATATTTTCTAAATTTATTCCCATCCTAAAATTTATTCTCATCCTAAATTTATTACCATTTTACTACTAAATCAAATGTTTATGACATTGAAGGGGCAATTATGTTATCTTTAAAAGTAATTTCACATTTTTGCGGTTTGAAAAATTATAAGTAAACAACCCAATATGCTAGATTAAAAAAATAATATTGTGATTTTCAAAAACTCCCAAAATTTTCAATTTGCAACACGTCCTAAATTTTTTACTAGGTCGTTTTTGATTTTCATGAATTGTGTGATGTGTTTGTAATATAAATTATTATTGGAAAACAACTTTTGTCAATTTTAAACATCTTCAATTACTAGCAAAACAATTAAGATATACCACAAGCCAATTTTAAACAATTGATAAATTTAAAGATGGAACAACTTTGTTTTCTAATTAACAAAACAACCTCTAAAATGAGTCAAAAGGGGTTGTTTTGTAATTTAAAGATTTTGGGGGTTTAAAATGATATCCATATCAATTTTAAAGATGAAACCCCAATAATGTTACAGGGGTCATTTTGTAATTTAAAAAAAAATTTCAATGTATTCCTTTTGTGTAAGAATCGATCATCTGTTGTCTCATTTTTGCATTTCCATTCAAAAACAAAACACCTCCCAAATGTTTGTAAATGAAAACAATTTAAAATATAGGGAGGAAAAATGAATGTGAGGTTGTAAAAGGGGTTGACAAGAATGGGGAGGGATATCTTCTCAAAAAAAAAAAAAAGAATGGGAAGGGATAAAAATCTTATTTGTGACATTTAAACCCATTATAAGAAAGGGAGTGAAAGATCCCACTTTATAGTGGGATATGGATACCCATTTTGGTGGGATAGTGTCTACGTGCCCACACGAAAAATGGCAATTTTTGAAGCAAACTAATTAATGGGAGTGAAATATTAAAAATGGGTGTGATATCCTGATTAACCCCAACCAAACAAAATTGGGTGGTACTACTAATACTTTTTCGCTAAACTAATAATACTTTTAATACCGGGGAGCGAGAAACTAATTAGTATTCAAATTTTGTAATATTACAAACATCCACCGGTCCATGAAATTACGAAAAAACTCGGGTTGGATCTTCTAATGGAAAAGACATATTAGCGGTTTGACATGAATTTTGTATTTTCAAATTGGTTAAGACTAAAATTGAATCAACGGGAAACAGAAAAATAAAGCAAGAATCAAATGTTTTCGAGTCTTGGCGCCACAACAAGGCCGAAAACTTTTAACACTCGAAAAATTATAAAAACGTATACTTCGCGGAGATTAAAAAAAAATCATATTCGTTGAACGGGAAAATTGATTTTTCAGTGTGATGAGTCGTCCCTAAATCAATTCACTTTTTATATTAATATATGAATAATTAATAGTACTGTTACAGCAGTTTTTTTGGGTACTTACTAGAGAATTATTAAATATATTTAGTTAGTATTTAATATTGATATAATGAACGATGGAACATATTGTTTTCGTTAACAAGAGAAAAATGAAAAATATAGTTATTAATTTAAAAATGATATCCATATCAATTAATCCACATGAAGAATATAATTTACTTCATTTTCTTTCTTTATTTTTTTTTTTCGAAACGTAAAGCAAATTCACGCAAACACCCAAATACACCTCCCAAATATTTTATATTCAAATAATTTAAAATATAGTCCTCAATATTTTGTATTTTTAGTAAAAAGGGGTTGAACCAAAATAAATCATATTAAACTTATAAGATAAAATAATCCTGTTTTTTTTTTCAAAAAAAAATCTTAATTGTGGTCCTAAACCCATTAACATCAGATACTTTATAGTGAGAACGATCTGAGCCTTAGTTGTCTACGTGCCCACACGAAAAATGGATTTTTGAGCAAGTTCTAAAAATGGACAGTGTTCTCATTTCACGTTGTCCTGATTAGAGCTCCACAAAATTGGGTGGCTATATGTCGCTTATAATTCATGACCGGGGAGCAAAAATTAGTATTCAAATTTTGTAAGTTGAAACATCCACCACAAACTCACTATCTTCTTCACACAATCCAGCATTTAAATTTTTGTAACATCAACCACAAAATTCACTATTTTTTGTCACAATCTGGTGACACGTTCAAATTCAATTGATGTTCTAGTAGGTTGCATTTGAATGAAATGATTAGAATTGTAAGGAGAAATTTGAGGAAATGATTCCAATTACTTCAAATAAAATGAATTTGAAACCACCAAAATAAAATAATTTCAAATAGTGTTGTAAAACTCGGCCTAGGCGACTTGCTAGGTGCCGCTAGGCCGATGCAACTATGTCCAAATTGGTGGAAAATCGACTATCATGTTGTTCGGCTAAAAATTGAGCCTAGGCAGCGTAGGCGGCTAAAATGTTAGAAGTGAAAAAATTGTAAAATTAACATAACAGTAGATTAAAATAAAAATAAAAAATATTATTCTTAGGCGCCCGCCGCCCACCTAGGTAGCTACCCGAATTAGCATCTAACAATTAATTTCTGCAACTTTGACTCTAGGAGTTCAACGATTTGAAATACATTGTAGTTTGAGACTACCCAAATAAACACAATTGATTTGTTATTATGAATTTGAAACACTTAATTTCAAATACTTTCATCCAAATGCAATCTTACACACACACACACACACACACACACACACACATATATATATATATATATATATATATATATATGGATATATAGGGTTATATGAGACCCATGCCTTATGTAAGTATGTATGACCAAATTTGAACCATAGATCAACAAATTTTAATGGTTAATATTAAAGATGCATAAAATATATAAAAGCTTAATTAAATAGATATAGGGGTATATTAGTCCAAAGCAAACAATCAAATCCCATGAAAATAGGAGCATACCCATAATATATCTTACCATCCAAAATAAATTAAAATCACGAATAAATTGCCTCAATTAAAGTCTTCTTCTTCACCAAGACGTCAACTACCTCTGTAAATCGTTCCATTAAAATCTGGAAAAAAACGCCTGCTACCTCGATAAATCGTTCCTTTACTTAGGTATATATAAATATTGCTTAATTATTATAATAAAGGTGCTTATGAGCATGAACAATGTTGCTTATTTATTGATTTTAATTTTCATTCTTACAGTAAAATTGTCTGCTGAAGAAACTGTCATTTTATGCAAAAAACAATTGCTTACATAGCAGACTCATATTGCTTGTCCATCGAGTATATGTTGCATATGCACGACAAAATGTCAAATGGTGTCTCTTAGCGTTTACGAAGAAATAATTTGCTAACTATCTACATATTTTTTTTGCTTATATATTGAATATATGTTGCATATCCACTATCAATTTTTTTTAGGGGAAAAAGAAATTATCATTAAATATGCTGGAAATCGTCCAGCATCAATTGACAAAGGGGCTCCAGGAGATGATCCCAGAGTAGAAAATCTGACGCCATAAATTCTGCGTAGTTTGCTAAAGAATGAGCGGCGAAATTAAAAGACCTACGGAACCAAAACACACCCTTGATATGCACTAGACTTTTTAAAGAAATAATATCCTGAATAATGCATGAGGATGCCGCAAAATTGAGAGCTTGATCGTTGGCAGCGAGAACCACTTGCGCGACATCACCAAAAATCGAGATAGGGCCAATATTTAATTTTGCAGCAAGACGGAGAGCCTCTTTAAGTGCTAGACATTCCGCAATCTCCGGATCGACGATACCAATGAATCCTGAAACAAATTTACCTTGAGCATCAAATACAACAACTCCAATTCCACAACAGCGGTTCTGGGCGGAAATTGCTCCATCGAAGCACACACGAGGGAAATTATCCAATGAAGATGGGTGCATGGATTGAGGTAAATTGGCAGAAAGCACTTCGGGGCAGCAAGCAGCAAGTGTAAAGTCATGCATTATGTTATTTGTGGCCATGATGACAGAGATCTGGTTTAAGGGAGCACCTTTGAATTTTCTTTTATTTCGGTGGTACCAAATCAAACAAGAGAGCACGATAAAAAGATTTCAAACCTCCGAAGGAGAGTGAAGAATAATATCTTGGTACCAGGCTGAGAAACTTGACTGCGAAAATTGGAGAACAACCTCAGATAGGCCCGAACAATTCCAAATCTTTTCCGCAAAATGACAGTAGAAGAAAATATGTTTGGCATCTTCGACGGAGGAGCAAAACGGGCAAAGATCCGACGAAAATATGTGGTGTTTTGCAAGGAGATCAATAGTGGATAGAGCCTCTGACGAACATCTCCAAGCAAATAATTTGAAACGGGGTGGAACTTGCAAATTCCAAATTTTCTTCCACACCGGGTTAGGAGAAGAACCTGACGGAGTAGAAACCTGGATACCAAAAAAGTGGGAGCAAGATGTTAAAATTGTGTGATACGCGGATTTTACGGAAAATTTACCATTTTTATTCAGATGCCAGCACCATAAATCCTCTGACTAACAATCACTGATAGGCATAGATAGAATAAGGGACGCCTCTTCCGGGTTAAACAAGGAACAAATAATATCCCCCTTCCATTATGAGTGCTCAACATCAATGAGCAAGCTCACTGTATCGTTGAGGTTGTTTATGGGGCCAAGGGGGTGAGCACAAAAATTTCCGCTGCGAGGAAGCCATGGATCTTGCCATATGAGCATGGATGTACCAGACCGAATAAGGTGCCGAGCTCCAACAGTGATGACAGGGCGGCTCTCAAGGATACTACGCCAGCTCCACGAGGGTCGAGATCCAAGTTGAGCGTGGAAGAAATCCCCACCCGGGAAATATTTAGCTCGAAGAAGTCAAGCAAGAAGAGAAGCTGGCGAAAGCTCGAAGATGTCGAAAGCAGAGACCAACATGATCCTTTTTTTGTGCAATTTTTTTACACGATAGCCAGTGAATTTTTTTCCATCCCCCGAACCACTCCAAAAATAATTTGATGCCATGGACTGAATTTTTTCAAGAATCGAATCAGGAATTCGGAAGCAAGACATAGCATACGTAGGAATAGCTTGGATAACCGTTTTCACAAGAATATCACGACCTGCCTGAGATAATGATTTTTCTTTCCACCCCGCAATACATTTTCAGACTTGATCTTGGAGACATGAGAAGACATCCCGTTTATTCTTACCAATGATGGACGAAAGACCGAGATATTTTTCATGCGAATCTACAATGGGATACCCAGAATGGTTGAAATTTACTGAGCTAGAACCGAATTTGTGTTGGGGCTGAAGAGGACTCCTGATTTATAATGGTTTATCCGCTGCCCGGAAGCTCTCTCGAATAAGTCAATAGCGAACCGTAAATGTTGAGCTTCTGCAATGGTAGCATTCCCAAAGAGCAATGTGTCATTGGCGAAAAATAGGTGTGATATACTCGGAGCGTGCCTATTTATCCTGATACCATGGATTATTCCGCCAGCCTAAAGATCCTGCAAAATACAAGAAACAATCTCGGTGCAGATTATAAAAAGATAAGGTGAAATGGGATCGCCTTGGCAAATCCCCCTGTTGGGAGTAACCGACCCAAATTGGCTTCCATTTAGTAAGAATGAGAAAAAGGTTGTGGATATGCAACATTTAATTAATTGCACAAAATCAGATGGAAAGCCCAGGGCGTCAAGAACCGTATAGACAAATGACCACTCGACCCTGTCAAACGCCTTACTCATATCAAGTTTTATAGACATGTGACCCAATTTGCCCATCTTACAATTTTTCATAGAATGATGCAATTCATAATCTACTAGAATGTTGTCTGTGATGAGTCGATTAGGAAAGAAGGAGGATTGGGTTTCGGAAATGACTGAGTTTAGTATAGAGTGCATGCGATTAGAGATGGCTTTTGAGGCAATGCGGTAGACAACATTACATAGACTAATAATCCGAAATTGGGACACTAACTCTGGCTTATTGACTTTAGGAATGAGCACAACATGGGTAAAATTCATATCAGTAAAAAGTTTCTTATTATTTAGAAAAGAAAGAACAGAATTTGAAACACATTACCGACAATCAACCAAAAATTTTGGAAAAAGATAGGGCTCATACCATCGGGACCGGGTGATTTGTAAGGGTGCATTTGTTTGACAGCTCTTGTAACCTCAGCCGCTGTGTACGGAGCCATTAAACAATTCTCCATTTCCGTAGTTACCCGAGGTCGAACTCTTAAAAGTGCTTGTCGGATATCCTATTGCGATGGAGAAGCAGATGAGAAAATATTATCAAAGTACTGAACAATTAATCTCTCCAAATCTGCTGAATCCGTGAACTCATGCCCCTGGTCGTCTTTCAATGAAGCAATATGGTTAACCTCTCTCCGTTTAGAGGCATATGTTGAAAAAATGAGGTATTTCGGTCCCCGTTTTTGTACCAATGTTGCTTCACACTTTGCTTCCATTTCAAATCATTCAACTCAATGTGTGAACTCCAAAACAACATATATTGTTCAACTATTTGTTCAAAATAAAAAACATCAACATCGTTTTGCTATAATCCTACGTTGTTCCAACAAACTTCTTTGTCTCTCCCAGATTCAATTTCCTCTGCTCATTCATATCATCCAAACAAATCATAACGGTATATTTCCTGCACATCATCAATAGTTGTGCCTCATTGTTTTTCTCCAGCCCACCCTCCCAATTTCCGATACCTCCTCCCACATACGTCTCCATGTGATGCATAGTGAAAATGGCTGCTTCTTGGACTTTGCAAAATTGTGCATCCCCTATTACCTCTTTCGGTGCATTTTCAAGCAGCGGAATTATATCAACAACATTCGTACGAAGACATACAACTTTTGCAATACTCTGGATGCATACTCCTGGTAAAAATGTTGACAAAAAATATTAAATACACAACAAAGTCAATAACTGTATAAGCATATAATTATATAAACTAATCAATCTACATAAAACCACGATAAAAACATCTAAAATAAAACCCATTTATGCTATGAAAGCATCATTTTATATCAACACAAGCATAATATTTGGTCTTAATAAGCAATATATTTGTACCAAGTATTTTTTGTCTTTATAAGCAATATTTACTACACACATAACTAACATAAGCAAGTTGTACTAGCAGCATAAGCAACTCATATACATCTACCCATACGATCATCTAACAAAAAACCACAGTTACTACAAAATAAGCAATATTTTTTGCCTATGTAAGCAAGATCTTTCTGCTTAATAAGCAAACATTTAACAGTAAAAAACAAACGAATCTCTGCAACGTGCAAGCAATATTTTCTGTCTATGATAGCAGTGCATATGTTGGGAAATTTATTGTTTAGATTTTGATGAATGCCATGTAAAACTTAGAATAGGAAGTTGGCACCCCATTTTTGTTGTAAACTGCATTGTAATAAATAGGGCTGGTCAAGTTGAGTTAAGTGAGCTATGCCTAAACATGCAAGAAGACAACTGGAGACTAGAAGGAAGACTCCGCTACAAGGCAATTTGAGTATGGCAAAAGAAGAGAAGACGGGAACTTGATGAAGGAGCGGTGAGATGCAATCGAGTAGAGTATCAGTCAAGTCAACTCAAGATAGCCAAGTCTCAAGTTGAAGTGACGGAAGAGTCATCGATGATTGGAAGTCGACTCTAAGTCACTGGGGAAAGCAAGGAAATGGTCAAGTCGAGATAATGGAAGAGATCCGTTGCACGAGAAATCAAGGGAATTACTTAAACAAGTAATACCTCCATACTACCTTTCTCAAGTGCTCGATCCCGAGAAGCGTGCAAAAGGAATAAACGATGGGAAGCTTGCACCATGTCGTGTAAGTCAGCGGCTACGATAATCTAGAGGGGGTGAATAGATTATCTCCATCTTTTCGATTTCGCCCTCTTTTTCGAACCGAATGCTCAAAGACAATAATAAAGGTGCGGAATGTAAACAACACACGTTGATTTATAGAGGTTCAACCCACCTTAGGGCCTAATCCTCTACCACCCCAGTATATCCGGGATGGATTTCAAAAAGAAATTTTTTTTTATTAACTTACCACAAATTAATACAACACCAACTTACAACAACACCTTGAAGAGCACCACACTCTTCTTCAACACCACCTTTGGAGATTACCACAATTTCCCTTTGAAGATTACCACAATCTCCAACGGCACCTTGTGAAGATTACCACAATCTTCAACCTTGAAGAATACCAAATTCTTCAACACCTCAACAAGAAGATTACCACAATCTTCTTACACCTAACACCTAGATCACCCAAGTGTATTCTTACCACAAGAATACTCACAAGGATGTCTTGTGTTGAATGATGGACAAAATTCAAGATTACAACTCTATGAAACCAATACAAAGATTGAGTGCAAGTGTAATCAAGAATCAAAAAGCCTAGACCTCAAAGATGTGCAAGTGAAAGTACTTAGGCTATTACAACAAGAATGTAAAAATGAAAGCTTGAACAATTTTGATTTCTTGTTGTGTATTTTGCTTGTATGTGTTGTGTTTTTGTGTCTTCAATTCATCCTCTATTTATAGGAAGCTTCACCAACATAGGCTCCCAACATAGGCTCCTCTATCTTCACTTTTGTCTACAAAAAGAAGATCACAAGATGTAGAAATATTGTACAAAAATCAAAAGCAAATCTTGCATCACAGTTCTGCAACGGTTGGAATTTTCTTTGTCACAAAATAGAATAGAGGCGACGGTTGCCCTATTGAAGATTTCGACCGTTTGAAAAAAATAGTGCGATCCAGGTAGGGGTTACGGGGGTGCGACTGGTCGGAGGGGGTCGGCCGTGCCGCCCAGTGCGGCCGTCGGCCCTCCCTCGGACCGGTCCCCTCTCTCTTTTTCAAGCCCGCATGTTCTGTTTCGAGTTTTCTTATCTTCAGGTACAGTTCGACCATTTTGGGCGACCGGTCGACCTCCCCTTTGAAATGTTGTCCGATTTTTTCAAAAATAAACTTCAAGAAATACTCCAAAAAATTAGTAAAAATATTTTAAATCATTTGGGAGTATTTAGACAACATTTATAAACATAGTTTTGGTGTAAAAACCAATTTAAACAAAACCATCAAAAGTGTTGTCCAATTTTTTATCAAATTAAAAACTCTAAGAGATGCTCCAAAAATTAGTAAAAATATTTTAAATCATTTAGGAGTATTTGGACAACATACAAAAGCATTGTTTTGGTATAAAAACTTATTAAAACAAAATCATCAAAATCTTGATAAAAACATTTATCTAACAGTCAGAACTCTGAAAAGCTGAAGAACAATTCATACGAGGAAGTGGCAATTCCAAGGACTGCAACAAGACAAGCCAACGACCACAAGTGACTTTCAAAAATAAGCCTATCTCTTCAAGGCTGATTTTTGAAAGATCACTATAAAAGGCGAGGAATGACGAGAGAAGGTTACGAACACGAACATTCAAGCAAACATTTGAATCAGTAACCTAAGATATTATCAAATCATTCAAGATTAATCCTCAAGCCTACATTACGAAGAAAATCAATCCAACACTCACTGTGAAGGAAAGATAACTTCAATCGGTTGAAGAGGAAATTGTTGAAGAATCAGGGGTCTACATTCCACGGAGGATTGTAGGAAGGTTCAAGGTCGAACCGGTCTCGGGTTTTGGAGGGCTTCGTGATCAAATCCAAAGAGCTTGAGCAAGTGGCTTTGTAGTAGCAAAGCAAATTGCCTGTGAAGAAGGCTGAGTCGCACGAGAAGCCAGTGCGTGACCAAGGCATCTCATCGAGTCCCAAAGGATCAAGTCGGTGTGTGATCAAGACTTGTATACGGACTGTTACCACTGCAGATATCTTGATCAATACCTAGTGGATTCCTCCAGGAGTTGGAGAAGAGAGGAGTAGAAGAATTACCCCATCTTCGAACCTCTATAAAAACTTATCGTGTCATTTTCATTTCAACGCTTTAATTCCTGCATCTTACTTATTTAACTCTGCTGATAAATTTGCTATCCAAATAAAAGGGAAAAGTTGATCAATTGACTTGCAAAAGCTCATTTGATTGATAAAACATGATCTCTATATACTTATAAGACTTTTCAAATCGAGAGAATCATGTAGGTGATGAATTTTTCATTGAAACATTTCGTCGAACATTTGGCGTGCGTCGAATAAAACTAGAAGAATATAACGCCTTTGGGATTCGTTTAAGTCAAAAATTTTCATCACCAAATCAGTTAAAACAACATTCAATACATCATAAATATTGAGCTCATCACATTCATATGAAACTAGCATCAAGAATTTTGCAAATAAGTCAAAATCTCAAGGGTTCAACCCAAATGAGTAGAGGGAGTAGAATTCTTACCATTTGATCGGTGAAGATGAGATATAATGATGATGATCATGCTATATAATATCCATGTTGTGAAAAAGATGCATGAAAACCATTTTTGAATGAAATTTGAGTGAATTTTGCAAAGGGAGCGAAAAATGGCGAAATAAGTTAAAATGAAGAATCAAGACGAGCGGTTTTAATCGATTTTATGCTAAGGCGGCAGTCGAGGTTGAGGGCGGCCGTCGGCGTTGAGGGCGACGGTTGCCCTCAACCCTTTCAAACCCTTTGTCTGTCGTCAGTTTTTCCAAAATCCGAATTTTCAACCAAAAATCCGATTTTTCGCCCCTAAGTTTTAAAGACGTGCAAAATGCAAAGCGTAAGCCTTATTCAATATGCATTATGCCTAACCGAGCTCGTATCGAAGCAAAAGTCTCGAGGAAGATAGCGAGTTTTGTAAAAATGTCCGCTAATTGATCTTGAGATGGTACAAAAGATATCTCAATTTTTCGTTTTGAAACACAATCCCTTAGAAAATGATGTCGAATCTCAATATGTTTAGTACGGTTATGATGAACCGGGTTTTGAGCAATGTTTATAGCGGATATATTATCACAAAAGATAGGAACACTTTCGAAAGAACATTTATAATCCGCTAAGGTTTGTTTCATCCAAAGAAGTTGTGTACAACAAAATGCGCGGAAATATATTCGGCGGCCGTTGAAAGTGAAACACAATTTTGTTTCTTTGAAAACCAAGAAACTAGGCAATCACCTAGAAATTGACATGATCGGAAGTACTTTTCCGATCATCAATATTTCCCGCATAATCCGAATCACTATAACCTTTAAGAGAAAAATTTTCATTCTTTGGATAGAATAAACCATATTGAATAGTGCCTTTCAAATATCGAAAAATCCTTTTAACGACACTCATATGAGATTCTTTGGGATTACTTTGAAACGAGCACATAGGCATACGGCATGAAGAATGTCCGGTCTACTTGCGGTTAAATAAAGTAAACTACCAATCATACCTCGATATTTGGATTCATCAACCGACTTGCCTTTTTCATCTTTGTCAATTTTGACGTTTGTTGCCATTGGGGTAGAGCGGTTCTTCCTTCTTCAATGCCAAATTTCTTCAAAAGCTCCTTTGTATATTTTGATTGAGAAATATAAATTCCTTCTTGGCATTGCTTAATTTGAAGTCAAGGAAGAAGTTAAGCTCCCCCATCATGCTCATTTCAAATTCACATTGCATTAACTTAGAAAATTTCTTGCACAAGGATTCATTAGTAGCACCAAAAATAATATCATCAACATAAATTTGCACTAATAAGCAATCTTGCCCTTTTTCAAAAACAAAGAGAGTAGTGTCAACTTTACCTCTTGTAAAACCATTTTGCAAAAGAAAAGAGCTAAGTCTATCATACCATGCACGGGGTGCTTGTTTCAAACCATACAAGGCCTTTTTAAGTCTATAAACATCATTAGGCCTAGAAAAATTTTCAAACCCCGGAGGTTGTTTTACATAGACTCTTACTAGAATAAAGCCATTTAGAAAATAGGATTAAACATCCATTTGGTAAAGCTTGAAATTTTCTTAAAACAAGAATGAGGAAGTAAAATGCAAATAGCTACTAAATGTGCTATGAGTGCAAATGTTACATCAAAATCAATTACCTTCTTCTTGAAAATACCTTTGAGCTACTAACCTCGCCTTAGTTCGACCAATGTTGCCTTGGTCATCGAGTTTGTTCCGGAATACCTTTTTGTCTACTTTATTACTATCATCATAGGGCATCCAATTTGTCTAAGGTGTTCACAATAGAACATATACATCCAAATATTTTGAGGTAACCAATATTTGGAGTACTTCATTTCTCATCTACACAACTTAACAAACTCATTAACGGCATCGCTTATATAATCAAGAATAAAAATAGCCCAAGTGTAAAAACATGTCTCAATCATCAATAACAAAATATTTTTGCAAAAGAGCATAGTAGTAAGAGACATTATATATATAGACCATGAAGCAAGAAACACATACTATGCATTTAGAAGATCATCAAGATTCTAATAAATCATGCAAGTTCAAATAAGCTTAAGAAAGCTACAAAAGGTCTCTTTTGAAATTTGAAAATCCGATAACATATAATTGAGACCTCATTTAAAAGAAGTATTTGAACAAAAGTTGACAAAGCAAATATGTGCAATCAAATATTGAATAGTGCCTTTCAAAAAATCTAAAAATCCTCTTAATGGCACTTGTATGAAATACTATGAAAAACAAGTACATATACACATGGCAATACATATATCGAGTCTATAAGAGTAAGAATAACACAAGTAAACGTACCTCGATAATTTATGCCTTTCTTGACAAATAATGACATAAATGGCCATTTGTGAAAATATGTAAATCCTACATACTTCTTAAAATAAATATAGCACAAATCATAATGATAAAAATGTAGGCTAAGGGATATCACAAGTAAGCTCATGCCATAAAAATCCATAAGAGATGATAACATACTTTAGTCTATAAAAATGCGAGAAGAATTTTAAAAACATCATATAAGGTCTCCTTTTTCAAAAGAATTTTTAAAAAACACATATATATTGAAGACCTTAATTAAAAGAAAATCAATACTTGAAAACTCATGTTGCAACATGCAAAACAAAATAAAATGCATATTTTAAATGGGGAGATACGGGTTACCAATTTTGCCATTTCCATGGGTTGTGCCGTTCCCATTGTTGATGATATCTTCCCTTGAGAAGTCACTTTGTTGATGATGACTTCTTTGATTACTCCATTTCAAGGTTTGTTACCTTCCCATTGTTGATGGTCTCTTCTTCTTTGAAAATCATCTTGTTGATGATGTCTTTGCCATTTCAAGGATTGTGTTCTTCCCATTTTTGATTATATCCTCTTCTTGAAATTGGCTTTGTCGAAAATAGTTTCTCCTTCTTTGATCAAATGAAACGGTCATTTGATGTCTTCTTGGCGGTATAAATTTTCTTGATCATTATTTACGGTACCTAATATGACATTGTTTTGTGATACCCTCATGTGTTTGGGTCCTTTGGGATTAGTCTTGAGACTTTTAGGTCTCCAACAATAATTAGAGCTATTTCTAGCCCGACAAGTATTTACCGTATGACCCTTTTTACCGCAATAAAAGCATGTAATAATTTTAGGAGCATAATGACCAACGTGCTTAGAGACTTGATTCTTTTTCATGTGATTGACACCCTTAGGCTTATGATCAAGTTCTAGTTTCGAATTATCACAACAATCAACAATATTGGTCATTCTATCGGTACTCAAGTTGGATTTAGATAAATCATTTTTCAACCAATTTATATCATCAACAAGAGTACTATTTTCTTTCTCAAGGTTTCTAACCTTGTCAAGAGTGGTGGTGTGAGTGCATGATAGTGATTCATAGGAAGTAAATAAACTATCCTTATCATTCTTTAAAGCAATGAATTCCTTTTTCAAATATTTGTATTTAACAAGTAAGTTTTGGAATTCATCTTGTAGTTCATCAAAATCATTTTGCAAATCACTATAGTCATTATCATAGGAAGTAGAGGGTTTAGAACTTACCTCATTTTCTTCTTCGATGCCTATGAGGCATTGTTCAACTTCTTCATCATGGGAGGTTGTAGAAGGCTCATCCCATGTTGTTGGATTTGATGTTGTATCCATTTGTGAAGTAGATGCTTTTGAGTTGCTCCTTTCATTTGCATACACTTCATAGATGGCTTCTAATTTTTGCCATACTTCATGTGCCGATCGAATACCTACAACATGATCAAATTCCAAAGTAGTAAGTGAACAATACAAAATACTAAGAGCTTTACCATTTAAGGAGATGATTCTCTTCTCTTCATCATTGAGCTCTTTGAAGCCTTTAGAGGTGTGTGGTGTATTCTTCGTCGGAATGGATTCTCCATTGATGATGAGTGTTCCAAATATCAAACCCGCAACCTTGTAAATAGCATTCCATTCTTTCTTTCCAAAATATAAAATTTTTGGAATTAAACCGAGGTGGCTTGGTGGTGGAGGTGCGGAAAGATGAGCTTCGTTAAGTAGCCGACGATCGTTTCTCTTCACTCGCGATGTGAAACGAGCTTGCCAAAGAGTTTGGATCTGATACCACTTGTAAGTCCAAGCGGCTACGATAATCTAGAGGGGGGGTGAATAGATTATCTCCATCTTTTCGATTTCGCCCTCTTTTTCGAACCGAATTCTCAAAGACAATAATAAAGGTGCGGAATGTAAACAACACACGTCGATTTATAGAGGTTCAACCCACCTAGGGCCTAATCCTCTACCACCCCAGTATATCCGGGATGGATTTCAAAAAAAAAGATTTTATTAATTTACCACAAATTAATAAAACACCAACTTACAACAACACCTTGAAGAGCACCACACTCTTCTTCAACACCACCTTTGGAGATTACCACAATTTCCCTTTGAAGATTACCACAATCTCCAACGGCACCTTGTGAAGATTACCACAATCTTCAACCTTGAAGAATACCAAATTCTTCAACACCTCAACAAGAAGATTACCACAATCTTCTTACACCTAACACCTAGATCACCCAAGTGTATTCTTACTACAAGAATACTCACAAGGATGTCTTGTGTTGAATGATGGACAAAATTCAAGATTACAACTCTATGAAACCAATACAAAGATTGAGTGCAAGTGTAATCAAGAATCAAAAAGCCTAGACCTCAAAGATGTGCAAGTGAAAGTACTTAGGCTATTACAACAAGAATGTAAAAATGAAAGCTTGAACAATTTGCAGATTTCTTGTTGTGTATTTTGCTTGTATGTGTTGTGTTTTTGTGTCTTCAATTCATCCTCTATTTATAGGGAAGCTTCACCAACATAGGCTTCTCTATCTTCACTTTTGTCTACAAAAAGAAGATCACAAGATGTAGAAATATTGTACAAAAATCAAAAGCAAATTTTGCTGTCACAGATTGCAACGGTTGGAATTTTCTTTGTCACAAAATAGCATAGGCGACCGGTTGCCCTGTTGAAGATTTCGACCGTTTGAAAAAAATAGTGCGATCCGGTAGGGGTTGCGGTGCGGCCGGTCGGAGGGGGTCGGCCGTGCGCCCGAGTGCGGCCGGTCGGCCTCCCCGACCGGTCCCCCTCTCTTTTTCAAGCCTGCATGTTCTGTTTGAGTTTTCTTATCTTCAGGTACCGTTCGACCATTTTGGGCGACCGGTCGACCTCCCCTTTGAAATGTTGTCCGATTTTTTCAAAAATAAACTTCAAGAAATACTCCAAACAATTAGTAAAAATATTTTAAATCATTTGGGAGTATTTAGACAACATTTATAAACATAGTTTTGGTGTAAAAACCAATTTAAACAAAACCATCAAAAGTGTTGTCCAATTTTTTATCAAATTAAAAACTCTAAGAGATGCTCCAAAAATTAGTAAAAATATTTTAAATCATTTAGGAGTATTTGGACAACATACAAAAGCATTGTTTTGGTATAAAAACTTATTAAAACAAAATCATCAAAATCTTGATAAAAACATTTATCTAACAGTCAGAACTCTGAAAAGCTGAAGAACAATTCATACGAGGAAGTGGCAATTCCAAGGACTGCAACAAGACAAGCCAACGACCACAAGTGACTTTCAAAAATAAGCCTATCTCTTCAACGGGCAGATTTTTGAAAGATCACTATAAAAGGCTGAGGAATGACTCTGAGAGAAGGTTACCTGAACCACGAACATTCAAG
Organism: Rehmannia glutinosa; assembly: GCA_016081115.2. NCBI lineage: Eukaryota > Viridiplantae > Streptophyta > Magnoliopsida > Lamiales > Orobanchaceae > Rehmannia > Rehmannia glutinosa. Next base: position 18,977,540 of record CM071926.1, on the reverse strand, counting down.
CAAACATTTGAACTGTAACCTAAGATATTATCAAATCATTCAAGATTAATCCTCAAGCCTACATTACGAAGAAAATCAATCCAACACTCACCTGTGAAGGAAAGATAACTTCAATCAGTTGAAGAGGAAATTGTTGAAAAATCAAGGGGTCTACATTCCACGGAGGATTGTAGGAAGGTTCAAAGTCGAACCGGTCTCGAGGTTTTGGAAGGCTTCGTGATCAAATCCAAAGAGCTTGAGCAAGTGGTTGTAGTAGCAAGGCACGCCTGTGAAGAAAGGAGTCGCATGCGAGAAGCGGCACCAGTGCGTGACCAAGGCATCTCAGGACCGAGTCCCAAAGGATCAAGTCATTTGTGTGATCAAGACTTGTATCGGGACATTACCACTCGTATCTCGATCAATACCTAGTGGATTCCTCCAGGAGTTGGAGAAGAGAGGAGTAGAAGAATTACCCCATCTTCGAACCTCTATAAAAACTTATCGTGTCATTTTCATTTCAGCACTTTAATTCCTGCATCTTTGTTCACTTGGTTTTATACCATTGATTTGGGCTTCCTAGACATGAGTTTTGTGTTGTTTTTGAGTATTTTGAGTCATTTGAGGGGCCAAGCCATGTTGAGAGCCTATTATATTGAGTTTATAGTCATATTAATGAATCGTGTATCAAAAGAAGTACGAACGAGCAAACAACGAGAGATTGATTTGAAGAAAAGTCCAAATGCGTCTCGAATTTCTAGCACTGGCAGTGTTTCGTATTTTGGCCATAACTCTCTCTACAAAATTGATATTGAGCTGATGTAAGTGGCTATGGAAAGCTAAGAGATAGGGCTACAACTTTAATGAAGGACGAAAAACCAAATTCGGACATTTGGTGGGTGAAAAACCGGGGAAAGCCTGCAGCGCTCGTCTGGCAGGGCGACGGTGTTTTTTGGCTGGGTAGTGCTGCGCCAACGCCCGTATTGCAAAGACACCGGGCGGGTTTTTGTGCGTATGACATGGTTGCGCCGCAGGCTCAGCGGAATTTCCTATGTTCCTCCACTTTTTCTTGAACTTTTGAGGGGCTATAAATAGATAAATGGGAGGCTTGATCTAGGGGTATGGAGGAAAGGTGGGAATACACCCAAGAACACAAGAAATACATCAACTTCATCAAGGAAGAACCAAGGGAAGAATCGGGTCGAATCGAGAAGCTTGAGGATTGAAGATCAATCGAGAGATTATCCATTTCCTAAGTTTTCTCATTCTTTGTGCTTTAATCTTTCATTTTAGCTTGTCATGAATATGAACAATTTGTCTATGGGTTGTTTATTTGTAATGAGTAGCTAAACTTCTTGTGATTTCCGGGTTTTGGAAGTAGATTAATTGAACTCTTGTTGAATGTTTTAATCTTAATTGAAGTTATTGTCTTGAGCCTATTTAAGTACTTTGTTCTTATTCTTGTTTTATCATTTGGCCAATGATTTAGCATGTTTGATATATTGATTCATAATTCGATAGATGAGTTTCAATATTAGATCTTGAGTACTTGACATGAATATTTGCATAATCGAGAGGTTTGTGAATATTTGTGAGGATATATGATCTTTTGTGCATTTGGGAGTTGTGTATCTTATGTTGAGTAGAGATGCTAGCATAGATATTTCAATCTACACTTTATATACATCTCGAGAGGGAGGATAAAATACCGTTGTGATCGTCTTATAGGTGTAGTGATAATAACTTTGACTTTGATTAAATCGGACAACAAGAGGAATATTAATTGAAACCATAACCCGGGAATCCATTTCATTCCCTTGATAATTCCATTATTCTTAGTATCTTGTGTTTTTGTGGTTAATCTTGTCTTTACTTCTACTACAATTATCAAATTTCGATAGTCTAAATAAAAATAAGACTATCTAAGTTCAATACTTAGCGCATAAAATTATTCCTTGTGGATTCGACAACCTTACTACTCTATATTAAAACTTGACACCGTAGACTTGCGGTTAGAAAAATCTCTAACAAGTTTTTGGCGTCGTTGCCGGGGACTAATACAATTTTTGGTGCTAATATTGCGATAGATAGAATTATTCTTAATTTAGATATTTTTTTTTAAATTTAAAAATCACAACTTAACTAAAAATTTAAAAATCACACACAAATTAATTCACACAAAAATCACACCAAAATTCAAATAAACACCCAACAAACTAAAAAAAAAAAAATCACACAAAAATTTGATCACACGAAATTCACTTGGGTTGCCTCCCAAGAAGCGCTAAATTTATAGTCGTTAGCCGGACTCAACTATTCGGACTCAAGAAATTTCATCACCAAGTGGAAGATTTAAAACCTTCCTTGCTTCGTTCCCAAAATAATGTTTCAATCGTTGTCCGTTTACATGGAACGAATTCCCATCGTTTCCTCTCAACTCGACGGCACCATAGGGAAACACACGTTCAACCACAAATGGTCCGGACCATCGTGATTTGAGTTTACCCGGAAAGAGTTTCAATCGAGAATTGAACAATAACACATGTTGGGGTAAGAATTCACGCCGAGAATCATTTGATCATGCCATTTTTCGTTTTTTCTTTATACATTTTGGCATTTTCATATGATTCTTGACGAAATTCTTCCCTTTCGTTTAATTGAAGTAATCAGTTTTTCACTAGGCCTCTTTCAAGTTAAAATTCAATTTCTTAATTGCCCAATAAGCTCGATGCTCAAGTTCAACGGCAAATGGCACGCTTTACCAAACACCAATCGATATGGTGACATACCAATGGGTGTTTTATAAGCCGTGCAATAAGCCCACAAAGCATCATCGAGCTTTTGTGCCCAATCATTTCGATTAAAACTCACCGTTTTTTTCAAGAATTTGTTTCACTTCACGATTGGAAATTTCGGCTTGACCATTAGATTGAGGATGGTAACCAAGCGCAATCTTATGACGCACACCCAATTTAGCAAGAAGGTTGTTAAATAATTTATTACAAAAATGCGTACCTTCATCACTTACAATAGCTCGAGGAGTCGAACCGAGTGAAAATATGCTTGTGCAAGAATTTGAGTACTACCTTAGCATCATTTGTTGGTGTAGCAATCGCCTCAACCCACTTGGAGACATAATCAACCGCAAGCAAAATGTACAAATTTCCATAAGACGCGGGAAATGGCCCCATAAAGTCAATACCCCATACATCAAACAACTCCACCTCCATTATGTTTGTCAAAGGAAGCTCATGACGCCGTGAAATATTACCAACCCTTTGGCATCGATCACAAGTCTTCACAAAGGCATAACAATCCTTGAATAATGTTGGCCAATAAAAACCAGATTGTAGTACCTTTGGTGTTGTTGGGTTGGCCCGAAATGTCCCCCATAAGATGATGAATGACAATGTTGAAGAATCTCTCCAATTTCTTCCTTAGGAACACAACGGCGAATGATAGAATCCGCGCATCTCTTGAACAGTAACGGATCATCCCACAAATAAGACTTAACATCATGTAAGAATTTTTTCTTTTGGTGTGAAGTCAAGTCCGGTGGCAAAACTCCTCCCGCGAGGTAATTAACAAAATCTGCGTACCAAGGTAATGATGTCTCGGCACGCATAATTTGTTCATCGAGGGAAATGATTCTTTTATTGGACTCTCAATCACCTCGTAAGGTTGCTCAAGGCGGGATAGATGATCGGCAACCCCATTTTCGCTTCCTTTTTTATCTCGAATCTCAATATCAAATTCTTGCAAAGAGCAAAATCCATCGAATTAACCGAGGTTTTGCATCCTTTTTGGAGAAAAGATATCGAGTTGCCGCATGATCCGTATAAACAATCACCTTTGTACCCACCAAGTAAGCTCGAATTTATCAAATGCAAAAACTACCGCCAACATCTCTTTTTTCGTGGTGGTGTAGTTTTGTTGGGCATTGTCCATGGTCCTGCTTGCGTAGTAAATAGCTTTAAAAATTCTGTCTCGCCTTTGACCAAGAACGGCACCCACTGCATAATCACTTGCATCGCACATGAGCTCAAATGGTTGAGCCCAATCCGGCACTATCATAATTGGAGTGAAATGAGTGCCTTTTATCTGTTCAAATGCCTCGCAAACACAACTCATCAAAGCAAAAGATAGCATCTTTTTCAAGGAGATTACAAAGTGGTTTAACAATTTTTGAAAAATCTTTTATGAATCTCCTATAAAATCCTGCATGCCCTAAAAAGCTTCTTATGCCTTTCACATTTGAAGGTGGGGGTAGCTTTTCAATAGCCACAACCTTCGCCTGTCAACTTCCAAACCATGTACAAGAAATACGATGTCCAAGTACAATCCCTTCTTTGACCATAAAGTGACATTTTTCTCAATTGAGCACAAGATTAGTTTCTCACAACGTTGCAAAACCATAGATAAGTTATGCAAACAATGGTCAAAAGAAGTACCAAAAAAAGAAAAATCGTCCATAAAAATTTCCATGATTTCCTCAACCATACCATGAAAGATCGCCATCATACACCTACGAAAAGTAGCGGTGCATTACATAATCAAATGGCATCTGCGAAATGCAAAAGTACCATATGGACATGTAAAAGTAGTCTTTTCTTGATCTTGGGGGCAATGGCGATTTGATTGTATCCTGAATAGCCATCAAGAAAATAATAATATTCGTAAATCGCCAACTTTGTCCAACATTTGATCAATAAAGGGGAGGGGAAAATGATCTTACGAGTAACTTTATTCAATTTTCTATAGTCAATACATACTCGCCATCCTGTGTGATTCGTGTAGATATTAATTCATTGTTATCATTTTTCACAACTGTCATACCTCCCTTTAGGGACAACACATCTAGGACTCACCCATGAACTATCGAAATGGCATAAATAATACTGCCTTTAGCCACTTTAAAACCTCATTTCTCACGACTTCTTTCATTGCGGGATTAAGTCGTCTTTGGTGTTCAATAGATGGTTTATAAGATTCTTCCATTAAAATTTTGTGCATTACAATGGAAGGACTTATACCTTTCAAATCGAAATATACCAACCCAAGGCCGACTTATGTTCACGAAGCACACGCAACAACTTATCAATCGGATGAAGATAATGAAGCGAAACAATTCTTGGGTAAGTTTTATCTTTTCCCAAAAATGCATATTGAAGATGTTAGGAAGTTCCTTTAGTTCTAAAGTACCTTTCGGAATATTTTCAATATTGGCATTTTCTAATGCTTTCTTTTGTTTTTCTTTTACAATTTCTTTAGCCTCAAGGGAAAGAATAAACTCAAGCAAATAAATATCATCACTATCTTCCTCATCACATTTCATCATTGAATTAATCAAACAATGTTCTAACGGATCTTTTAAATCTTGTTTTATAACTTAGTTTGATCACATTGTTCGATTTTATCAATAAAATGACATGTGTGAGGTTCTCTTGAAATTTCATTGCTTTATAAATGTTAAATAGTACCTCATCATTATTTACCCGTAATGTTAACTCTCCTCGTTGCACGTCAATTAAAGCTCGTCCGTTCTTAGAAAAGGTCTCCCAAGAATCAATGGCATTTCATGATCTTCCTCCATATCCAACACCACAAAGTCCGCGAGAAATATGAATTTATCCACTTTGATCAACACATCTTCAATCACTCCTCTTGGGTAGGTGAGTGATCTATCGGCTAATTGCAATGTGATGGTGGATGGCGTTATTTCTCCAAGGCCAAGTTTCACGAAAAAACAGACAACGGCATAAGATTAATCTAGCACCTAAATCACAAAGAGCTTTATTAAAATAAGAATCACCAATAGTGCGAGGATAGTGAAACTCCCGGATCTCTTAATTTTTGTGGTAGCTTTCTTTGCAAAATGGCGCTACACTCTTCCGTGAGATTGACCGTCTCATATGCCTCCAACCTTCTCTTTCTCGACATCACATCCTTCATGAATTTTGCATAGTTTGGCATTTGCTCGAGTGCATCGGCAAAAGGGATGTTGATGTGAATTTTCTTGAATATTTCCAAAAACTTGGAAAATTGAGCGTCCAACTTTTTTTCCGAAATCTCGTGGAAAAGGAAGAGCATTTGGTAACACATTATCAGAATTGGAAATTGGTTTTACCTCAATTTTTGCCTTTTCTGATTGCTTATCAATGCCTTCTTCATTTTGGAGTGTTTCAGAGCTTGCTTCTGGTTCTTTGGTGGCATGAGCAGGCATCTTTGGTTCATCATATTCCGTCCCACTTCTCAACTTAATGGCCTTGCAATGTTCCCGTGGGTTCACCTCGGTGTTACTTGGAAACGTATCAACTTTCAATTGTGAATCCATAGTATTGGCCAATTGTGTCAATTGCAACTTCATCTTGTCCATCTTTGCTTCGTTTTTGGTAAGGCTATTTCTCATTTCGCTCATGAATAAATTTATTTGACTCATAAATGAAGTCGTTTGATGTATAAAAAAAAAATAAAAAATTCGAGTTGAGTCGAGTCGGGTAGTTTGTTGAACTATAGAACTACATGACTAAGTAGATTTGTTGATCACGAGTTGGTATCACGAAAGCATGCTTTTAAGTAGTGATCTATATTTTGCTTCATTGATTTCATATTCATGCATAATTACATTAAATTATTTGAAAATGATTAATGAAGTCGAGTGTTGCTTGTATGATCCCCACCGGATTCTAGAACTTGTTTGATCACTAATTGAGGCGAAATCTAGGTGAAATAACATAAGGAAATGATTTAGGCCATCTTTGAATAAAAAGCTAGAGCCAAAATGACTACCTTTATGCGATATAATTTCACTAGTGTCCCCTTTTGAGCCTATTAAAACTGTTCTTTGGCAACCAATGTTTTTACCTTGAGCTCACATGTGAAAATCCTAATTACCCATCACTCATACACAAAATGATTGAAGGTTGAGGAGGATGTGATAAGTAAGGTAGATGTTCACTCGCATGAAATTGCCGAGAACAAGAAAATATGAAACCCCATTTGTTAAAATATGCAAAAGATTAAGTTTGGGGTTTTGAAAAAAAAAAATTGTTGAAAATGGAGGCTCGTAAAGGAGAATAATTGAAAATTCAACAAAGAGTGAAAGTAGCCATTTTGTTTGGCAATTGGTGATTTGAAGAGGTAATTGTGTGTTTGGGTGAGTTGAGCCACTTAATCCTAAAGTTTCATACCCGACCCTAAGCCACATTACAAGCTTTGGAAGTCCTATTGATCCATGTGTTATATTAGCCTACATTAGTGGAGATTAGTAGGAATAACAAGCCTATGGAATCCGGTAGTCATTATATTTTGATACTTAGCAAGTGGATCATCTTGATAACATTTGATTGCGTAAATCAATTTGAATAATGTAAACGGAATTTTCATGAATATTCAACACTTTTGATCACAATGATAAAATGCATGCTTGATTGATAGTGAAATGAGTTTTTAGACAAATTTTATTGGTTTATGGAGTTTTGTAGTTGCTTGTGTTGTTGTTTTGTTTGTCTTTCATTTTGGAGTTATAATTGTTTGAGGACAAACAATAGCTTAAGTTTGGGGGTATTTGTTAAGTTGGTATTTTACCAACTTATTTGATATTTTAGAGTAGAATTTGGTTTCATTTTGGGTGTTTTTAGAGTCGTTAGAGTCCTATTTATTTCAATTAGAGTCGATGTAGAGTCAATCTGATTTGGTAGCCGAGAAATGAAGAAAACGGTGAAAAACGGCTTGAAGAAAGAAGAAATCGCGTAGAAAGAAGGAAAAAATCGCACTTTGGCCAAGGACGGGCGGGCGCTGCAGCGCCCGGCCCTGGGCGCCACAGTATCAATATAACTATCTCTCCCCCCAAACTTAAATGAAATTATATCGCACGTAAGAGAAGATAGAATTTTAATATAAACCTGTGTGGATTGGACCTGATTTATTGTGGGGATGGCGGCGGTTCGTGGCCCACGCCCTCCTTAGGCGTCTCCTCCGCATGGCCGTGCGCCTAATGCACGGGCTGCTCGTGTGTCGGGCCATAGTAACATCTCCAATTCCTCAATCACGCACGGGTCGTGCGTTTACACACGCCCTACCCGTGCATGGTTGCGAAGTAAAATCAGGTAATCTTCTTTTTTTTATAAAGAAAACGAAAAAAAAAAATCACACAACAAACTATTGGGTTGCCTCCCAACAAGCGCTATATTTAACGTCTTTAGCTCGACGCCTGTTAATTTTGATTTGTACCACCTTTGAATGCATATATTAGTTGTTTTGGATCGTGGTCAAGAACCGTTTTTGCTCTGTTTGCATCTAGTAATACATGCTTGGGATCTCCAAGCAAGTACAGGAGTCCTGGTGTTGGAACATTTTGATCTGGGTTATGCTCATGTTGTCCGTGCGTGTACGCATATTCCGTGCTTGTCTCATTATGGAATAGTTTTCTTATATCATGCACGCAATGCACGGGCGTACACACATGGTTCGTGTGTTCCTTGTCCTGTTTTTTCTCCTTTTCGGTACCACACACGGGTGAAAGTGCATAAACACACAATCCATGTTTGGTTAGAACTTTCTTGCTTTTCCAGGATCTTCATCTTCTCGTATTCGGTACCACTCATTTGATGAATGGCACTAGATTGTTCCTTCGAGTTGGCTTCAGTGGTGCTTAAAAATTGGCTCTTTTGATGTTGCCCACCAACTATTGTAACTAATTGGCCCATTTGAGTCTCGAGATTTTTCAATTGTGAATCCATAGTATTGGCCAATTGTGTCAATTGCAACTTCATCTTGTCCATCTTTGCTTCGTTTTTGGTAAGGCTATTTCTCATTTCCCTCATGAATAAATTTATTTGACTCATAAATGAAGTCGTTTGATTCATGAATGAAATGAGGGCGTCTTCCAAAGATGGTTTTGCCTCTTCCATCCGAATAGGTGCACCTATACCAATTCAAAGAAACAAATCAAGCATTGTAGAAGTAGAATTTACAAAAGAAAAATGAAAAAAAAAATAAAAAAATGTCAAAATTAAGAATAATTCTATCTATCGCAATATTAGCACCAAAAATTGTATTAGTCCCCGGCAACGGCGCCAAAAACTTGTTAGAGATTTTTCTAACCGCAAGTCTACGGTGTCAAGTTTTAATATAGAGTAGTAAGGTTGTCGAATCCACAAGGAATAATTTTCGAATTATTGCTAAGTACTATAATATAGTAGTCTAACTTTATTTAGAAATTCAATAATTGATGGAGTTGATTATACTAAAAATACTAAAAATAAATTAAGACTATGAAAATATCAATGATTTTATCCAAATGATTAAATGAATTCTAGAGGTATGATGAATCTACTTATCCCTTATGTTGTCAATATGGTTTATCAATCAACAATTATCAATTTATAAGTCAAGATTTCTACAATAATCATTCCCTTTCTCAAGTGCCAATGATTTTAGATTCAATTGGGAAATCAATATCTCTATAAAAATCACCAATCAAAATCTCAATAAAAGCTATGAATCTTGATAAATGACTTCAAAGGATTCACAAATCTCTCAATTCTATGAAATCCTAGGTTATGCTATTCCAAGGTCATGTATTCAATTACCTCTCTCAAGTGTCAAATCAAATACACCAAACAATCTAAATTATTGATCAAGTAATTTAGAAGCAATAGATCTAAATAGCAAAAATAAATTGATAGATCTAGATTGACAAACCACAATCTCAAAACATAAGTCCAAACATAGATTACATCAATCCTCTAGAATTATAGTGTTTATCTCATAATTAAAGAAAATGAATCCATGAAAATACCACAATACATCTTACAAGATATGAAGAAAGCAACAAAATAAGAACAAGAGTTGAGGGATCTTCTCTATTTCTAGATGATAGAAGTCTCCAATCTTCTTCTCAAAATGCTCAAATTTTTCTTCCTTGTCTTGTAGCTGTTTTTATTGCCTTCCCAAGGGTTCCAAGATGCCCTCATTTCAAGCCCCAAGGATGGTATTTATAGTACACAAAAGTCAAGAAGGGGTAGGTGAACATAGGTTTTCCGCCCCGGCGCTCAGCATGGGCGCCAGCACAAGACGCCAACTCGACTCGCACGACGCTGCGCGCGCCAAAGCAATCTCTTCCGCACAATTGCCGCCGCCGGCGCTGCGTGGCTCTGAGCGTTAGTATTCTGGCCTCCCATCTGCATCAACAACATCTTTCGCGGCGCCGGGCGTTGGGCGCTGCAGCGCCCACATGCCTGCTTCCGACTCTCATTCCCTGTTACGGGTGCTGCAGCGCCCGCCCGTCCTTGGCCAAAGTGCGATTTTTTCCTTCTTTCTACGCGATTTCTTCTTTCTTCAAGCCGTTTTTCACCGTTTTCTTCATTTCTCGGCTACCAAATCTGTATTGACTCTACATCGACTCTAATTGAAATAAATAGGACTCTAACGACTCTAAAAACACGAGATAGTTATTTTGATATGTAATGTGTGGATATATTAAAAAAAATTGTGCATTTTGTGTGTTTTCATATAGTCACATGTAAAGCATTTTAGGTTGCATTTGCATTAGAAACACGTTTACAGTTTTAGCACGTTTATTGTTTTCATAGATTTTAAGGAGTGAGTTGACCATGTGCGACGAGACTTGACGCTTATATTTTTGAAAAATTTGTATTGTTTTGATTGGGTGTTGAGTATGAGTTGATTGAGCCATGAATAAATGATATTGAGCATGCGGATATTGAAAACATGGTTTGATGCTTTTGAATTACGTATTTGCAAGCCTGTGAGCTTTTGAGCCTTTACTGCTTTCACATTATGCAGTCTTGTTGATGATTTGAGTGTTTCATTCATGTTGTTAGAATTCTAGAACTTGCTCTGGTATCTCTGTCAAGGTCACATGTTGTATGCGAAATGTGAAAATGATCAAAGGCCATTTTTGTTAGCCCTTCAAGCCTTTTGCTTACCTAATGATGATATTGAAATCCCTAGTTAGCCAACTTGAGCCTATTGCCTAATTTTTGATAGCCACAATTCAAGCCTTAACTTGATAAATCTTTTACCCAAAACTTGAGCGTATAGCATTAAGTAAAGGGATTGAATAAGGGTGAATGAGTGAAATCAAAATTTTAGAAGATGGTATTAGAGTTGATCGATGGGAACAAAGAGGAAGAAAAGGAGGAGAAATAAAGTGTTGAAAACTCGTATAAATGTTGGAAAAAAATCGGCTTTGTAAATGAGTTTCATTTAAATGAACTTGGGGGCTAAGGATTGTAATTTGAGGTGATTCTCAAAAGAAAGAAATGAGATGGAGATAAGAGGAGTTGATGAAAATGAGAGATGATTTGAGTAGCATATTGAGCTTTAATGTAGATGACTTATATGCTCACCGGTCTATACGCTCGAGTTTGAGTCACTCTATCCATATTTTCCTACCCTAACCAATGAACCTTCATTACAACCAAAGAAAAAAGTCCTTTTTGATTCACAAATTGCATACATTCTAGTGGTGGAGATATGAGAAAAATTGCAAGCCTATAGTAATTTTGCGACATTGAATTGATTTGAGCGTAAACACGTCCTATATTCATTCGGGATGAGAGTATACACTTGATCTTTGAGAGACGTGATTCTTAGCATTTACCATGGTTTCCTTGATGTATGCTCTATGTTAGATGTTTGCGGCTTGGTTGATTCGTTGCTTGACACCTATGATGAACAACACGAATTTTATGGAGTTAGTGTGCGTTCTACTTTTCATTACTCCCAGTCATGTTTCGTCTTGTTTTTAAAAGTGTTGACCGGGACGGCCAACAGTTTAAGTTTGGGGGTATTTGTTCACTTGGTTTTATACCATTGATTTGGGCTTCCTAAACATGAGTTTTGTGTTGTTTTTGAGTATTTTGAGTTATTTGAGGGGCCAAGCCATGTTGAGAGCCTATTATATTGAGTTTATAGTCATATTAATGAATCGTGTATCAAAAGAAGTACGAACGAGCAAACAACGAGAGATTGATTTGAAGAAAAGTCCAAATGCGTCTCGAATTTCTAGCACTGGCAGTGTTTCGTATTTTGGCCATAACTCTCTCTACAAAATTGATATTGAGCTGATTCAAGTGGCTATGGAAAGCTAAGAGATAGGGCTACAACTTTGATGAAGGACGAAAAACCAAATTCGGACATTTGGTGGGTGAAAAAACCGGGCGGGCGCTGCCGCGCCCGTCGACGGGAGCTGCAGCGCCCGATACAGGGCGACGGTGTTTTTTTGGCTAGGCGGGCGCTGCAGCGCCCAACGCCCGGGCGCTGCAGGCGCTGCAGCGCCCGGGCGGGTTTTTGTGCGTATGACATGGTTGGCGCGCCTTGGCTGCAGGCGGAATTTCCTATGTTCCTCCACCTTTTTCTTGAACTTTTGAGGGGCTATAAATAGATAAATGGGAGGCTTGATCTAGGGTATGGAGGAAAGGCTGGGAATACACCCAAGAACACAAGAAATACATCAACTTCATCAAGGAAGAACCAAGGGAAGAATCGGGTCGAATCGAAGCTTGAGGATTGAAGATCAATCGAGAGATTATCCATTTCCCTAAGTTTTCTCATTCTTTGTGCTTTAATCTTTCATTTTAGCTTGTCATGAATATGGACAATTTGTCTATGGGTTGTTTATTTGTAATGAGTAGCTAAACTTCTTGTGATTTCCGGGTTTTGGAAGTAGATTAATTGAACTCTTGTTGAATGTTTTAATCTTAATTGAAGTTATTGTCTTGAGCCTATTTAAGTACTTTGTTCTTATTCTTGTTTTATCATTTGGCCAATGATTTAGCATGTTTGATATATTGATTCATAATTCGATAGATGAGTTTCAATATTAGATCTTGAGTACTTGACATGAATATTTGCATAATCGAGAGGTTTGTGAATATTTGTGAGGATATATGATCTTTTGTGCATTTGGGAGTTGTGTATCTTATGTTGAGTAGAGATGCTAGCATAGATATTTCAATCTACACTTTATATACATCTCGAGAGGGAGGATAAAATACCGTTGTGATCGTCTTATAGGTGTAGTGATAATAACTTTGACTTTGATTAAATCGGACAACAAGAGGAATATTAATTGAAACCATAACCCGGGAATCCATTTCATTCCCTTGATAATTCCATTATTCTTAGTATCTTGTGTTTTTGTGGTTAATCTTGTCTTTACTTCTACTACAATTATCAAATTTCGATCGTCTAAATAAAAATAAGACTATCTAAGTTCAATACTTAGCGCATAAATTTATTAGTCTCCGTGGATACGACCTTGCTTACCCTATTCTATAAACTACACCGTACACTTGCGGTGAAGCTAAAAATAAGGCGAACAATCTTACTTATTTAACTCTGCTGATAAATTTGCTATCCACTTGATAATCTCTAAGTACTAAACCAAATTTAAGGGTGTAAAGTCTTCCGGTGAAAACAAATCACGGTCGAGTTAAGTCTTTAGTCAAAACAATTTGAGTTATTCTATCAACGGCTCGATCAGTCTGTTGAGTAACTAACTCTATTTGATTAATAACTTAGTTTGTCCATCAAGGACTCGGTGTGAAGTATTAACTCGAATATTTAAAAGGACTAAATCGAAAAGTTGGTAAGGTTTATTCAACCCCCTTCTAAACCTTACACTCACACCCCTTGGGACCTACCACGGTGGTATCGAGCGGTTGGTTCATTGAGCCTTTTGGGCATACACCCAGTTCTTGAACTAGATCTCCAAATTTTTCAAAAGTCTGTTTTAGTACTTAAGTTCTTCAAAACTCTTTTTATCATTAAAAGTTATTATCATGGAAGTAAATTTGACACGCATCCCTATGTTCACAATTGAAGAATTTGATGATTGGAAACTTCGCATGCGAGGCTCATCTATCAAACATTACATGATGCGATGTGGATAGTGATAGAGGATGGGCACCGCAAATTTTAAAAGTGAACACGGTGTAAGGGAGAGCTGCGGTGAAGGTGAAGAGGATGTTGCTCCCGGACGGTCATGGTTGAAAAACCAAGAGCCGATTGGACAAATGATGACAAAAAAGATATAACCTGGACAATGTGGCCAAGGACATTCTTTACAAAACCTTGGACAAAGCCATATTCAATAAAGTCAAATCATGCAAAACGGCTAAAGAAATGCAGGACAAGCTAACATTGATTTGTGAAGGCTCGGAAGCAAATCAAGGAAAATAAATTATCGGTGGTGTATCTGAAATTTGAAAATTTCAAAATGATCGCGAGGAGAGACCCTGGATCAAGTGGATGCTCGGTTCACGAAATTACCAACGAGCTATCGCACTTGGAAAAGAATATACGAGAGGAAATGTGTATGAAGATTCTAAGAAGTCTCCCAACCGAGTGGGATATGAAAGTCATGGCCATGAGACACTCCATGGACCTATCCAAGACATCCAACCATGAGCTATTCTCGGATCTCAAAGCCTACGAATTTGGCCGAGAAGAAAAGACTGTGAGGAAGAGGCAATTTGTACCCAAAACAATTGCTCTAATTGTTAAGGATGGCAAGAGAGCCGAGGTCAAAGAAGTCATTGACCAAGAGGAAATAGCCCTAATGGTTAAAAGGTTTAACAAGTTCTTCAATAAGAACTACAAGAGAGGCAAGGGCGAATCCTCCGAAGACACTCGGCTCCTCCAAGTCAAGGGAAGATAGGCCAACTAAGAGAACAGAGCATCAAAAAGTGAATATCAAAAGTGAAAATCAAGAATGGAAAGAGTGATCAAAAGGTTGAAAATCTATCTTTGGGCTGTAGGCAACCAGGTCACTATGCCATTGATTGCCCATATCCTGTAGTCAACAAATACTGGGAATGAAGAAGAAAGAAATGTCTTGAGAAAGAAAACAAGAAAAGAAAAAGGCGATGTTGGCTACGAGAGATCACAAAGCAACCAAGTCAAGAGACACAACCGATTCGAGAGTAGTGAAGCGACTACTCAAGTGACTCGAAGAAGAAGCCTTGATCTGTTTGATGGCCAAGGAACAAGACCAGCGACCAAGAAGATGAGGTACACTCTAACTCATCACACTCAGTTCTAGTAATAGTGACGTGACACACACACTTCATCACCCACCGATCTTTATGATTCATTAGGCAAAATGATGAAAGATTTTGAACACATTAAATCCTCACACACACTACTAAATGAGGAAAACAGCCTACTCAAAAGCAAAACTCACGGTGACTAAGGAGCCGAGTACTCTAAGTCAAATAGTGATGAGAATGAAAGTTTAAAGACCGAAAATCTAAGCTAATAGCGAGAAATATTCGCTATAGAAAAGAGGAAAATGACCTCAAAAATGTGATTGCCTCATTCACTAAGGCATCTAAATCATTGGATGATCTTATTATGAGTCAAAGAGAATGTGGAGACAAGACAGGCTTAGGATTTAATTCCTCTGTGCTATGTCAAGCTCCAAAAGTGATTTTGGAAAAAGGATCTTCTAGCAATGAAGTATCTCAAAAATCCAAAACTCCAAATAGTGCACACACATTTATCCCAAAGCACAATTACAAACAAAGCTGGCCTTGGTTATAAAGGAAAAGGAAAACGGCCGATTGAGTGTCTTTGAGAGGACATACGAGAAGAAATCCGGCCCGAGTTCCTCAAAGCAAACTCCAAGCAGAAATACTTTGTAAAGAAGAAAGCAGAGCTACCAAAAACCCCAGAAGTTCTATAAAAGAAACACATATGAAGGGAATGGTAGAAAATACCCAAGCCAAGCTGATTGGAATAATGTGAACTATCAGCAAAGACATGTGGAATATAAGCCAAAATGGCAAAGGCACAGAACTCAAGAAAGGCCATTCCAAAGGTATAAGAGCTTTCATCGACACATATGCACCTGGCACTACACTCAGAGATATCACAACTACCCAAAGAAGGCAATTGCTAAAACACATATACTGGCATACTGGACAAAAGAGACAATTTGTATGAACCTAGAATCCCCAAGCAATTTGCCAAAATTAATTATGATTATGGCAGCGATAGATGGCAACCCCTTAGAGTCAAACCATTTGGCTATAGGTTGGTTGGATCATCTTACAATACTAACCCCTCAGGACCGGACAAGTATGGGTACCTAAAACTTAATTTCCTTGTTTGCGAGGTTCAAGGAGCAGGTTGAGTGCCAAGGAACCTGGTACATGGATAGTGGTCACATTCCGGACACATGACGAGAAACAAGAAAAATCTGTCAAAATTCAAGGAAGTCAAAGGAGCAAAAGTCATATTTGGAGGAAATGAAGCTCGGGAGAAATAAGAGGCATTGGATCCATCAAGAAAAATGGATTAAAAATCACGGATGTTGCATATGTTGAAGGACTCAACTTCAACTTGCTAAGCATCGACCAACTCGTGACAAGGGTTATAATGTTGGATTTAACATGGGTATATGCCAAATCAAGGATCTTGAATCAAATGAAGTTGTGTTGCAAGGATGCGGACAAAAGAACATGTATGTCGTGGATTGGTCAACCGCAACACCCAACACCGCTGTCTATTAGCAAAAGCAGTTGAATCAAGTTGGTTTGTGGGCACAAGAAGCCGAGTCACCTGAATTTCAAAAGCGATTAACAAGCTTGCGGAAGCAATCTTGTGAAAGGACTTCGGACTCGGTATACAAGAAGGAGAGTATATGTGATGCATGTCGGAAGGAAAACAAATCAAATCATCATTCAAAGAAAAGACATGTCCATCTTCAACAAGAATATTGCAGACGCTACATATGGATCTATTTGGTCCAGTTGAACCAAACTAGCATAAGTGGGAAGAAATACACCTTGGTGGTAGTAGATGACTACTCAAGATATACATGGACAATATTCATGTGTAAGAAGAAAGAAACTCTCTACGAAACTACCCACGGTGATGAAGAAGAGGATTCAAAATGAGAAGAGCAAACCATTATCAAAATAAGATCGTGAAGGAATCGAGTTTGTCAATGGTATAATAACTCAATATTGTATAGAAAATGGCATTGGTCATGAATTGTCTGCAATGAGCAAAGGACTCCACAAATGAGAATGGAGTTGCGAAAGAATGAATAGAACTCTCAAAAGAAGCAGCAAGGACCATGTTAGTGAAGGGGGGCTACCTAAAAGATTTTGGATGAAGCAATAAACACAACATGCTACACTCAAAATAGATGCATGATAAACAGACGGTGACAAAGACTCCTATGAGATTTGGACGGGGAGAAAACCAAATGTTGCATATTTTAAAATATTTGGATGTAAATGCTTCATCCATAACAATGGCAAAGATAATTTGAAGGCTTTTGATGCTAAAGCGATAAAGGTATCTTCTTGGGATACTCAAATTTGAAAGCAAAGCCTCTGAGTACTCAACAAGAGGACTATGGTTACAGAGGAATCCATTCATGTGGTGTTTGATGAGCCAAATGTAAATGGAGAAGACATTGAAGAATCGGTGATAAATTTGAATCAACCAACCATGCGAGGAAGAGTCCTATCTTGTCAAGAAGGTGGAATCATAAACCCAGGATGAAGATGAGATAGCCGAGTCTCAAAAACAAGCTGGAAAAATCTGCGGCTAAGTGATGACGAGAGAGCTGATCAAAGCAACATAGCCGCAAGACGATCGAATCCAGCTAACTTACTCCAACTGACGTAAGATGGCCGAGAGACCATCCACGAGAACTAGTCATTGGAGATATAAGAGAAGGTGTCAAAACAAGATCCGAACTCAACAAGAAGCTATGTTCACATGCTTTATCTCACAAATAGAGCCTAAAGATGTGTCACAAGCATTGGATGACACACATTGGATTCAAGCTATGCAAGAAGAGTGAATCGGTTTGAAAGAAATAAAGTATGGGAATTAGTTCAAAGACCCACCCATCAAAATGTTATTGGCACTAAATGGGTGTTCGAAACAAGATGAGCGAGGAAGGTTACGTGGTAAGAAACAAAGCAAGATTAGTAGCCAAAGGATATTGCCAAGAAGAAGGGATAGATTTTGATGAAACATTTGCCCCCTGTAGCAAGATTGGAAGCTATAAGGATGTTTCTTGCCTATGCGACTCACAAGAATTTTATTGTATATCGGATGGATGTAAAGAGTGCATTCCTTAATGGTTTATTGGAAGAAGAAGTGTATGTTGAACAACCTCCAGGATTTGAGAAGACTCTTGGAGATAAGGTATACAAACTCAAGAAAGCTCTATATGGATTGAAACAGGCACCCGTGAGCATGGTATGATACTTTGTCACAATTCCGATCGAGAACGGATTCACAAAAGGCAAAGTGGATAGAACACTCTTGAATTCAAGATGCGAAGAGTATATTGCTTGTTCAAATATATGTGGATGACATTATTTTTGGATCCACAAACAAAGAGTGTGTGATAAATTTTCAAACCACATGCAAAGCAAATTCGAAATGAGCATGATGGGAGAGAGCGACATTCTTCCTTGGACTCCAAGTGAAACAGTGAAGGATGGAACCTTCATAAGTCGAGGACAAAATATACCGAGAGATTTAATGAAGAAATTTGGTATGGAAGAGAAGTCTTCGTGAAAATACCAATGAATACATCGATCAAAATGGATATGGATGCGGATGGCAGGCACGTAGATCAAACAAGATACTGAGCACTTATTGGATCATTGCTCTATCTCACAAAGAAAGCGGGCGGACATCACCTTTCTTTGTAGGTGTATGTGCAAGATTTCAATCTGCTCCAAAAGAAAGCCACATGACCGCATGCGGCCAAGAGAATCTTGAGATATTTGAAAGGAAGCCAAGAAGTTGGCTTATGGTATCCAAAGGAAGGTGGATTCAAGCTAATTGGCTATTCGACTACGACTATCTTTGGATGTAGAGTTGACAGGAAGAGCACCTCGGGCACATGTCAAATGCTTGGAAACAAGGCTAATTTCTTGGTTTAGCAAAAAGCAAAATTCAATAGCCACCTCTACGGTGACGAGAATACATAGTTGCGGGTAGTCATTTGTGCCCAAGTCCTATGGATGAGACAAGACTAAGAGACTATGAAGTTGAAGAAAAGGAAATTCCAATCATGTGTGATAACACAAGTGCAAATGCAATCACTCAAAATCTCGTGTTGCACTCAAGAACAAAGCATATCGATGTCGGATATCACTTCATAAGAGATCATGTTGAAAAGAAGGACATCACCTTGGAATATATTTCAACCGATAAACATTTGGCGACATATTCACAAAACCATTATGTGAGTCAAGATTTGAAGAACTCAAACATGAGTTAGGGTTAATTGGTGAGTGACACTCGGAAGACTCAAAGAAAAGAAATGGAACACGAAAAGGGAAAAAGAGTGAACTCTCAAATCAGCTAAGTGAATCGATCATATCGGAAAGACAATTGCATGCGAGGTTAGGACAATTTGAGTCACTAGGAGAACTGTGAGAAGAAGGGTTAAATCGGCTAAGGGATAAATTTCGAGTCATTTATGAGCAAAGGGACAAAAACGCGATCGTTTTTACTAAGCGGGAATGTTTTTAAGAATGCGTCAAAGCATAATTATGACGTCTGAGCAAAAGCGCACACCAAGCTTATGATTGGATATAAATCTTTGCCGCATTAAATACGAGACATTAAATGGTAATCGGCGTGCAAAATCTAAGCCGTTGATTTCGATCACATTTCAAAACCACCCGCACGCCCTTTCAGAACCATACTTAAACCATTTTTCGTCGCTTTCTCACACATTACCAAAAGCTGTTCACTTTCTCTCTCGGAAGCAAAGGCAAAACTCTCTCAAAAACCCTATCAATCTTCAAATCATTTTCTAAGTTTCATTCGGTGAAATCTTGAAAAATGGCATCCACTCATGATTTTGTCAAGCTAGGAAAGCAAATCCACACCGGGTCTCTTTGTGGATTTCGAGGGTATGGTCAAACAAGGGTCCGATGACGCCCTCATAAAGAAGATCGCTGAAAAACTCGAAATGATCAGGCTAAAACCATTTTCGGCGATGGACTTTCCGATGACCTATGTGAAAGAGGTCGCACGATTCTACGTGAATGCCGAGATTCACGATGAGGGGATCAAATCCTCTGTTCACGGGAAGGAGTTCATCATCACCGCCAAGGATTTGGCGAACACTACTCATTACGGCGGAAGGAGCACGAGAAATCAATGAAGCGATGTTGACTTGGCCGCTTGGAAGGAAAGTAGCCAAGACCGACTATCTTTGAAAAAGATAGTCTACACAACTAACAAGAGGCTTGAAGGAGGACTACCACAAATTGTTGGACATCGTTGCCAAATGCATAGACATCAAATTTGGCGGCTTTGACCAACTGTCAGCGAAATTGATCGTAATGGGTGCGATCATTGAAGAAAAAGAAGTGGTGGTGAGTTTGTCTACATCGGACTGCTGCGAGAATGTAGGGAACAAATCCTTCAAGGAGAATGGAGCATTTGGAGGATCCCGGAATACGGTGTGGTGATTGGCGGTGATGGAGGTAAAAGGAGTCCTCTTCGACATGGAAAGGCGTTCCATGTAAACAAGAGGATGTTGAGATCAAACCTCTCTCGGCGCACTGAGAAGAGAGCCTACGCTAAGAGAGGCGTCTGAGTCGAGGGGAATCGGTGACCCGAAGATCTGAGATGTATCCTCTCCACCAAAGAAGAAGGTGCCCCTGCATGCTGCTAAGAAGAATTCTTGCCCCTGCGGCAAAGAAAAAAAATCCGCTCCTGCCCCCCGCCCGTAAGTCACTGCCCCGCCTGGCCGTGTGTCCCGCCCCTGCGGCCATGAGTGGAGAAGGAACCATTAATCCCTTCTCCAGTGATCAAGAAGAAGAGGACTGCCACAACAAGGAAGGCAGCTTTTGTTAGATAAATATTTTTATCAAGATTTTGATGATTTTGTTTAAATGAGTTTTTATACCAAAACAATGTTTTTATATGTTGTCCAAATACTCCTAAATGATTTAAAATATTTTTACTAATTTTTGGAGTATTTCTTAGAGTTTTTAATTTGATTAAAATTGGACAACACTTTTGATGATTTTGTTTATATTGGTTTTTACACCAAAACAATATTTGTAAATGTTGTCCAAATACTCCCAATTGATTTAAAATATTTTTACTAATTTTTTGGAGTATTTCTTGAAGTTTATTTTTGATAAAAATCGGACAACATTTCAAATTGGAGGTCGACCGGTCGCCCAAAGCGTCGACCTGTACCTGAAGAACACAAACTTGAAACAAAAACAATTTTTGTACAAAAAAAGAGGAGGGGGACCGGTCCACCTAGGGGCGACCGGTCGCACCCCCGTCGACCGGTCGACCCCTCCTCCGACCCGTACCTGGATCGCACTATCTTTTTCAAAACGTTCGAAATCTTATACAGGGCAACCGGTCGCGCTGTGTAATCTTTTGACAGCAAAATTTGTACCGTTGAACTCCTTGACAACAAGATTTACTTTTGATTTTTGTACAATATTTCTACATCTTGTGATCTTCTTTTTGTAGACAAAAGTGAAGATAGATGAGCCTATGTTGGGAGCCTATGTTGGTGAAGCTTCCCTATAAATAGAGGATGAATTGAAGACACAAAAAGAAAACAATACATACAAGCAAAACACACAACAAGAAATCTGCAAATTGTTCAAGCTTTCATTTTTACATTCTTGTTGTAATAGCCTAAGTACTTTCACTTGCACATCTTTGAGGTCTAGGCTTTTTGATTCTTGATTACACTTTCACTCAATCTTTGTATTGGTTTCATAGAGTTGTAATCTTGAATTTTGTCCATCATTCAACACAAGACATCCTTGTGAGTATTCTTGTGGTAAGAATACACTTGGGTGATCTAGGTGATAGGTGTTTGAAGAGTGTGGTACTCTTCAAAGGTGGTGAAGGAAGATTGTGGTAATCTCCTTGAAGGTGTTGTAAGAGGATTGTGGTGATCCTCAAGGTGTTGTATTAATTGTGGTAATTAATAAAATCTTTTTCTTTTTGAAATCCATCCCAGGAGATCTTGGGGTGGTAGAAGATTAGGCCCTAGGTGGGTTGAACCTCTTTAAATCAACGAGTGTTGTTTAATTTCCGCATTTACATTCTTGTCATTTGCTTGTTGATTCGAAAAAGAGGGTGATTTGCGAAAAATCGGCATAATTTATTCACCCCCTCTAGATTATCGTAGTCACTTGGACTAACAAGTGGTATCAGAGACAAACTCTTTGGCTAGCTCGTTCCGAGTAAAGAAGAAAGATCCGTGGCTACGATTGAAGCTTATCTCACCACCGACGCCTCCACCAACAAGCCACCACTATTTGACGCCAACAACTACGCATTTTGGAAAGACCGCATGGAGTGCTTTCTACAAGGGTGCGGATTTGATATTTGGAATGTGGTCATTGAAGGAGTTGCTCAACCAACAACAAAATTGGAGGATGGTACCACAACTCCCAAGCCGTTCAAGGAATACGATGAAAATGACAAGAAGGCTTTCTCTTTAAACGGTAAGGCCTTAAACATTTTACATTGCTCTCTTACCGCCACCGAATATAATCGCATAAGAGGCATACAGTCGGCACATGAAGTTTGGGAAAAATTAGAAACCATCTATGAGGGCACAAAGAAAGTGAAGCAAGCAAGAAAAACAATGCTTGTGAAAGACTTTGAAAATTTCAATATGCATGATGGTGAAAGCATATCAAAAATGGTGGAAAGGCTTGACAACATTGTCAATCCTCTTGTGGCTCTTGGAAAGGTCATCTCCGAAGAAGGTAAGGTGACCAAAGTCTTAAATGCCCTTCCCGGCTCATGGTCCGAAAAAGGTGACGGCAATCACGGAAGCTCAAAATCTTGAGATACTCAAGTTTGATGAGCTCATTGGGAATCTCCTTATTTATGAAGTATATCTCAAGGAGAGGAAAAATTCTCAACCATCTACCTCTAAACCGGTGCACGCAAAATATTATTAAAGGCTTAGCATCTTCTTCTAATAATGTTTATTATGCTAGTGATGAGGATGATGAAGAAAGCGACTCTTGTTAGAAAATTTGCAAAATTTGTTAACAAAAATAAAGCAAGAAAGCAAGAGACAATTCTTGTTTCAAATCACGGAAAATCCGGGCACTACATAGCCGATTGCCGAAATTAGCGGAAGAGGAACAAAAGAAGAAAAAGCCTTTTCCGAAAAAGAAGGCGTTAAATGCGGACGTCAAAACTTGGGATGAATTACTTGAAACAACCGACGAAGAAGGAGAATCCGAACATGGTCTTATGGCCATAAACGATGAAAATACCGAGGTTATAGGGGCTATAACAACAATGGAAGATTCAAAATGGCTCGTGGACAGCGGATGTTCACGCCATATGACCGGAAAAAGAGAACTTTTTACCAACATCAAGCTCCAAGAAGAGGGTATGGTCATGTTCGGCAATGGCAAAGGAAGAATTCTTGGAAATGGAGAAATTGGTAACTCTTCTTTCTCTCTTAGTAATGTTCTTTTAGTAGAAGGGCTTAAGTTCAATTTGATAAGTGTTAGCCAACTTTGTGGCTCAAATTATAATGTTGTTTTTAATAAAGAAAAATATCTTATTTCCAAAAATGATAAAATTATTTGTGAAGCAATTAGAAAAGGCAATCTTTACAAAATTTGTACAAGTGATTTGGTTAGTCAAAATGTTTCTTGTCTTGTCGCCAATAATGATTTAACTAGTTTATGGCATAGGCGACTTGGACATGTTGGATACAAAAATTTGCAAACTATTTACAAAAACCAACATGTAAAAGGACTACCCAAATTGAATTTTGAAAATCTTGGCTTATGTGACACTTGTCAAAAGAACAAATTAGTTAAGAGTAGTTTTAAGCCCAAAAATGAAATTTCCACTACCAAACCCCTACAAATGCTTCATCTTGATTTGTATGGGGATATTGGTACGGCAAGTCTAAGTGGAAAACATTACACTTTTGTTATAGTTGATGATTTTTCTAGATATACTTGGGCTCTATTTCTTACAAATAAAAGCGATGCCGTTAATGAGTTTGTTAAGTTGTGTAGACTTATTGAAAATGAAAAGGAAGATACTATTAAGTCTATTCGAAGTGATCGAGGTGGAGAATTTGACGGCGAGTTTAGAGTCTTTTGTGAAACCAAGGGATATAGTCATAATTTTTCGGCTCCAAGGACACCTCAACAAAATGGAGTAGCCGAAAGGAAGAATCGGACACTTCAAGAAATGAGTCGGTCCATGCTCAATGAATTTTCACTTCCAAAATATTTTTGGGCCGAAGCCGTAAGTACCGCTTGCTATGTCATTAATCGAGTTTATATTCGTCCTAAAATTAATAAAACTCCATATGAACTTTGGAAATGAAGAACTCCAAATATTAGTTATTTCAAAATATTTGGATGTAAATGTTTTATTTTGAATACTAAGGATCAATTAGACAAACTTGATCCTAAGGCCGATGAAGGAATATTTATGGGGTATTCAACCAAGAGCAAAGCATATCGGGTTTACAATAAGACTAGTGGGGTTGTTGAAGAATCCATCCATGTCAAATTCAATGAAGCTTCGGGTGTTGAAAGGATACCCAATGATGAAAGTGATGAAGAGGATATTGTTGAACCCACTGTTCAAGATGAAACTCAAAATGATCAACCTTCAAGCTCAAATGTTCCTCAAGAAGATAAAGGTGATACTTCAAATCTTCCCGTAGTATTTAAATTTAAGGGAGATCACCCAAAAGATCTTATTGGTGATCCCCTTGATAAAGTAATGACTCGAGGAAAATTTGCCGAGAAAGCTCTTATTTCTCAAAAAGAGCCTAAAAATGCTAAGGAAGCCATTGAAGATGAGGATTGGTTTTTAGAAATGCAAGAGGAGTTGAATCAATTTGAAAGAAATGATGTATGGGAATTAGTACTTTGTCCTCTATCTCAAACCATTATTGGTACAAAATGGGTATTTCGGAACAAGCTCGATGACCAAGGCAACATTGTTCGAAACAAAGCAAGGTTAGTAGCTCAAGGTTATTGTCAAGAAGAAGGTATTGATTATGATGAAACATTTGCACCGTAGCACGTTTAGAAGCTATTCGTATTTTACTTGCCTATTCTTGTTTTAAAAATTTCAAGCTTTACCAAATGGATGTAAAATCCGCATTTTTAAATGGTATTATTCAAGAAGAAGTCTATGTAAAACAACCTCCGGGGTTTGAAAATTTTTCTAGGCCTAATGATGTTTATAGACTTAAAAAGGCCTTATATGGTTTGAAACAAGCACCCGTGCATGGTATGATAGAGACTTAGCTCTTTTCTTTTGCAAAATGGTTTTACAAGAGGTAAAGTTGACACTACTCTCTTTGTTTTTGAAAAAGGGCAAGATTGTTTATTAGTGCAAATTTATGTTGATGATATTATTTTTGGTGCTACTAATGAATCCTTGTGCAAGAAATTTTCTAAGTTAATGCAAGGTGAATTTGAAATGAGCATGATGGGGAGCTCAACTTCTTCCTTGGACTTCAAATTAAGCAATGCCAAGAAGGAATTTATATTTCTCAATCAAAATATACAAAGCAACTTTTGAAGAAATTTGGCATTGAAGAAGGAAGAACCGTCTCTACCCCAATGGCAACAAACGTCAAGATTGACAAAGATGAAAAAGGCAAGTCGGTTGATGAATCCAAATATAGAGGTATGATTGGTAGTTTACTTTATTTAACCGCAAGTAGACCGGACATTCTTCATGCCGTATGCCTATGTGCTCGTTTTCAAAGCAATCCCAAAGAATCTCATATGAGTGCCGTTAAAAGGATTTTTCGATATTTGAAAGGCACTATTCAATATGGTTTATTCTATCCAAAGAATGAAAAATTTTTTCTTAAAGGATATAGTGATTCGGATTATGCGGGAAATATTGATGATCGGAAAAGTACTTAGGATCATGTCAATTTTAAGCGATTGCCTAGTTTCTTGGTTTTCAAAGAAGCAAAAGCGTGTTTCTCTTTCAACGGCCAAAGCCGAATATATTTCCGCGGCATTTTGTTGTACACAACTTCTTTGGATGAAACAAACCTTAGCGGATTATAAATGTTCTTTTGAAAGTGTTCATATCTTTTGTGATAATATATCCGCTATAAACATTGCTCAAAACCCGGTTCATCATAACCGTACTAAACATATTAAGATTCGACATCATTTTCTAAGGGATTGTGTTTCAAAACGAAAAATTGAGATATCTTTTGTACCGTCTCAAGACCAATTAGCGGACATCTTTACAAAACCACTATCTTCCGAGACTTTTGCATCGATACGAGATCGGTTAGGCATAATGCATATTGAATGAGGCTTACGCTTGCATTTTGCACGTTTTTAAAACTTAGGGACGAAAAATCGGATTTTTGGTTGAAAATTCGGATTTTGGAAAAACTGACAGACAGTGGGTTGAAAGGGTTGAGGGCAACCGGTCGCCCTCAACGTCGACCGGTCGCCCTAGGCTATAATTTGGATTAAAATGGTTCTGTCTTCAGCATTCGTCACTTTAACACATTTTGGCCATTTTTCGTCCCCTTTGCTAAATTCACTCAAATTTCATTCAAAAATGGTTTTCATGCATCTTTTTCACAACATGGACATTATATAGCATGATCATCATCATTATAGCTCATCTTCACCGATCAAATGGTAAGAATTCTACTCCCTCTACTCATTTGGGTTGAACCCTTGAGATTTTGACTTATTTGCAAAATTCTTGATGCTAGTTTCATATGAATGTGATGAGCTTAATATTTATGATGTATTGAATGTTGTTTGAACTGAATTGGTGATGAAATGTTTTGGCTTAAATGAATTTCAAAGGCGTTATATACTTCTAGTTTTATTCGACGCACGCCAAGTGTTCGACGAAATGTTTCAATGAAAAATTCATCACCTACATGATTCTCTCGATTTGAAAAGTCTTATAAGTTTATATAGATCATGTTTTATCAATCAAATGAGCTTTTGCAAGTCAATTGATCAATTTTTTCCCTTTTATTTGGAATTTAAGCTTCTAATTTCAAAACGCTCGGTAAATCGATAAATTTGCGCACTTTGATATGAATATATGATGTTTTTATCGTGCTAACATTCTTTTTGATGATTCCAAAGGGGGAGAAACAGGAAAAACGCTCATACGCTCAAAGAAGCGAAAATAAGCTTGCTAGAAAAGCTATAAGCTAGGGCTCTTAAAAGCCATAAGCTGTGAATATTGCTTAGTCCATTTGATGTATTGTGGACTTTTATGCTTGACTAATGATATTTAAGAGCAGGGGGAGCTTATAAGCTCATGGAATTCAAGCTTAAGTTGTAAAAGCTAAGCTTTTAGCTTTTAGTTGTTGCTTGTATACTTGTTCTTGATATGCATATTGATAGGGGAGCTTCTGCAAAAATGATTTTGAAAAATCTTTGCTCCTATCCTTGTGTGTTTGTACTTATGATGAATCTTGCTTACAATGGTTGATGTTTTAAGACCGAAAAATTGGTTTTCTTTTAAAATCAACTTCCAAAAATTGTTTTGGTTTGTAATCATCAAAAAGGGGAGTTTGTTAGATAAATATTTTTATCAAGATTTTGATGATTTTGTTTAAACGAGTTTTTATACCAAAACAATATTTTTATATGTTGTCCAAATACTCCTAAATGATTTAAAATATTTTTACTAATTTTTGGAGTATTTCTTAGAGTTTTTAATTTGATTAAAATTGGACAACACTTTTGATGATTTTGTTTATATTGCTTTTTACACCAAAACAATGTTTGTAAATGTTATCCAAATACTCCCAATTGATTTAAAATGTTTTTACTAATTTTTGGAGTATTTCTTGAAGTTTATTTTTGACAAAAATGGGACAACATTTCAAATTGGAGGTCGACCAAATGGCCGCCAAAGCGTCGACATGCACGAAGAACACAAACTTGAAAGCGAAACAATTTTTGTAAAAAAAAGAGGAGGAGGACAGATCCACTGAGGGGCGACCGTCGTCGCACCCCCATCGGCCGTCGACCCCCTCCGACCCGTGCACGAATCGTACTATCTTTTTCAAAACGTTCGAAATCTTATACGGGCAACCGGTCACTGTGTAATCTTTTGACATGACAAAATTTTACCGTTGAACTCCTTGACAACAAGATTTACTTTTGATTTTTGTACAATATTTCTACATCTTGTGATCTTCTTTTTGTAGACAAAAGTGAAGATAGAGGAGTCTATGTTGGGAGCCTATGTTGGTGAAGCTTCCCTATAAATAGAGGATGAATTGAAGACACAAAAAAAAAAACAATACATACAAGCAAAACACACAACAAGAAATCTGCAAATTGTTCAAGCTTTCATTTTTACATTCTTGTTGTAATAGCCTAAGTACTTTCACTTGCACATCTTTGAGGTCTAGGCTTTTTGATTCTTGATTACACTTGCACCCAATCTTTGTATTGGTTTCATAGAGTTGTAATCTTGAATTTTGTCCATCATTCAACACAAGACATCCTTGTGAGTATTCTTGTGGTAAGAATACACTTGGGTGATCTAGGTGATAAGTGTTTGAAGAGTGTGGTACTCTTCAAAGGTGGTGAATGAAGATTGTGGTGATCCTCAAGGTGTTGTATTAGTTGTGGTAATTAATAAAATCTTTTTTTCTTTTTGAAATCCATCCGGAGATCTTTGGGGTGGTAGAGGATTAGGCCCTAGGTGGGTTGAACCCCTTTAAATCAACGAGTGTTGTTTAATTTCCGCATTTACATTCTTGTCATTTGCTTGTTGATTCGAAAAAGAGGGTGATTTGCGAAAGATCGGCATAATCTATTCATCCCCCCTCTAGATTATCGTAGCCACTTGGACTAACAGCTACCTCTAAGACATCTGCGAAGGCATTCACCTTCAATGAACCAGAGGAAGTGGAGCAAGAAATCCCTTTGGCTCAAACAAGAAGAAGGAGAAGAATTTTCAAGCGTTCAAGCTTGAGAAGCCTTCAATTGAGTCACCACTCGGTGGAGAAGATACCGAGGCTGGAGAAGTAGAGTCTCGAAGTGATTGATGAAACGGCCAAGTCTGCTGAGGTGATCAAAGATAGGCAACTTGAAGACCAGTGTAGTCGAGCAGTGAGGAACAAAGAATGGCTAAGACAACCGAGTCACTGTTGATAGGGTTGTTTCTCCACTAACAGAGGTCTGCTGAAGGTGTCGCGGCAGCGAAGTCTGCTACCTTCAATACTGGAAACGAGGGCCAACAAGAGGATGATGAAGAGGCGATGTAATCATGCACTCTCCATTGTATCCGGACATCCAAAACCGTCGCAAGAGTGGAGAAAATGGAAGGCGAGCCTATCCCAGTGCGGTTTCAATATCCGAGTTCATTGTTGAGGAAGAAGAACTCTTGATTTCTTGAGGTGGACCGCGATCTTTGCAAGCCCTTGACGAGGATAATTGCATAAATATCTTGGAAATTCGAAAAAGAAAATGAACGGGCTAAAGCGGTGAGGACGCAGAGGCACGTGAGAAGGCCGATCCATCGCCCTATCACCGGCACCACAGAACATACACATCCTCACTTTGACGCCCTATCGAAAGTGATGAGGATCGGACCCTGCTTCTTTTTCTGAGAAGAATTGCAAATGCAGCAAGCAATGCGAGAATCGAGAATCCTTCATGAGCAAAGGATGATGGAGGGACAGGAGAGTCCTCCAAAACACGATTGGAGATAGACCCAATGGGAGTGGTGAAAAGCATATTGCCCGTTGTTGTTGCCACCACTTCCCAGCTCACTCGGAAGAATGAACTAAGGCTGGCGATGAAACCGGGATAGTGGGAACCCGAGTCGAGCCAACCCCTAATGAAGGTGTCTTACCACCGCCCAACTATTTGAATACTCAATGGGAACAGTGAGTCCGAGACGAGTGACCCCATTCAAGTCACTCGGTGGTGTGCCACCCGGTGGGGAAACTCCCTCCACTGCGGCAAGGTCGGAGGATCTGCGGTGACTCCATAATGAATCTAGGAGGCGAAGTGGAGAAGGCACAAACACAAAGTACCAGCAAGTTGTCATCGCGAGGCTCGATAGTTGAGACTGTCTCGGTGAGGTGCCAACGCTCACGAAGGCTAATGACGCGCGATGCGGTCGAGACACGAGGAAGGAACAACCCCGCGAGTTAACACTGGCGACGAAAGTGCAATCCATGGAGTTGAGACTCTAATGGATGCCACCGCGAGAAGACCCTAAGACAGTGACACTTTGTCAAAGGGATGTCAGGCCTCAGCTGCGATTGAGCTGCAGGAGGTAATGAAGGCCAACGGGAGGTTGAGACTTCCGGGGTAAAGAAGTCAAATGCTGAGAACATCCCTCCTGTTATCATTGATCCATCGAGAAAAAGGAGATAAGTGCGCTTCACGATTCTCAAGATAATCCTGATGTAACCTTTGCGGGATCGGAAGGAGGCGATGAAGCCGAGTCATCCCCGTGGATCGATCCAAAAGACTCGGTGAGGATGTTCCAACCACGAGTAAGTCGACCTCAAGTCTACTCGTCAAACTTTCAACTTTGATGAGCCACCCATGGAAATCTCATCATCGTCCGATGACGCACGATAAGGCCGAGGACGATCAACTCGCGTGGAAAAACCATTTGAGACCAACGGTTGTTGAGACACCGAGGCTCAAACAAGGTCGGGTCAACTTCACAATGAGGACCCGGTGAACAGAGTCCATCTGCGCGCAGTTCCCCAAGCGCGCAGAGTTCGACTCCACAAGGAACTTCACGAGCACCACTCATCATTGAACAAATTCGCGTTGCTCGTGATGATCCCTTTGTAGAATCATTTCTTCTCTCGAGGTAGTACCCGACCTCCCGAAGAGTCGAAAAAGAGATCTCGAGCGCTTCCACGGACAGATCCTGTCATTCCATCGATACCATCGTTCGGTGACTATGATTTTGACGCCGCTTGGCCGTCACCGCAATGAAGGGAACAAGCGAGTTCGGGAGGTGTTCAAAGCATTATTTCTTGAAATTGAACGGATGGAGAGGCACCAGGCCTCGATGGACATGAGCCCGGATAATGAGAGATGCCAACCTTACTGGCGACTTGAGAGGCATAATAGTCGAGAATCCGGGAGTGGTGGCAACAAAGAACAAACAATGCGCGTGGAACAAGCTAGATATTTGAACATTGTTCAACAAGTCGTTGGTATGGCGGTGAGAATTCCGATGTAAAGACAAAATTGAGAGAACACATTGAGCACATGCATGAATCTCACTTTCTTTGAGATAAAGGCATTGCGTGAGCAAAATAAGAATGAGCTCATGCGTATGGAAGAAAACATGGATCGAAAATTCACCTTCTCATGGTGAGATGAAGTTAATTAAAGTTGAATCCAACGCTACTCGCTCGAGTTTCGCGTCGCATACTCCCCAGCGAGACTCGAAGCGAGAACTTGGCTATCGTGACTTCGACTTCCTTTCGCTAGTTTGTTTCAGGGGTTCTCTCTCCTTTGATGATGCCAAAAAGGGGAAGAGGAATACCTAAAAGTACTGGCTGAAGGGATCGAAGTTGAAGGAGGGGAGCATTTGTGAAGGGAAAGACAAAAGGTGAGGAAGTTTCAAGAGAAAAGAAAGGGAAGTCTCGTTGAGGGGGAAGGATCGAGAGATGTGACCTTGATGATTGCACAAACCCCCAACAAGGTCTTGTCACGGTGATATTATCAAGCAAACTCCCGATGATTTCTGCCACTCCAACACTGCTTTGTACCTATGGCCGACAAGAGAAAGACGATTGAAGCGGGGATGGAGGAAGTGGAAGGAAGGATGAATGCCCGAGTTATGGATATTTTGAAACAACATGGAGGCATTCAGTGAAGAGGAGAGACACTTATGCCATCTCGATGATCTAGGAATTGAGCAAGATCGAGTTGATGAATTTAAAACGCTCGCATCTCGAAGGATACTTCGCAAACATGTCCATGGCTCAAGCACAGGACTTATCTTGGGAAAAGGGTCTCACACTATGTGAAGAAGGCTGTGAGCTGACAAACTACCGACAATCACTCTTCTTTGGTCACTCTGCTAGTCACTCACCGGGAAAAAAAGAAGATATAATACACGCCAAGAGGAAGAGGTAGAGGAAGAAGAAGCGTGGTGGAGGAAGAGGTTTGGACCAGACCTCCGCCCAAAAACATTGAGTACATAGATCCAGGCAAAAGGAGGAGGGATCCGGGAAAGCAGTTTTTGTGAAGTAGCCAATCTGCAAGTGGCTAAGAACAATCGAGTATGTGAAAAGAATTGAAGAAGAAAGTAAAAGACAAACTCAGCTATGGGAGGAGAGACAAGAAAGAATAAGAAGAGATGAAGCTTTAGGAGCGTATGAAAAGAAGAAGAAAGCGGTGAAGATGAGAAAAAGAAAAAAGACCGAGGAAGATGACAGAGTCAAGAAAAAAAAAGAAGGAGGAAGCGAAGGAGATGAAGTGTTCTGTCCACCCTTCATGTATTTTACTACGTAAATACATTTTATGTAAGTCTTCCGTAATAAATCAAATTCTCTATTTTTGCGTAGACATAGATGGTTGCTCGATACACTTTGTGCTTGATTTGTGTAAAGGACAAGAATGTTATGATCAATAAAAGAATTGATTCTACGCATACATTCTCTGTGAATGCACTATCTGTATGTATCTTTGCTATTTACATTTTGAATGTTTAAGTTTTGGCATCATCAAAAGGGGGAAATTGTTGGGAAATTTATTGTTTAGATTTTGATGAATGCCATGTAAAACTTAGAATAGGAAGTTGGCACCCCATTTTTGTTGTAAAGCGCATTGTAATAAATAGGTCTGGTCAAGTGAGTTAAGTCGGCTATGCCTAAACATGCAAGAAGACAATCGGAGACTAGAAGGAAGACTCATTGCCGCAAGACAATTTGAGTATGGCAAAGAAGAGAAGACGGAACTCGATGAAGGAGCGGTGAGATGCATCCGAGTAGAGTATCAATCAAGTCAACTCAAGATAGCCAAGTCTCAAGTTGAAGTGTGAGAAGAGTCATCCAATGATTGGCGACTCTAAGTCACCTGGGGAAAGCAAGGAAATGCGATCAAGTCGAGATAATCTGGAAGAGATCCGTTGCCGAGAAATCAAGGGAATTACTTAAACAAGTAATACATCCATACTACCTTTCTCGAAGTGCTCACCCCGAGAAGCGTGCAAAAGGAATAAACCAATGGGAAGCTTGCACCATGTCGAACTCGAAAAGTCAAGAACAATTCATACGAGAAAGTGGCAATTCAAGGATGCAACAAGACAAGCCAGCGACCACAAGTGACTTTCAAAAATAAGCCTATCTCTTCAACGGGCAGATTTTTGAAAGATCACAATAAAAGGCGAGGAATGACACGAGAGAAGGTTACGAACCACGAACATTCAAGCAAACATTTCAATCAGTAACCTAAGATATTCTCAAATCATTCAAGATTAATCCTCAAGCTTACATTACGAAGAAAATCAATCCAACACTCACTTTGTGAAGGAAAGATAACTTCAATCAGTTGAAGAGGAAATTGTTGAAGAATCAAGGGTCTACATTCCACGGAGGATTGTAGGAAGGTTCAAGTCGAACCAGTCTCGGGTTTTGGAGGGTTTCGTGATCAAATCCAAAGAGCTTGAGCAAGTGGGTTTAGTAGCAAGCAAGCATTTGCCCTGTGAAGAAGGCCGAGTCGTGCGAGAAGCCAGTGCGTGACCAAGGCATCTCGACCGAGTCCCAAAGGATCAAGTGTTTGTGTGATCAAGACTTGTATCCGGACTCGGGTATTACCACTCTATATACCGATCAATACCTAGTGGATTCCTCCAGGAGTTGGAGAAGAGAGGAGTAGAAGAATTACCCCATCTTCGAACCTCTATAAAAACTTATCGTGTCATTTTTATTTCAGCACTTTAATTTCTGCATCTTACATTTTTAACTCTGCTGATAAATTTGCTATCCACTTGATAATCTCTAAGTACTAAACCAAATTTAAGGGTGTAAAGTCTTCCGCTGAAAACAAATCACAGTCGAGTTAAGTCTATAGTCAAACAAATTTGAGTTATTCTATCAGCGGCTCGATCAGTCTGTTGAGTAACTAACTCATTTGATTAACTAACTTAGTTGTCCATCAAGGACTCTTGTGAAGTATTAACTCTGAATATTTAAAAGGACTAAATCGAAAAGTTGGTAAGGTTTATTCAACCCCCCCTTCTAAACCTTACACTCACACCCCTTGGGACCTACATCATATATCCTTAATAAGCAACATTTAACATTAAAAAAAATATATAGATCTCAAAAACTATTCTTCTCATAAACCTCCAAACACAGACACTAAGAAAAAAAACCCATCTTATTCAAAAAGAACAACTATTAACATTAATTAAAAAAAAAACCCAACCTTCTACATAGCAATAATGATTAAACAAAAAACATCTTTCTCATAAAACTAGCACAAAAAAAATTAAGCAAAAAATCTCTCCAGTAACTAAGAGATTTTTCTCCCCAGAAAAATAAAAAATTAAACAACTAACAAATTTTTGTCCCCAGAAAAAAAAACCTTCCAAAAAATGAGCACAAAAATCGCAAAAACAAAAAAATCATAAACCCAACCAAACATAATCAGAATATAAAGCATGCATGCATAAAAAGAAAACAAACCATACATAAGCATAATTAACAACAATAATAAGCAGTGGAAAACATCAGTAAGCAAACCCCCAGACTTAAAGAAAACATAACAATAATATAAATTACCCCCTATTATATCGAAAATAATTTACCCAAACCCCAATCTAATTCAAGAACATAGCAAAAAAAATTATTATAAAATCAGAAATATTATACATGATCATATGCTTGTGCAAAGGAATTAACCCAAAAAATATCAAAAAAAAAATTCAGAAAATGAAGGGGAATAAAAAAAACCTTGTTCCACAGACGATTTGGCAGTCGACTCGGTTAAGAAGATGAGTACAGTCGACTTGAATATGTTGTGTCGCCTCGAATAATTGCCGTCGAGTTGGTGTCGCCTCGAAGAAAAGCTATCGGGGAGATGATTAGAGGATTCTTTCGCGAGAGATAGATGGAGAGTTCTTGGACTTAGAGAGAGATAGTGTTTCGATGATAGAGAAGAATAGTTAGACTTGTTTCAGTTTTACAATACTCAAAAGAGAAGATATGGAAGTGAGATATCATAATAAAAATCGATCCCTTGATTCTAGCAATTTGAAAAGCCACCACCAAAAATAATTTCCCCCTAATAGCTTATATAAAGTAAGATTTACCAAAAAATCATTTCTCCAATAAATTAACCATTTAAAAACTGATTAATCTAGACCATTTAAAAAATAACTCAACGTTGTAGATTTGGTCTCACATACTCACATAACTTATCTGGACTCACCTGATCCATAAATTATATATGCACTATTATGCGGTTTGATTCAAAATATATGCAAACTGTGGTAAGAAATTTTAAAGGTCTTGATTTGGGTATTAATAATAATTCATAATAAATTGTGGGTAGATGATAACGTATTGAATAACAGCTAATTTTGATGATCAATATTTTCGATAATGATGATGTATGTTATAAATTCACTAAAAGAGGATAAAGAAGAAGAAACTGATCCATAACGAATTCGCAACACCATAAACAATTGATATTTCTCGCTGAACGATCTATCTATAATTAGAGGTGATAATTTTTGACACGACACAAAAATTATATTAAAATAATGGATTAATGTTTAGTCTTGGCATGTTCGTATCCTTCTCGTATCAATACAATAAGGACACAAAATTTCTTGTGTCATGTTGTGTTCGTGTCAATCCGATAAGCACGACAAAAATTAATAGATCGATAAGCTATTAACGGTATGTTAGTGACATGATATGCTTTCCAATATGTATCTGATAATGCCACATTTTTCTATTAGTGACACAATAACATGATACTAAAATAATTAATAAAATGAAATCATAAAAAATGTATGTTTTTATTCGACACTTTGTAATTTGTATAGTGTATGTTGTGTAATAAAATGTAGGTTTGATGTGCATTTGAGAAAAAAGTTAATGACATGTACAAGCTATGGAGCTGGGACTACATCAAGCGAGGGACAATGGCTTAATACCTTTTCAAATCACTCCGGATTCACTACCAGCCGTGCAAGCAGTCATGGCCGCAGATGAAGATTTCAGTCATAATGGATTTTTAATTGCAGAAATTAATCAGTTATTAGCAAGTTTGGGCGCAACAGAATAGCCAATACTGTCGCTCATAATTTAGCTAATTTTGCATCCTTTACTTCATCACCATTTGTGTGGATGAATGGAGATTTCCCTATTTGGTTGGAGGAAATTGTAATTGCTGACATTTCGATGAATTAATATAAGCAATAATTTTCTCTGGTTCAAAAAAAAAAATCTATATTTTCTTGAATGTTCCAAGGGAACTTATTTAAAGTGATGTGCCATAATTCAGAGAAGTCCACAAGGTCGAGTTCAATGGAATTGTTCGAGTCGTGGGCTGAATGACAAATAAAGGCCCAATAGAATTAGTTCCACGCCTCCACGGGTAATATTTATTAGGGAGAATTTTTTAAAGTAATCATTTTGGATTTAAAAAAATTCATTCCCTTATATAAAAAAAATGATTCTACCTGAATTTACAAAAACACCATCAATACAGTTTTTTGATTTTACCAAAATCCAACTCAATATGTACTAGATTCCACGACACACGAGCCACAATATGTGATGCCCACAATAAAAAATTTATCGTGTCAACCTCTTCTTTGATATAAATGCACGGCATAAATTATATCTTGACAATA
This sequence comes from Rehmannia glutinosa, assembly GCA_016081115.2. Taxonomy (NCBI): domain Eukaryota; kingdom Viridiplantae; phylum Streptophyta; class Magnoliopsida; order Lamiales; family Orobanchaceae; genus Rehmannia; species Rehmannia glutinosa. The sequence goes on along the minus strand of CM071926.1, from coordinate 18,940,673 downwards.
TGCTCTATGATATAAAATTACATTGCGGGTATCGTCTTCAATTATCTTGAATTTATATTGTGGCAACCTGCTCCACAATATGAATGCAATGTAAATTATATCGCGGCTATCGTGGCTAGGGCTTAAACGAACATAATTTTTGACAAACAGCTCGTGAATGAGCTCGGTTGGAGTTCATTTATGTTCTTTTATTAAGCTTAACAAACATAAACGAACAGATTTAGCTTAATGAACATAAACTAACAAGAAAATATGTTCATTTATGTTTACGAACTGTCCACGAACATGTTCATTTAGTATTCATTTGACGTTTGTTTATTATTTATTATTTAAATATTACAACACATTTACATTTACTATAATCATAATATTCATATATTTATTTTTAGTTGAGTGTTCCTGAACAAATGTATTTAATTTTTTTATATACATGTTCATATAGTTGTTCATGACCAATTAACGAGCATGTTACTGAATCGTTCGTGAACATGTTCGATTATTGAACAAACGAATACAAACAACCATTTAAATAAATAAACGATAAACAAACAAACACGAACAATCCTCATTCGTTAGAGCTTAGTTCGTTTATAGTCATGTTCGTGACAACAACTCTTAAGTTTTATATGTCTTATCTCACTTGCTTTTGAACTGACTTGAACATCAGAGGGTATTGGTCGGGTCAAACCCTAGTGCCATAATGACCTTTTGTAACGTAGACGATGAGCCACTCAACAACTTGAATTTAACTACAGTTATATGGTTTGCAAGAGTTCAATTATTGAAATGATCACGTCATACAGTAAAAGTATGACTGATCATTCTGGGTTGAAGTTTGAACTTCAATGTTTTAATTTTAATGAGGTTCGGATTTTTCTTTATTTAATTTTAACGAGGTTCGGATTTTTCTTTCTTGAGGAAAGGTTTAGATTTATCTATCTTGGTCTCTAACATGATTTACCATTAATAGGGCTTCTTCTTGATTTGAGATGAGCTTCCAAAGAGGGTAGCCTAGCTCAATCCTAACTTATATGACCAGCCTTAATTAGTCAACATCCCAACGAACAGTCCAACCTCAACACTGGAAACTTGGCCCAATAATCCTAGCCCAACACCTCCGGACCAATCCAAGAGGTATCAGAAACATTTTTTTTAGGAAAAACAAAGCACTCCGACAAGAGACTAAATCACTCCCAACAGGAGGACTAGGCACTCCTCAAGGGAGACTCACAACTGGAACAATCCGGTTACGAGCTATATCATGCACTGCAAGACAAAAACTACTGACCCGCCTACAATTTTGCAAATCAACTAGGAAAACAAAGACACCAACACAAAAAAGGAAAATACAATAAAACCAAACAAAAAAATCAAACATACTAAAAACAAAATAAAGGGAACAACCTCTCCCTCACTCAGATCTACTCGCCGCTGACATGCCTTCACGAAAAAACTCTCAAAGTCCAGATCTAACTCATAGAAGAAAAACCTCGCAAAGTGGGAGTCGAACCTACGATTTTCGATTGCCAGCCGTCACCGGTCGCGCATCGTCGACTCCCCTCCAGCAGGGAGATGGGAGGGGGAGGGGGAGGGGGAGGGAGGGGAAAGAAAATGGGTTTATTGAGTTTTGTTTTAGAGAGATGGAGGAGAAAAAGTTGAGAGGGAAAAAGAAGAGAACACTTGTGCATCAGAAATGTTCATAGGTCCAAATTGAAAATAACTACATTGATTTTGTTGTTAGGATTTTATAAATCCATCGAAAAATAAATTTATAAGAATCCATTTTGGATTGATCGATTTGAAGTTATATAAATCCATATTAATAAATCCACCAAGCTTGTTTGTATACATATTTCAAATCCTTAGACTCTCATTTTGAGCTATTATTTGAGTCATTGTGGTGAATTTCAAATCCATCTCAGATGAAGCCATTTGAAATATGTCTGTTGGGTATCTATCTGCCTCGATCAAACAAAAATAGTTACAAACCAAAATGAACATTATTACAGACTCAATAATACATATGGGAAACGGATTGTAGAGTACAAACCAACTCTAAGTATAATAAAAAAAAATAAATGAATGAAATAAAAAGGATATAACACTAAATAGGGCAAAAACCCAATAAAACTTCAAGATCCACAAAGATCAGCTCAAGAGCTGAGCAACCCCAAAAGTAATCGTCACAAAGAACCAATATAAAGAACCAAATCAGTGACCACAAAGCCACACCAACAAGTCTCCAAGAACACCACTAAGATTTCCACCCAGGAAACCCTAAAAACCCTGAAGAAACTCATAGAAACCCTCGGATCTGAAAAACCCTTTTACACCCCAAAACCCTAACATACTCAAACTTTCGATTCGTACACAAAGAGGGTGAACGAAGGTAGCAATCACACACATATCTCAAAACCAACAATGGAATCACACAGAAATCCAACAAGGCGTAGGATTTTCTAAAGAGAGAAACAACCCAGAGAGATGGATCGAGGGATCGAGAGAGATAAGAGAGAAATTGAAAACCAGAGAGTGAGGTTGTAAGGGTTTCGGGGAAAGGGTTTTAATAAGGGTCATAGACGGACACGATCAAGATGATTAGAATGGATGGATCATATCAAACAAAGAGGATCTGCGGATTTCTTAAATGGGTGCCACAAGTGGATTAACACAAAGTGGGCCGAAATACTTGGGTTGTATTTGTGGGCTTAATTGTTAAACAAAATGGGCCAATCAACTTGGGTCAGGTAATTCAACAATATGTTTCCCAAATTTTCCCTTCAAATTCAAATCCTTACATCCAAATACAATTTAATGGCCAACAAAGAATCTAGTTCAAATTGCAGCAAGGAGTGAATCAAAAATAGAAAAAAAGAAAAGTGAAGCAACCATGTTATGGAGGATAGAGATGTTGGAAATTTTGGTTTTGATAAAGTGGGTGTCGACCCGACTTTGACTAATTTTTCGGTGGCTAAATATTTAATTCTATAGGAATTAAATTATATATTATTAATCTACGTTCCGAGTAGATGTTCGTAGTATTTTTTATTTCTCAAAACCGAATTTCGGTGAGTGAGAAATTAATACACGAAGGTAGCCATATAAATGGGCATTATGTAAACATTATTTAAAGGGAGATGAAAGGCTTATGCCTTATCCCACATGGAATACAAATCATAGTTTATCCTAGTTTATTTACTAGAAGGTGTTATTTGTTGTATAAACTATAACACAAGTGGATGATCACAAGTGGGCCACACGCGCGCGCGCTCTCCCGACCTCGGCCGGGATCGGGATTGGGCTTGGGCTTGGGCTTGGGCTTGGGCATGGGGATCGGCTTGGACCGGGCCCGCCCTATTGGCCCGGGTCCAGTCCACTAAAGTTTTGCCACTCGAAAATGGGCTCGCCGGTCGAGTGAGCTGATGCTGACTATGTAAGTCAGCTACACGATAATCTAGAGGGGTGAATAGATTATCTCCATCTTTTCAATTTCGCCCTCTTTAACAATCGAATGCTCAAACAAAATAATGAAGGTGCGGAATGTAAACAACACACGTCGATTTAAAGAGGTTCAACCCACCAGGGCCTAATCCTCTACCACCCCAAAGATATCCAGGGATGGATTTGAAAAGAAAAAGAATTTTATTAATTACCAAAATTAATACAAATTCAACTTACAACACCTTGAAGAGCACCACACTCTTCTTCAACACCACCTTTGAGATTACCACAATCTCTTCTTGAAGATTACCACAATCTCCAACGGCACCTTGTGAAGATTACCACAATCTTCAACCTTGAAGAATACCAAATTCTTCAACACCTCAACAAGAAGATTACCACAATCTTCTTACACCTAACACCTAGATCACCCAAGTGTGTTCTTACCACAAGAACACTCACAAGGATATCTTGTGTTTGAATGACGACCACAAATTCAAGATTACAACTCGATAATTGATAATACAATAGAGTGCAAGTGTAATCAAGAATAGCCTAGACCTCAAAGATGTGAAAGTGATAAGCTAGGCAATTTTACAACAAGAATAATGACAATGAAAGACCAAGTGTTTGCTTGAAATGTATCTTGTTGTGTTGTATCTCAATTGTTGTGTTGGTTGCTCCAAAACTTCCTCTATTTATAGGAGATGATTGATCAAGCATAGGCTCCTCTCTTGGGGATTGAAAATCTGAGAAAAATACAATTAAAATCAAGAATATAGCTGTTAGAAATCAATCCCACAATTTAAGGAAAGTTTGTCTCTTTGTCAAACGGTCGAAATTTTCTTTGTCAAAACATAGCGACCGTCGCATTTAAATAGACGTTGGAAAAAGTACACAAAGAAAAATAACACAGGCGGCCGACGCGTCTACCTCACCGGTCGACCATCACCCCAACCGGTCCCCCTCATGGATTTTGCAAGGATAAAACGTTCGCTTTCAAAAACGAAACTTGAGTACCGGTCGACCATCCGGGCACGGCCGATCGACGGCCGACGCCTTGGCACGGGTCGACCGCTCGTTTTTCTTTCCGTCTCATTTTCTGTTTCTAAAAACATCTTGTGTATGGGTTGCCCTATAGCGGCCGTCGATTTTCACGCAGACGTAAATGTTGTCCAATTTTAGTCGAAAATAAAACTTAAGAAATACTCAGAAAATTTAGTAAAAACATTTTAAACCGATCGAGAGTATTTAGACAACATTAGAAATATAGTTTCAATGTGAAAACCCATTGACATAAAATCTTTGAAAGTGTTGTCCAATATTAATCGAAAAAGACTTGAGCAAATACTCCGGAAAATATTAAAACTATTTTAAATCATTTAGGAGTATTTGGACAACCTTTAAAACCATTGTTTTGGTATAAAACAAAATCATCAAAATCATGATAAAACCATTTATCAAACAATCTCCCCCTTTTTGATGATTACAAACCAAAACAATTTTAATGAGGTCGATTTTGAAAACAAAACAATTTTACCGGTTAAAGAGAACTATCCGTTGAGCGACAACATTCCATGCAATAAAAACACATGGATGGGAGTAGAGATATTCAAACACATATAGCAAATGCTCCCCTATCAACATGCACAACAAGAGTTATATAGAAGCAACTTAAACATAAGCTAAAATATTAGCTTTTCGATATGAGCTTAAGTATCAATAACTTAAAAGCTCCCCTGTCAAAGATACATCATTAGAACCGTATATAAGTCCATACTACAACCAATGGACCATGATTCATACATAACCATAATACACCAAGTGGACTAAATATGATCCACAACTTATGGCTTTATGAAGCCATAGCTTAGCTTCTTTTCGTTAAGCTTATGAGCTAAGATAAGCTTATAACCCGTTTCTCCCCTTTGGAATCATCAAAAAGAATGTTAGCACGATAAATACATCATATATTCTTATCAAAGTGCGCAAGTAAACCGATGTATCGAGCCATTTGAACATTGAAGCTTTTAAACCAAATAGAAGAGTCGAATCATACGACTTGTAGAAGCTTATGAAAAATCATTTGATTTGCGAGAAAACATGATCTCTATAAATATATGAGACTTTTGAAATCGAGAGAGTCGTGTAGGTGATGAATTTTTCATTGAAACGTTTTATCGAACACTTGGCGGGCGTAAAAAATTGAAAGAGATATATATAGCCCTTGTAAATGAAATCAAGCCAAGTTTTCATCACCAAATGCAATATAACATATCAACAATCAATAAGCTCATCACAAATATATATGAATTGCATCAAGAAAAATACATATAAGCCACAAACGAGGGTTCAACCCAATTGAGCTAACGATAGTGAAATTCTTACCATTCAATTGGTAAAGTCGAGCAATGATGATGATAACCGAGCTAGATAATCCCCAAAATATAAAATGTATGCAATAAAACAAATTTTGAGTGAAATTTGTGTGCAATGCGGTCGCGAAGGGACGAAAAATGGACAAAATAAGCCAAAATGGCGAAGTCGGAAACAGAACTATTTTTAGCCAAAAAATCATCCAGCGGCCGGTCAGCAGGTACGGGCGACCGTCGACGGCCTTTGGGCGACGGTCGGCCTTGCGGTCGGCCAGTGGTTTTTTTGTTTTGAAAATCCAAATTTGATCCAAAATCCGATTTTTCGCCCCTAAGTTTTAAAACGTGCAAAATGCAAACGTAGACCTCATTCAATATACATTATGTCATAATCAAGCTCGAAATGAGGTAAAAATACTCGGCGGTTAACGATCAAAAAGTCGCGAGTTATCCTTGAGACGGAATTAAACACATCTCAAGTTTTGTTAAAAATCACAATCCCTTAAAAATATATCGAATCTCAATATGTTTAGTTCGATTATGACGAACCAAATTTTGAATACGAATAACCGTATAATAGATACCAAACTTGTTATCCCGAAAAAATAAGAACATTTTAAAGCTTTGGATACAACAAGTCATAAGAAGAAGTGCCTTTCAAATATTTGAAAATTTCTTTTAACGGCACTTTATTGAGATTCGTTGGGATAGTTTTTGAAATCGAGCAGCATATAGACATAATGCATATGGAATTTCGAGTCTATAGAAATAATACAAGAAAACATACCTCGAATTTGTTTGTCGACCGACATGCCTTTCTCAACCTTTGTCAATCTTTAGTCATAGTGGTTGAGATATTTCTTCTTTCTTCAATGCCTAACTCCTTCAAGAGTTCAATATAACCATCTTCTTGGCATTGAATAATTTGAAGTCCAAGCAAGAAATTGAGCTCCCCATCATGCTCATTTCAAGTACACATTGCATCAACTTGGAAAAATATCTTGCACAAATATTCATTAGTAGTACCAAAAATATTCTCATAAATATGCACAAGTAAACAATCTTGCCCTTTTTCAAAAACAAAGAGAGTAGTATCAACTTTACCTCTTGTAGAATCATTTAGCAAAAATAGCTAAGTCTATCAACCGCATACAAAGCCTTTTTAAAAAAAAAATTGGCCTAGAATTTTAAACTCCGATAGACTTCCATATGAATAAAACCATTTAGAAAATTAGCATCCATTTAGTAAAGCTTGAAATTTTCTTAAAACAAGAATGGGCAAGTAAAAAGCAAATAACTTCTAAAAGAGCTATGAGTGCAAATATTACATCAAAATCATTACCTTCTTCTTGAAGATACCTTCGAGCTACTAACCTTGCCTTAGTTCGACCAATGTTGCCTTGGTCATCGAGTTTGTTTTGAGTGCCCATTTTGCATTTATAATCGTTTGTGATGAAAGACATGGCATCAACTTCCAAGTATCATTTCCTTTTTAGCTCCTCTTGCAGTTCTAAAACCAATCTTCATCTTGAAGCATCAATTTAGGAATTTGTCTTCTTCATCACTATTGGGCATCCAAATGATCTAAGGTGTTCATAATAGAACATTTACATCCAAATATTTGGAGTATTTTCTTTTCTACACAACTCAACAAACTCATTAAAGGCATTTCTAATATAAGCAAGAAAAATAGCCCAAGTGAAATAACATGCCTCAATTGTCAACCACAAAATATCTTGCAAAAAGAGCATAGTAGTAAGAGACACATATATATATATATATAGATCATGAAGCAAGAAACACATACTATGCATTTAGAATATCATCAAGAGACTAATAAATCATGCAAGTTCAAATAAGCTTAAGAAAGCTACAAAAGGTCTCTTTTGAAATTGAGAACGATAGCATATAATTGAGACCTTATTTAAAAGAAGTATTTGAACAAAAGTTGACAAAGCAAATATGTGCAATCAAATATCGAATAGTGCCTTTCAAAAAATCTAAAAATCCTCTTAATGGCATTTGTATGAAATACTATGAAAAACAAGCACATAGGCATATGATAATACATATATCGAGTCTATAAGAGTAAGAATAACACAAGTAAACGTACTCGATAATTTATGCCTTTTCTTGATAAAAATGACGAAAATGGCCATTTGTGAAAATATGTAAATCCTACACAATTCTTAAAACAAATCTAGCACAAATCATAATGATAAAAGTGTAGGCTAAGAGATATCACAAGTAAGCTCATGCCAAAAAAAAAAAAAAACCATAAGAGATGATAACATACTATAGTTTTCAAAAATGCACAAGAGTTTTAAAAACATCATATAAGGTCTTCTTTTTTTTTAAAAAATTTAAAAGCACAAATATATATTGAAGACCTTAATTAAAAAAATTTGAAAACTCATTTTGCAATAAAGACACAAATAAAAGCATGCATAATAACAAAATAAAATGCATATTTAAATAGGGAGATACGGGTTACCAATTACGCCATTTCCATGGGTTGTGTCGTTCCCATTGTTGATGATATCTTCCTTTGAGAAGTCACTTTGTTGATGATTACTTCTTTGATTGCTCCATTTCCAAGGTTTGTTGCTTTCCCATTGTTGAAAGTCTCTTCTTCTTTGAAAATCATCTTGTTGATGATGTCTTTGCCATTTCAAGGATTGTGTTCTTCCCATTTTTGATTGTACCTCTTCTTGGAAATTGGCTTTGTTGAGAATAGTTTCTCCTTCTTTGATCAAATGAAACGGTCATTTGATGCCTTCTTGGCGGTATGAATTTTCTTCGATCATTATTTCGCCGTGTACCTAATATGACATTGTTTTGTGGTACCCTCATATGTTTGGGTCCTTTGGGATTAGTCTTGAGACTTTTAGGTCTCCAACAATAATTAGAGCTATTTCTAGCCCGACAAGTATTTACCGTATGACCCTTTTTATCACAATAAAAACAAGTAATAATTCTAGGAGCATAATGACCAATATGCATATTGACTTGATCCTTTTTCATATGATTAACAACATTAGGCTTATGATCAAGTCCTTTATCACAATTATGAATATCAACAATATTGGACATTTTATTGGTACTCAAGTTGGATTTTAATAAATCCTTTTTCATGCAATCAATATTCTCAACAAGAGTACTATTTTCTTTTTCAAGGTTTCTAACCTTGTCAAGTGTGGTGGTGTGAGCACATGATAGTGATTCATAAGAAGTAAATAAACTATCCTTATCATTTTTCAAAATATTGAATTCCTTTTTCAAATTTTTGTATTTAACAAGTAGGCTTTGGAATTCATTTTGAAGTTCATCATAATCATTTTGCAAATCACTATATTCATTTTGCAATTCATTGTCATAAGAAGTAGAAGGTTTAGAACTTACCTCGTTCTCTTCTTCGATGCCCATAAGACATTTTTCGACTTCATCATCTAATTTGTAAGAGGCTCATCCCATATTGTTGGATTTGATGTTGTATCCATTTGAGAAGTAGATGCTTTTGAGTTGCTCCTTTTATTTGCATATACTTCATAGATGGCTTCTAGTTTTTGCCATACTTCATGTGCCGATCGAATACCTTGAACATAATCAAATTCCAAAGTGGTAAGTGAACAATGTAAAATATTAAGAGCTTTACCATTTAAGGAGATGATTCTCTTCTCTTCATCATTGAGCTCTTTGAAGCCTTTTTTGAGGTGTGTGGTGTATCTTTCATCGGAATGGATTCTCCATTAATGACGGTGTTCCAAATGTCGAACCCGCAACCTTGTAAGTAGCATTCCATTCTTTCTTTCCAAAATATAAAATTTTTGGAATCAAACCGAGGTGGCTTGGTGGTGGAGGTGCCGGAAATTTGAGCTTCGTTTGTAGCCGTCGATCGTTTCTCTTCACTCGCGATGTGAAACGAGCTTGCCAAAGAGTTTGGCTCGATACCACTTGTAAGTCCAAGCGCTACGATAATCTAGAGGGGGTGAATAGATTATCTCCATCTTTTCAATTTCGCCCTCTTTTAACAATCGAATGCTCAAACAAAATAATGAAGGTGCGGAATGTAAACAACACACGCCGATTTAAAGAGGTTCAACCCACCTAGGGCCTAATCCTCTACCACCCCAAAGATATCCAGGGATGGATTTGAAAAGAAAAAGAATTTTATTAATTACCAAAATTAATACAAATTCAACTTACAACACCTTGAAGAGCACCACACTCTTCTTCAACACCACCTTTGAGATTACCACAATCTCTTCTTGAAGATTACCACAATCTCCAACGGCACCTTGTGAAGATTACCACAATCTTCAACCTTGAAGAATACCAAATTCTTCAACACCTCAACAAGAAGATTACCACAATCTTCTTACACCTAACACCTAGATCACCCAAGTGTGTTCTTACCACAAGAACACTCACAAGGATATCTTGTGTTTGAATGACGACCACAAATTCAAGATTACAACTCGATAATTGATAATACAATAGAGTGCAAGTGTAATCAAGAATAGCCTAGACCTCAAAGATGTGAAAGTGATAAGCTAGGCAATTTTACAACAAGAATAATGACAATGAAAGACCAAGTGTTTGCTTGAAATGTATCTTGTTGTGTTGTATCTCAATTGTTGTGTTGGTTGCTCCAAAACTTCCTCTATTTATAGGAGATGATTGATCAAGCATAGGCTCTCTTGGGGATTGAAAATCTACAGAAAAATACAATTAAAATCAAGAATATAGCTGTTAGAAATCAATCCCACAATTTAAGGAAAGTTTGTCTCATTGTCAAACGGGAAATTTTCATTGTCAAAACATAGGGCACCGGTCGCATTTAAATAGACGTTGGAAAAAGTACCGCGAGCAAAATAAACACAGGCGACCGGCCGACGCGTCTACCTCGGCCGTCGACCATCACCCCAACCGGTCCCCTCATGGATTTTGCAAGGATAAAACGTTCGCTTCAAAAAAACGAAACTTGCAGTGTACTGGCCGACCAGCAGGCACGGCCGACCGGACGGTCGACGCCCGAGCGGACGGTCGACCCGCTTCTTTTTCTTTCCGTCTCATTTTTGTTTCTAAAAACATCTTCAGGTATGGGTTGCCCTATAGGAGGCGGCCGACCACGAGAGACGAGGTAAATGTTGTCCAATTTTAGTCGAAAATAAAACTTAAGAAATACTCCAGAAAATTTAGTAAAAACATTTTAAACCGATCGAGAGTATTTAGACAACATTAGAAATATAGTTTCAATGTGAAAACCCATTGACATAAAATCTTTGAAAGTGTTGTCCAATATTAATCGAAAAAGACTTGAGCAAATACTCCAGGAAAATATTAAAACTATTTTAAATCATTTAGGAGTATTTGGACAACCTTTAAAACCATTGTTTTGGTATAAAACAAAATCATCAAAATCATGATAAAACCATTTATCAAACAGACTATTGAAGCCCAATGAATCTGGACATTGTAGGTGTCCGATTCGTGTGATTCGTTGGAGTTAGTAACTCTACACTAGTGATCATCTCAAAAGAGCCCACTACTTGTCATGCGTTATGGGTAGTGGGGTGTAACATCCGGGATGTTACAATTGGATTAATGCCCACTACCTTTTTATCTCCCGCAGTGTTGGTTGTCTATAAAATCATTGTTGTGCATTGCAGATTTGACACGTTAAAAATCCATAGCATTTCATACACCTCCAAAAGCTATTTTCTACATTCGCACTAAGTCCAAAGAACGGTCCAAAGACATTTCTAGTTCGAAGGTGCTTCGTGTTAGTGGTGCTACACGTAAGACGTAAGCCATTTCATCTTTGGAAGCAATACGTCAAACCGTGAGCACTAGCCGGGCGTAATTGCTTTGCGGAAAGAGATTCGTCTTGACTAGAAGCTTACAAAGTTCTTTTGAAGAAGTTGTAATAGATAGTATTTTTCTTGTAATCTTTGTTTCGTAATTTTCCATTTTGAGGGCATCCCGATTCAGAACATTGTATTCAACAATCGCAAAGCAATTATCGAACTTCACGATGGCAAGCTCAAGCGTAACCCCAATCATCCCTCCCGCCTGCCGAGAAACCCAAAAATTCATGGGTTTCGACTTCAAGAGGTGGCAGCAAAAAATGCTGTTTTACCCGACTACTCCGAGTCCGGCGAAATATTCGACCGAGGACGCTCCTGTTGTTCTTTGAAAATGAAACGAATCTTTGAAAAACGCGCTGCGTTTGATGCATGGGGCCAGGGTGATTTCCTGTGCCGTAACTATGTCCTAAACGGACTTAGTGATGCACTTTATAGTGTGTATTGTGTTGTGAAATCCTCCAAAGAATTGTGGGATTCTTTGGAGAAGAAGTACAAAACCGAGGATGCTGGCACAAAGAAATTTGTTGTCGGTAAGTTCTTGGATTTTGTGATGGTTGATTCTAAAACCGTGATGGAACAAGTTCAGAAGTTCAGTTGATCCTACATGAAATCTCTGCCGAGGGAATGGCTTTGCGAAGCATTCCAAGTGGCCGCCTTGATTGAGAAATTGCCCCCAAGTTGGAGGGATTTCAAGAATTATCTCAAACATAAGCGAAAGGAGATGGGACTAGAGGATCTGATTGTCAAACTCAGAATTGAGGAAGACAATAGGAGGATTGACTCTAAGTCCAAGCTTGTCCCTATGGAGTCAAAAGCCAACTTGATGGAGCACGGCTCGTCAAGTAACTCAAAGAAAAGGCCTAACGATAAAGGCAAGAAACCGACAGCTGGAAAATTTCAGGGAGCTTGCTACAATTGTGGCAAACCGAACCATATGGCAAAGGACTGCCGTCAGCCAAAGAAAAAGAAAACCAAACCGCATTCCAATGATAATATGGTTGAAGAAAGGGAGGAGCCAGTTGACATGTCGGCGGTGGTGTTTGAAGCCAATTTGGTGGATAACCCGAAAGAATAGTTTGTGGATACCGGTGCCACTTGCCATGTCTGTTCTGATAAGGATGCATTCTCTTCTTATATCCCATTGACCGGAAGGAAGCTCCATATGGGGAATCACGCCTCTTCCGATGTTGCGTTGGCGTTGGAACGGTGGTGCTAAAGTGACTTCGGGAAAGGAGTTGAAGTGAATGATGTGCCGCATGTCCCGGACATCCGCAAAAATCGATTTCGGGTTCTTTCTTTGTTCAACCATGGGTTGACTAGTTTTGAGTCCGAAAAGTTTGTACTTAGCAAATTTGGACAGGTTCCTTGGTAGGGGTTATCTAGACAAAGGACTGCTCAAAATGATTGTAATGATTGTCGCCGTTTTGGCGAGAATATGAATAAGAATGAATCTTCTTTGTTTATATTCTTTGAGTGCTCTAATTTATGGCATATTAAATTAGGACATGTAAATCAATACTATAAAAAGATTGGTAAATTTAGAATTGATTAATTTACGAAGTAAACTCACAAAGAAAATGTGAAGTTTGTGTTGAAGCTAAAATGGCTAAATTACCGTTTCATTCGGTTGAAAGGAGCATTTCACCTTTAGAGTTGATACACATCGTGTGTGTGATCTAAAATTCGTGCAAAATAAGGTGGTAAAAAATATTTCATCACATTTATTGATGATTGCACAAGATTTTGCTACTTATACTTGTTAAGAAGCAAAGATGAAGCATTAGAGGCTTTTAAGAATTATAAAAATGAAGTTGAAAATCAACTTGGCAAAAGCCGGGATTAAAATAATTCGGAGTGATAGAGGTGGCGAATATGTTGCACCATTTGAAGAACTATGTACCCAAATCGGGCATAATTCATCAAACAAAGCACCATATTCACCCGCGATCAACGGTGTGTTGTTGAACGCAAAACCGGACTCTAAAAGAGGTGATGAATGCCATGTTGATAAGTTCGGATTACCCCTGAATATGTGGGGGAGCGTTTTAATGACCAACCACATATTGAATAAAATACCACTTAAAGGAAAGATAAGACACCTTACGAATTGTGGAAAAATCGTAAAGTTCTCTTATAAATACCTTAAAGTGTGGGGGTGTTTGGCTAAGGTAGCAATACGAACCAAAATAAGTTAAAATTAGACCAAAGACGAGTTGATTGTGTCTTTGTGGGATATGCATACCAAAGTAGTGCATATAGGTTTATGATACATAAGTCGAAAATCCGGAAATGATCAAGGTACCATAATCGAATCAAGGAATGTTGTATTCTTTGAGGATGTCTACCCTTATAGAGAAAAATTAGAAGTGAGTAATAATAAAAGAACTCACGAAGCGCAAGTGGTTCAACACCAATTAGTGAAGAACGGAGACGCAGAAGAGGTCTAAGACGGCTAAGTCTTTTGGGCGAGATTACATAACATTTATGTTAGATGGTGAGCCAAACTCGATTAAAGAGGCTCTAAGCGATCCGGATGCTCGCTCGGCAAGAAGCTATCAATAGTGAAATCGAGTCCATTTCGAGAACCAACCATACTTGGGAGTTGGTTGATCTCCTCGCTGGCCATAAACCTTTAGGATGTAAATGGATCCTAAAGAAGAAGTATAAAGCGAGATGGAACTATTGATAAGTATAAAGCACGGCTTGTAGCCAAAGGCTTTAAACAAAAAGAATGATATGACTTCTTTGACACCTATTCTCCGAAGAACGAGGATTGCGTCTATTCGGGTGCTTCTTGCGATTCTTGCTTTGCACAATCTAGAGATTCATCGATGGACGCCAAGACGGCGTTTCGAATGGAGAGATAGATCTTTGAAATATACATGGAACAACCTGAAGGGTTTGTTGCACCGGTCAAGAAAAGAAGGTGTGCAAGTTAATAAGATCCTTGTACGGTGAAACAAGCTCCAAAACAATGGCATCTTAAGTTTGACAATACGATGTTGTCAAATGGATTCAAAATCAACGAGTGTGATAAATGCGTATATGTCAAAGGGACATCGAGAAGATTTGTCATAGTTTGTCTATACGTAGACGATTTGTTAATCATGGGCGTGAGTCATGATACTATCATGGAGACTAAAAAGAATGTTAAAGAGGAACTTTGACATGAAGGATATGGGGAATCTTGATGTAATCCTTGGGATAAAAATCGTGAGAACTCTAATGGAATTATCTTGTCACAATCCCACTATGTGGAGAAAGTGCTCAAGAAATTCAAAGCTTTTGATGATTCACCGTCAAAGACGCCCATTGATTTAAGTATAAATCATCTGGTTGCTAATAAAGCGAGAACCAGTGGCTCGGATGGAATACTCACGTATAATAAAATCGATGTACATCACAAATTGTACACGCCCGGACTTGGCCAACCTCAGTAAATATGTTGAGTAGGTTCATGAGAAATCCAAGCCATGAGCATTGGAAAGCGTTAACCAGGGTGTTAAAATACTTGAAGTATACCTTGGATTATGGGCTATACTACTCAAGATATCCATTGTACTTGAAGGATATAGTGATGCTAGTTGGATTTCATATTCAAAAGATTCTTATTCAACTAGTGGATACATATTCACCATGGAGGTGGTGCGGTATCGTGGAAGTCCACGAAGCAAACGTGTATAGCTCGGTCCACCATGGAATCGAGTTTATAGCTTTGGATAAAGTCTGGTTAAGAAGCGAGTGGCTTGAAATTTTTCGGAAGATATTCCATGTTGGAAGAAGCCTGTGCTTCCGTGATGATTCACTTTGTGATAGCCAAGCGGCTATAGGAAGGGCACGAGAGCAATATGTATAATGGTAATTCTAGACATATTCTTCGGAGACACAATACCGTTAGACAATTGATCTCAAATGGTGTGATGTCAATTGACTACGTAAAGTCAAAAGACAATTTGGCGAGATCCTTTGATAAAAGGATCGAATCGAGATCAATTGGGTAAATTGCTAGGGAATGGGTTTGAAGTCCACAAAGTAAAAATAACTATCATAGTGATAACCCAACCATGATGATTTGGAGATCCCAAAACTTGGTTCAATGGGAAAACTAAACTATGAAGGTTATGTTGTAACACTTGGAAACAATGTTATAACCCATCCTAGAAAGCAAAACCAAGTGTTGTTGAAAACACCGCAAAGTTGTGGTGAGGCTAAGTCATTTGACTTTTAATGATTCCTACACCTCGTTGAGGTTGAGTATGGCAGATACTCGGATAGGAGATCACCTATAAGTGAGAAGTGCGGGTCGCTTCAAAGTAACACTTATGAATCCAAAGTGGTGTCCATGGCAAACGGACACAAAACGTGAGAACGAAGGTGTTGAGACCTTATTGTGTTAATCTTTGTTGACTCGGTATACACCGTGGAGGAATAGTTCAAGGCATTGCATCCACTAAGCCGCCGAGTGTACCCGATGGTATTGACTACGGAAGGTTCAAAGCCATAAGCTACCTTTCCGAATGCAATATTGTCTCTTGAGGATTTGGTTTGCGTGTTCCGCATTCATGCATACATTAATTTCCACTAATGTGGGGGATTGTTGGAAATTTTGGTTTTGATAAAGTGGGTGTCGACCCGACTTTGACCAATTTTTCGATGGCTAAATATTTAATTCTGGAGGAATTAAATTATATATTATTAATATACGTTCGAGTAGATGTTCGTAGTATTTTTATTTCTCAAACCGAATTTCGGTGAGTGAGAAATTAATACACGAAGGTAGCCACATAAATGGGCATTATGTAAAGATTATTTAAAGGAGATGAAAGGCTTATGCCTTATCCCACATGGAATACAAATCATAGTTTATCCTAGTTTATTTACTAGAAGGTGTTATTTGTTGTATAAACTATAACACAGTGGATGATCACAAGAAGGCCACACCGCGCGCCCCGCCCGCCCGCCTCGCCTCGGCTTGGGATTGGGCTTGGGCTGGGGCCGGGTTTGGGCGGGCCCCGGCCCGTGGGCTCGAGGTCCAGTCCACTAAAGTTTTGCCACTTTCGAAAATGGGCTTGGCCAGTATTCGATTGATGCTGGATTGTTGAAGCCCAATGAATCGGACATTGTAGGTGTCGATTCGTGCGATCGCTGTTGGAGTTAGTAACTCCTACAAAGAATGATCATCTGAAAAAGAGCCCACTACTTGTGCGTTATGGAGTAGTGGGGTGTAACATCCGGGATGTTACAATTGGATTAATGCCCACTACCTTTTTATCTCCTGCAGGTGTTGGTTGTCTATAAAATCATTGTTGTGCATTGCGATTTCACACAGAAAATTCATAGCATTTCATACACCTCCAAAAGTTATTTTCTACATTCTCCAATAAGTCCAGCAACCAGTCTTCAACACATTTCTAGTTCGAAGGTGCTACTACGACGAAGACGTAAGTCGCGTTTCATCTTTGGAAGAATACGTCAAACCGTGAGCACTAGTCGGGGACGTAATTGCTGCGGAAAAGAGATTCGTCTCGACTAAGCTTTCCGAAAGTTCTTTTGAAGAAGTTGTAATAGATAGTATTTTTCTTGTAATCTTTGTTTCTGTAATTTGCCATTTTGAAGGCATCCCGATTCTGTAACATTGTATTCAACAAGAGACAAATAGAATTGGTCCATTAAGAGAAAGATGGAAGATGGCTTCACATGAATGATGACTAAGTGTTTGCAAACACTTTTGCTTTTAGAGAAAATGATTTATTGTCACGAAAGCGAAAAATAGTTGGGAATCCGAAGTTGGAAATGTTTGAAATAGAAGTCGAAAACTGATTAAGTTAGGAGAGAGTGTTTGGTTGGAAAGTTATAAGTATTTTATTTGTTGTAAAAAGTCAAATTATAAACAGAATTTGAAATATAAAGCACCCCTTCCCCTGTAATTGAGTTCTGATTAAATGAAGTAGAAGGAGAAGGAGAAGCTTGCATTTTTTTTCAACACTAAAATGTAATTTTTTTTCAATTTTTAATTGAGAAACACTTTTTGTTAGTGTTTACAAACTCTCCATGAACTGGGGAGCAAAATGTTTATAGGGAACAACTTAGTAGACTGATTAAAACAATTTAAATAAAACTAATTCAATATTACAGGATTTGTTTTTCTTTTCCTTTTTTGTTTAACAAGGAAATTGAACTTGAACTTAACAATTTTACATCAAACTCAAATTTTAAATGTGCTTACAAGCTCGTCAAATTTTGAATTTATAAACATCCACTATAATACAAGATTTTAATTCGAGCTTAAATTTTCGTAATGACTAAATTCGAACTCGGTTCGTTATCAATTTTCTACTTCTAATTTCTCTTTGTTTAGCGATAGAAAACTAAAGGTCCAAAATCGAATAAATGCAATTCTCCAGGGACCAAAAGTTTAGGCTCTGTTTGGATGTATTCTAGTTGCGATATTTACAGAAAAGCGTACACTAACCGATTTCAATGGAAGCGGGAATTCTCCGACGTTTAGTTGTTCCGTTGAACCCGCCACGATGCCGTTTTACTTCCCGCCGGCGCTCAATTAGGGCTTCTCTCAATCCACAGGTACACTATACGCAATTCACTTATTCCTTTTTGTTTTAATTCACTAACATTTGCTGAAAATCGTTTCGTTATTCTGTTAATAATTGAAGGGAGGGTATCAAGGGCCCAAGCCAAAGAGGGAATGGGTGGCGGATTGGGTGTCCGCAAATGACGGCGTTGTGCGGAGCTTGCCGATATACGTCGGCGGTGTATCTCTGCTGGCCGTGCTCTTCAACCGAACAATTTCAGGCATTGCTCCTGTTGCTGACGCCAGCAGGTAAATGCTATTTTTATCTTTAGAAACTGAAATAATTTCCTTTCTTTAGAGGAAAAAGGTAAGAAAGGGTTGTATTTAGTTTCTAATTTTAATCGATAATTCATGTTTGGGATGTACTCTTACTAATTGTTAGGTGTGATGTGGCGAGCTTCGACCTCGAATGTAAATGAGATCATTGAGTACGAAAGAGTGTTTAAAATGTGAATGATTTCAAAGTTGTATTAGATTTTCCCTGTTGTAGAATTGACTTGTTGGAATTTGTGATGTTTGAAATATGAGTGGCTCAGGTCCAGTGTGAAATTATTGGCGTTAGAAATGGTGGTTGCCTTAATAGTGTGCAGGAGAAATTATTAGTTAAAAAGCTATGGAAAAGGCTATTATGGGACCAAGTTCTTCTCTTTGATTCTTGTAGTGTTTCTTTTGTGTTTCTGGTAATCTACACTTTAACCTGATTAGTGAAGTAGTACGTGATCTTCAAGAAAATCACCATCTACAATTGATTTTAACGTATGGGCATTGTGAGTCCAAGTGAAGTGGATAAGATATGACATAACGTGTTGACAGTTTTTATTCCAAGTAATTACCATGAAACAAGGAACATAAGAATAGAAGAAAGGAATTGAGGAAAGGGAGTCGTGGGGGTGGCTACATATGTTGAATGTAAATCCTTTATTTAGAAAAAATAAAATCTAATTTAAAAAACTTGAAGACACCATACATCCTACTCCTCCCTGCAGTATGCGTTATTCTGCTACTAGAGTGTACTTTGTTTTAGAGGTACAGATGTGTGTGCCAATATAATAAACCTCTATCACTTGGTATGACATCTTTGATATTATATATTCTTGTTTATCCTTGAAAGTTGTATACCATGACTTATTGACCCTATTACTTTATCTTTGTCAGTTCACAGTCTAGAGCGGATCTATTGACCCTTGGTTTGGCTGTTACCAATATTTTGAATGGTCTTGTGTGGCTCTCAATTCGGCCAAAATCTATTTCTGTGGTGAGGAAACTATATGTGCATTCTACTTTATGCCCTCTCCCTCTGAGATTGTCTTTTTGTTTTAGTTTTTGCCGTAACAAGAATCATTTCTATTTTTCATACTTAAATTTCAGGTTAACCCTGATGGTGTGGAATGTCGAAGAATATATCATAATCTTCCTGCTTCTGTCATTTCTGAGTTGCTCTGGTATTTATCTTTTTGCCACTTCTACATTTGTGTCACTTCTTTACAGAGAGCATTTTTCTACGCCATGCATCCTCTGCTTCTTACCATTACATAATGAGATGTTACATGTTCACTTTATGTTCCAATTTAAAGACAATATGATAAAAGAACTAAAATGAGAGTAAGGAAGAACAATTAGAGTAGAGAAGAAACACGTGGAGAATAAAATATAGGAAAGATGGTTTAGAGAGGATGATGCCTCTGGATACACTTCAAATGTTATCTATATAGTTCACAAACTCCATAAGATCTAGATTCTGAAAAGATTGACTTATTAATAGAATTTTCGTTGAAATAAATTCTCCACCATATTGTCACATTTAATGCTAAAAAATGACAATTTAGTTGTGAATAATTTTGTTACTTAAAAGTTCAAGTAAAATGTCACTTACTATAATGAGAAGATAGAATCATTGTGATGCTTCGCTTCTCAGGGCATGGGAGTCTCTTTCAGACGTTACATGCTGCAGGTCTCTTGTTGTCATTTATGATGGCATCTGCATTTTGCAAATAGGGTTTGCTGATGTATCTGACTCAAATGGAGGTGAACCCATGGCTGTAGACGCTAACAAATTGATGAAAGGATCGCTTTATAATGGTGTTGCAAAATCTGGATCACGTGAGATCTTATCATAGTTTATTTTGTAAAACAAGCCATAATTTTATTGAGACCTTTGTTGGTGAGTTAATTTTAGGAACAAACATTTTCATCTTTATTTCAGAAAGTTACTTGGCCAACTTGTCACTGTATCCTGGGAAGTCTGAGCTTCCATTTCTACCGTCGAATACACAGGTACTTATGTTAGTTACTATCTTTAAGTAGAAACTAAAAGTATAATGACTTTTTACGTGGATACTCAGTGGTAAAAACCTACCTCAACCCATAACTCCCAGCCCCTAAAGGCGAGTTTTACATTCTATTGTTATCCGGCAAAGCATGCTTACTGATTTTGTTTACGGAACAACTAAATTTGGTCCTATCTAACCTCCTAAGTTTTCTTTTCGATTCTCAACAAAGTTATTGGTTCCAAACATAATTGTGATCTCTATTTTCTGTGTTCCATAGTACTCTTACAGAACTTCATTATTTTTTAGTTTAGTTGTATTCATTCTTCTCATCTTATAGATATGCATTATCCTTTCTTACCATATGGATCTCAGTTTTTGTGAAGTAATTTCTAGGAAAATCATGATGTCTTTAGGCAGTTATCTTGCAACCTCTTGGGGATAAAGGAATCGCAATAGTCGGAGGTGACACAATAAGGGGATTCACTACTTCTGACCAGGTTTCTTTCGCCACTTTTTTATGCTTACCTCAGTCGAACTCTTCTTTTCGTAATTTTTCTGCTTCACATGTTTTTCTCCCTTTTATTCAATCTATTGTGGCTTATGGGAATTCAATGGCTTTTTACAGACATTAATATATATCTTTTAGACATGCATCTTTTGTCTATTGTATTGTATAGTCTTCAATGGAGGAAACAGTTATGAATTTGCAATTGTCATTTATTTCGTGCCTGATATACATATTTGCCATCATCAAATTCACACGTCTTAGTTTTCAGATTTTTGGTATTTCTGTTGATGTACATTAGGCATGGATCACCTTGATTGGAGAAAAGTTAGATGCTACACTTGCAAAAGTTGTGAATACAATGTCATTGACAGTGGAAGAAAAAAGTTGAACGACAAATTACAGTGTCAAACTCTCTGATCAGCTTAGAGGCCTGATGATCAAACCCAAAGGTACCTTTTCACATTAGTTTTAGTTTCCTATTATAGTACCCTGTTTAGATTCAGTTTTTTTTTTTTTTTTAAAAGAATATATATAATTCCATTATTACCTTTTTTGCCCTGTGAAGGCATTATCTCAACATCGACTTGCTGACAACAGGTATTGCATGTAATGAAAGTACCTATTTATGTCACATTTATGCTCGACAAATGTCATAACACGGAAATGATGCCTCAACTTCAGGTTTTTTTATGCAGAGTTGCGTTCTGATTCATTGGTATCCCTAGTCTGTGCTTCCAGTGGTGCAAAGCTCCAATTTACCAGTCTGCATCAAAGGGTTAAACCTGCTGCAATGGTGGTGGTACTGCAAGAATTACTTTTCAACACTGAACAGTGAATGACAGGCCAAGTTATGCCATTGACGATGCTATCACTCGGTCCATGGTCTATTTTTGTTTTCGGATTTTGTTGTAATAGAGTGGTCTAATAGTTTTAAATGCTTCTGGTATATGTTAAAATGGTCACGAGTTTTTGGTCGCTTATTCGACCATCGCCACCTTGTAAATCCAAAAGAACAATTGAAGTTTCAATTCTCTAAACTATAAGCAAGACAATTAGTAATCACTTGATTTGCAAGTAAAATGCAAGATTTGTTAGGTACTAAATTTATGCATTATTTGATCTGTTTTGGGTAATAATCGATAAGATAGTCTAATCTGCCCACGCCTGGTCTGAACAACATCCTATTCCAATAGAAATGCCACATTAGAGAAGCAAGGTGTGTCCAATTTGTGATCCACATAACTAGAGCTTGCATTTCCATTTGTGATTCAGAAAGATGACTTGAGGACACAATGAACTGCACGTGCAAATGAACATTAGAGTACTTTGTGAGGGCAACAACATTTGGCAAAATTGCAAACTTGGTACCTAACCATAGAACGGTACTAAATAGGTCCTGTAAAATCACGTTTTGCCAAAAAAATCCTCTAGTTATAGAAACCTATTGATTTTGGTTCTGCAAAATGCACGGTTTGCAAAATAGTCTTGGAACTACATGAAAATCTCGACTTTGATATTAATTTCACCGGATTTCAATCACGTGAGCGACAGTTCCCAATTTCCAGTGAAATTGGAACCAAAGTTGAAATTTTCATATAGTCATGGGACTATTTTGCAAACAATGCAATTTGCAAGACCAAGATATTTATATAGTTATAAGACTTTTGTGAACCATGACTTTTATATGACCTTTTTGTTACGGCCATGTAGTTAGCAAGACTAATTTTGCAATTCTACCGGCAATAGATCAATAAACCCACAAAACACAGATGATATGTCCCATGCATTCTTGAAATGTACATTAAGTACTTTGTTCATTCCAATGTTTATCTATCTACTCTTTACCCCTGTAGGTAATGATCAAGTGGTAAATCACCATTCATTAATCTGCTAGAAATGAGGATATCTATTAAAACACAGATTTAAAAAAAAATTGTATATATATTAATTATTTTGTAAACATAATAGAACAAGGAGTATAATCAGTGAATCTTTCTTTTAAAGCAGGAGAGCTAAATTTCAAGTTACAACTACGTAAAATTTGTATCTAAACCTATACATATCATTCTAATCCTCTTCACCAAAAATCAAAATACAAGAGCAAAACAATCAATAAATGAATTATGTATAATTGTCTCCTTTACAAATGAGCATGTAACCTTCAAAAACTCCCCAAGTTAATCAGTCAAACCAGATTTTGCTTCCCACGGCAACAAACCCGTCGAAAGATCAGCCAAATTGGACAACACAAAATCTCTGAGACCAGTGTCCCAAACCTCACAAAACCTCTGCGGCCAATCCGCGGCTCGATAGCCTCCGTCCCTAAACCGGGCGCTCTATCTCTCGAACCTTCGTTCTGATTTTCTCGCCAATCGGCAACATATGTAGCAACCCTTCTATAAAACTTCGCTCTAAAAACCTCCCACACTTGGTACTTGTAATGATTTATTATCGCCGTGCTTTGAGGCAAATTCAAGTACTTGAACCCTTTCTTTAGGTGAAAATGGTGCACCACGTTGAGCAGGCTAGAATCTAGCGCATCCGGTCTAACGATCGATTTATGCCTCTCGGGACTCTGGAGCCGACAAGTGTACCCCACCGTGACGCCCTGCGAAGGTGGCAAATTTAGCCCCGATGGCCCGAAACTATGGCAAGATGTTCTGATTTCAGCTATGGTTCTTGAAATCGATGAAAAATTCGACACTAACGCGCGGCTTAATTTTGACCAGCGTAGCCCAATTTTCGAATCTTTGGTGTCTAGGAGTCGAATAGGGGAAGTAAAAATATTCATCGACATCCATAAAAGAAACCCAATTGCATTCATCTTTTGCTCTTAAAGCACAATGAGAGAAACCTGCTTCTTGAGTCTTAATCCAAGGCCAAACATGCCTTGTGACATTGTAATTTTCAAGATCGAGTTCTTGAATTACTTTATCGATTTCATCATCACTATTGTTATCATATACGAACCACCTCTCGACTCCGAGCCAAGAGTGATACATAATCCACTCGCGGATGGCTGAAGCCTGATTCCACACCATTGTACACACACAAAGCTCATACTTTTCCTCACTCCTCTTTTTTCTCTCGGACCCTGGATCGAACACCTTCGCCACAGACGGCATAAGTACTAGGTTACGAGCTCCGCTCGAAACTGGTGTCTCAATCCAACGGTCACGCGAATACCTTGAAGCTTATCAGGATTTTTTTGAATGCTACGTGGCAATGAACATCTCACAACCTCTTGAGCAGCAGACAAAGCCATTGTCCTGATCAAATACCGTTCGTTCTTGTCCGATTTTCCTAATCCGAAATGGCAACTGAATTGTCTAGGATCAGACAACCTATCAGCCCTCAAATTCAATCCCTTAACAAACACCACCGCCGTGTCCCCATCAAGAACACCCCAATACGCCACATTCTCCCAAGAACAAGAAGTCTGATTATTCAATAACAACCATTTTTCTATCTACCCCAAAATCCCATCTTTATCAGCCCACCTCAAATTTGCATCAGCTGAATAATTAGAATATGGAAGTGGGCATCTTATAATAGACCTAAATTCATCATATTCATCTACAGATATCACTTTTTGCACAGAAAAATTAACACTATCATTTTTATGTCTATTCAATACATTTTTACCAAAATAAACACATTCCAGTTCCTTAGCAGTGCTATTTTTCATCACCCCATCTTTCTTACCACCGCTAACCAATAAAAGAACATGATCGGGGAATAAAACCCTGTTCTCTATTTTCAACGGTAATAAAAATTACCAAAATCTTTAACTGATTTAGCAGAGCTGCTAGAGCTAGAAGATGACAGTAAAGATAAACTTGAAACTACTAAAATGGGGCGAAAAGATGAAGAAGTAAAGGGAATTGTATGGGATAAAAGATAGAGAAAGGTGAGGAAGCTAAAACACGAGAGAAGAGATCTTACAGAGCACAAGTGTGGAAGAGAAAACAGAGATTGTCTGAAAATATTGCGTTTTTTCTTGCGGCGTTGATCTGAAGGGTTCATTTGTTTTGTGTTAATAAGAATTAAGGGATTTGCTAACCAAGTTCTTAAGAAGAAATGGAAATGGAAATGGAAACGGAAAATTGTTTGTGCAGATCTGTGTGGGTGTGCCGACAGTGGTTGTGCACTTTGTATTCTTTTTATTACTTTTAAGGTTTGTTGCTTCTTGTAACGGGTAAATGTCAGGAGAGAGAACCAAATACAGTTTGCTTTTATCTTTTCCTAAATAAAATAAAATAAATAAACAAAGTCTGCCTCGGAAAGTCTGAATCTATGAAGGCCCTCCTTGCCCATTTGGCCCGCCCCTAGAGCCCCGAAACACAGACTTTTTTTGGTGTACTTTGGGTTGAATTTGTGTAAATTTTGGTTGGTTTTTTTAGTTAAAAAAAGAAAATCAAATTGAATTCTTTATTTTAGAACAATATTTTCTTTTATGTCAATATTTTATATAACAATATTACAATATACGTTAGTTATATAAAATAACAATATTATATTACAATTGTGTTAGTCAATGATTCATCTTCAATATTTCAATTTGATAATTTATCTTGGATTGTATGTTACTGTAATATTATCTCACATAATTGGTGAGAGGATAACTAGAGAATACTTTAAAGTGGGTACAATGGATTATTCTAACAATTTAGGTTAACCATTTTTACAAAGTGATAACGTATGCAAAATAGTTGATAGCAAAGCCAGATTGACGAGTCTCCTTTTATAAAGTGGATACAATGAAATCTTTTAGCAACTTAGAGTAACCTTTTTCTCACACAGAAGGGATGAATATGAAGTAGTGGCACGCAGATCTAATTGTGGCATAGCCCTAAATGCCTCACGTTTGGAGCGTCACAAATTAAATATATATTAAAAAAAAAAGTTTTTTTTTATAAATAAAACACCTATGGACAATACATTTGAAGTATATGTATATAATAGTATAATAAATGTAATTAGAACATATAAATTAAAATATTTAGCCAAATTCTAATGATATGACCAAAATTGACAATTTATTCTGAGTAATTTTCTAAGTTTAATGGCAAGTTGGTTGAGAATTATATTGGGAGAAATAGAATGGTCCAGGCTACTCCTGCTTATTAAAGCTGACTCTTGTGTGGAATATTTGGTCCATCCGTTAGGAATTAAAAATTAATGTTCAAAATAAATCATATTTTATTTATTTTTTAAATATATTTGTGGAGGTTATGGGGAGGTCAAGTATGCATTAGTTTCATTTTCTTTTCTTTTTCGCTTTTTTGGGATGTCATGATGGGTTTTTTTCTTCTTTTTTGGTTTCTAGTCTTAGTAAGAAATGATAATGGACAATTGAAGTGGGTTCAATTAATTTTGCCTTTTGCCAATTTATTTGGGTACCATTGAAAATACCAAATTGGTTTTTGATAATTGTTGCGTGCATAACAAAACAACGACATTAATATTACACATATGGCTGAAAAAAAATACGTACCATTTTACATGATTGTATGAGCTTAAATTCTTGATTTGTCTCAATACATTATGTTACAAATGTACGTAATGTATGAATTGAAAAATCTTGATCCATCTCAATGTTGTACCATTTACATAACAAAGCAATATGGTTTCAATAATTGTGATATATCCATCAACTAACAATCAACATATAGATTTACTATCTTTCAACAAGTGAAAATAGACAACTAAGAGACGTTTTCACCACACATGTCCAAATCAGACAAGTGGATGTCACTTAACTACTCAAGTTAGATAAAATTTAAAACCAATTGATTGCATAAGTAACAAAGTCCTTATCAAAATTCTAAATTCAGAATGATAATTGAAACTAAAGATGACTTGAAAGCAATGGTCGAATTAGTGAATAGTCAAATTCGGCATTATGTCTTTTTCCAATAAACCTTATCGTGCTAGATGGTTAATAATGTGGGTTTAGAAATAAGTCATATCTATATGGACAAAATCTAGGTCGGCAAGACTTGCTGGTATGTGAACATTATTTAGGGATAATTAAAAAAAAAAAAAACTTGATGCTTGGGTTATTATAGTAAAATTCTGCAAAATTTCAAAATTACAAAAATTAATTGAGGTTTGATTTTTAATTAACCTGGATTCAATTATATACGAGTGTGTGTCCCTTATGCCCCATTGTACGAAAAAAAATCGCATATTTTATGCACATTTTTTGCACGGGCCAACAATGTTCTAGATTTTTTTAATTGATAATTGCGAACGCTTTTAAAACCGTTACCACTTAACAAATTTAAATAAGAATTTCATGTTTTATACAACGTAACGGATTATTTATTTTTTAATAAGTTTGTTTTCTGGATTACTTTTTCAAGTGTGACAATAGGTTTTAAAGTTCGCCTAGTTTTAAGTCATTTTATCATCAAATTCTTTAACCAAATTCAAATATCTTACATCCCAAACAATCAAACTTTATTTTTAATTAAAAAAATTTAGCTGGATTAATTCAGGTTAAATTACAAGAAATTTCATTTTGGGTCCAGACCGCGGAGTCTGGACATTCTTATTTGGATAAATTGACTAGAACTCTACCTAACGATAATATGTAAAACAAGAAAAAAATGTAAAAATATGGTTGTGATTTAGAAAATTTGACAACGAATAGCCATATAAAATCATCACCATATGGAAGCAATACATTTAGCGTCAAGTCCAAAATTAATAAATAATTTGATATAATAGCGATTGGTTATCCACTAGTAATTGTTTATTGTTTCAAGTCTCAACTTTATGACCTGCCCATAAAGAAGGAAAAAGGGTACAAAAGAAGAAAACAAAAGCTGTGGTCCTCGTTTGGACCAGCTATAGCCTCCTCCTGTATCTACATTCCACAGCCTGTGCTAAATTATTAGTAATATTTAAATAATTCGATTTGGATTATTTAAATTTTTGTAGGATGAACAACTTTTGAACCCTTGTTGGGATTTGTCATATAATATATTTTTTTTCCTCTTTAAAAAAATTCCTGTTAAATACGCAAACAAATGGAATCCTCCAATATATGATTTAAAAAAAAAGGACAATAAATACGCAATGAGATAACTAAAGATTTTATGTATTAACTACAGATCTAGTTTTTTTTTTTTAAAAAAGAATATTATTTTGTGCATAGAACACAACAATCAGGTTTATAAATTGTAAAAAAAAAAAATTAAGATACAAACATACGTGTACATATATTGGATATAACTATATAAGCATCTTGTGTCAAGTGTTTTATTCGACCATATATATATATATATATATATATATATGTATATATGTAGCATTTACCTCAACATTCAATACACCCGATGAAAATGCATAATATAAACATATTATTCCACATTCGAATTCATAGTTTCCAAAAACAAATCACTCCACAGCTTTGTATGAGAAGTTTTAATATGATGTATTTACACACAAAAAAAAAATATTGGAGAACTTAATGTATGTCTGATTTTGTTTTGGAAGAAAGAATTGCAAAGAATTTTGCTTTCAAGGAACAAATCAGACAGCACATGAAGTTTGTGTAAAGATAAAGTGGCAACATTAATCAATATTCCTTTTGTTAGGGAATAAGAATTAAGAAAGAGCAAATCATGCCCAAGTCATAGGAATGCCCATGTGTTTTGTTAAACAATACATAAAGATCAACGATTCAACAAAAAAGGGATACTTACAAAACCAACCCATGAGGTTCAAATGGTTTAAAAGATGACTGGAGTTTATTGTAATTAAGTTGAACCTCGTGAGTAGTTCTTGTAATTATCATCAAAAGCACCTTATAACGTGAAGTTTATAGTGTCAATTAATTGTCTAAAATTAATTAACACTATAAATTCACACAAAAAGCAAAGTGGCAAAGTTTTACACCGGATGCCCTTTGAACCTTCTCGAAGGATAAATGAGATGAAATTCAAAACCATCATCATCATCATAGGTTTTTTCCACTTGCGTGGAATATATCATGAGACGGCGATGAGTTGAGATAGTTATCCCAAAAATAATTAAAAAATAAATAACACAGGCACTAGGCAGCTCAAATGTCTTGCTGAACACCTAAGATCTCAGAAAAATAAAACCCAGGGTAAAGATTGATATTTTTCTACCTACCATCGTTTTGCTGGTAGACAAAATATAGAACAGTGGTTGTATACATATACTCTCAACACAGGCGAAGAATTTTGGTTTAAAATCAAAATGTGTCATTTGAATTTTTTCACAAATCTCAGAAGTTTTCAGTTTTACCTGAGTGATTTTACGTTGAATGCGGCTAGGCCGTGTCCGAAAGAGTATCAGCAACCACAACCACCTTTTACTCTCAAAGGTTTAGTACTATCCAAAACATATGCTTATGACTAATAGAGGCGCTTGAGGTTCTCCATTAAAGCATCTGTATGCTCCGGCTTGCCCACAGAGACGCGAACATAACCAGCTAATTCTTTGTTACTGTAGTGACGAATCATCACACCCATTTTCGCGAGGTCTTCCTGTTAAAAGTGTGTGTTCTTACAATAAGTTTTCAACCAAAAAAGAGAGTGACGAGAAAAAGGAGTGAAAACTGAAAAAAAAAAAACATCAACATGCTGGTGCTGCCCTAATTTACAAAAATTAGGCTAATCCATATTTCAGCATGTTCCAGCTCCAATTTTACGAGTCAAATAACAAACAATAAACACACACACAAACAAAGGGGGGGAGGGTGTAATTGGAAAAACCACCCCTGAGGTTTAGCCTAATCACAAAAACACCCAAATATCTTTAAAATTTACAAATACCCCCTTGACATTTGTTTCTATTTTACACATTGCACCATTAAGATGGTACTTGTTAGGTAAATACAAATCTCAAATGGATGTTCGCAACACTTTAAGGGGGTATTTATACTTTTGAAAGATCACTGAAGTTTTTTGTAATTAGGAGTAGCCGGGTAGTTTTGTAATTATCCTACATATAAAGGAACTGCTCACAGATTGGCCAAAGAACATTACGAATATGACAATTACTGCAAAATGGGAATGAAAAGAACAGTCCATCGAACATATCCACATGTATTCTGACATTTAATGTCACTGACCTACGAATGGATAGAAAAATAGATTTAAAAAATTACCAGAGATTTTATATCAGGCTCCATGATTAAGGAATTACATTATGTTCACCAGAGCAAAAGGTAGATTCTTGCAAGCAGGCTGAGGTATGTGGTGGCAGATGCCAACTGAACGGATCTTGAAAAAGTGCTTGGTTGTAAAATAATTTTGCAAATTTTTCGCCCAAATTCTTTTTTCCCGAACATGCGGTTGCTTGCGAAAATTTTCGAAAAATACACTATTCACTCATTCTCACTTTCCCAATCATCAATTACATTCAATTATATTTTCACTAAAAAACATCACATCAACTACTATCATCACATAATCACATCACAAATACACTACTCACTCTCTTTTTTTCCAATCAACAATCATATCTAATCACTAATTTACTAAAAAGACTATCACATCAACTATCATCATCATATTTTCATCGTATATCTAATCAAACTCTCAAAATTCATCCTCATTTTTCCAAACAAATTTTTCACACTATTCTTTCCAAAAATTGAAAGGGGTGGAATGAAAGGTCAATCAGTCACACCCTTATTCTTTGGGCATCAAATACATAACAAGAGTATTCTTCCACCCAGTGGCGGAACAGGCCCCCAAAAAAAAAAAAAAAAAAAAAAAAATTCAAAATTTAATTTTTCTACTTATTATTTATTTTAAAATTATATCTATACTAATGAAAAATTACATTTGCCCCCCCCACCCAAAAATTTTTGGAGAAAAATTCATTCTATAGGTCTCCAAAATAGGTTTCGCCCTCCCAAGTCCCGAATCCTGCTTCCACCCCCCACCCCACCCCACCCCAAAAAAAAAAAAGAGAAAAAGAAAAAGAAAAGTAAGTGGAAGAAGAAGAAGAAGAAGAAGAAGAAGAAGGGACCACATCAAGTATTGCAATATTGGGTTCTTTGATGATAGATCCAAACTAACAAAGTTGAGTAAAATGATGACCATCTAGAAGACACAATGTTGCAATATAACAACTAAAACCAAAACAGTCATATATACATAATGAACAGTGAAAACAAGTTTTATACCTTCAACTTCTTAGCATCCCTTCCAGATGTAACCTCGCAAAGAATGAAATTAGAGTAACTTGGATACGGATTGAGAAATGGTACTTCTTTCAAAAGTTTGAAGAGCCTCTCCGTTCTTGCACCAAAGCCACTTTCACATTCTGGGATAAACCAAAGATATAGTTAGCACTTGTGTCTCATATATATATATATATATATATATATATATATATATGTGTGTGTGTGTGTGTGTGTGTGTAATTCAAAAGCCTTAAGCTGTCTCAGCCAATAAATTACACGCCATAGGCAAAGCGGAGATAGATGTTGCTCCTGGTACCTCTAGATAGGCAGGATTCTCTAATGCTGCACATGCCGCAATTTCAGCGGCAACAGACACATTATATGGTTGCTTTGCCCTCCATAGGTATTCGATAATGCTCAATGGAAATGCTCCATATCCAACTCTAAGTCCCGCTAAAGCTGAATCATTAGAATATTAATCGTAACCATCAATTCAAGTTCATAATACACTCATACCATTCTAATTATCATAGGTTTTCTCAGCCGAGATAAAAGAAGAGTATATTAGAGCAATTCAATAAGCAGCAGGGGAGCTATAATTCAGCCAATTACCCAATATTTAAACTATGAGTAAGCAATAGTTTAGGTCAAATTTGTCCAATAAACCATGAATATGTCCATGATAAATAAATCAAGAGCAATCCGGAAGTTGGTTCAACTTATGATTTGGATGGAGATATGCCATATCCTTGGATCATAGCAAAATTAATGCAGGAGTAAGAGGATACCTTAATCCAATTACAAATTGTATTAGAAAATTTGGAAAAGCACCATGAAATATATTATTTCCTTGAGTCCCTTCGTAATTGGGAATTTTGTGTGTTAGATTCATATAGTTTCCTATATGAAGTCTTACTATCTTAGCTATATGATATTATTATTGATGAAAACAAGACTTTGTACACTATTTTTATTGCTCCAACATAGAGTGGGAGTCATTGTGTAGGGAATTACTAGGAGCCCACATGAGGCACACTCCCCATCAATCAATATTACATAAGTATCGATCAGTACTATATATTATGTTAAGCACTTGCATAAATAAAATTATAACAGCATTGGAAGCTTTCATTTTGGAGTTTGCATGAAGCAATTTGAGTGAACAAGTAACATATAATACTTTAGCAAATTAGAAGGAGAAAGGATAATACCAGCTCTTTTGCTAAACGTCCGAAGCACAATTAGATTCTCATACTTCTTCACCCATCTCATCTTAGACTCAATTCCCGCAAATTCAATATATGCTTCATCCAGCACAACCAATATTGGGAGATTAAGTATTTTCAGAAGCGTTTCATCATCAATAATGCTGCCAGAATTAATAATAATTATAATTTAGAAAAAAATAGATACAAACTGGAAACATGAAAGGAAGTCGAAACTCAGTTCATAACAGCAACAATTGTTTTGAACAATCACAAGACAGTATCTTAAGCACAATATAATTCTAAAAAAACAAGCAACTAAAACTTTACCACTTCCGAGATTCATAGAAACGACAATAACTGCAGACATCAATGAAACTGATTTTCCTCTAATATTTAACTCAAATATATTCCTTGACAAATAAATATCACTTGCATTTTTTATGGTTTTTACTTCGACATTAATATAGCTGTCTTCCTAGTATCAATTTATCATTTTACTCTTCTCTTCATATGGTCATGTCATTCTAGCTTCCATCCTCCAGATTGATACATATGTACAAATACAGGTTCCTCGTAGTCGGAAGACTAAGTAAAACCTGAATGCATCATATTATGTCATTGTTATACTTCCATTGTCAATGAAAGGACATATAAGCTACAAGATTATGATTTTTAACAGTTAAAATGCATATTTCCTATTCTTCTCCCAACTATACCTTATATAACATTTGAACTCAACAACAACAAAGAGAAAAATGTCTCTTACTACTACTGAAGTTTGTTACAGTACCATAATGAATTAACATATCTGCCAAGAAATTAAAATAAAAAGGCTGACTTTCTACAAGGCGATTGTTGAGGCAAAGAAGAAAAAACTTTATGGACCAAGAATACTAAAAATTGGTATTAAGGACAATTGGGTAATTGTTTTGCTTTAGACAAGACTAAAAGGCAGTTAGCTCCCTCATAATACAATAATACTACCAACTTTACTTATATGATAGTACATGACCTGAATATCCATATTAACAAAGAATATAGCACATATTCTAAAAAATGAATAGATTAAACTTGGCACTGCATTATGCATAAATAAATTTCAAAACAGAACACTTGATGCAGCAACAAAGAAGATAAATAAACAAGGATTTTTATGTACCAAGGAAGAGAAAGAATTGACTCAGAGCAAAATTACCTTCCATCCGGGTTATTAGGTGAAGTCAGAAATATACACTTTGGTTTCTCCTGCTCAACAACCTCAATTATCCTATTCACATCCAAACTGAAGTCAAGCTTCCGAGGAACTGCCAAATGGGACAAGATCAGAGTCACAATACATGAATTTCAGTATCAAAGATGATAAGCAACTTAATCAAGAAAAACGCAGAAAGAATAATTATAAACTCATAGTTGGCATCACATATGATGTCAAAGTATTTTTAAAGACAACATTTATAT
Source organism: Rehmannia glutinosa (assembly GCA_016081115.2). Lineage (NCBI taxonomy): Eukaryota > Viridiplantae > Streptophyta > Magnoliopsida > Lamiales > Orobanchaceae > Rehmannia > Rehmannia glutinosa. Next base: position 18,906,783 of record CM071926.1, on the reverse strand, counting down.
CTCATCAATTACTTTCCTCAAACATTAGCGGATCCAGGATTTTGAAAATGGGAGTATGATAGATACTAAAAAAATATTATAAACATTGTTTAATATTTAAAGTCGTATACCCCAAAATATGCAAATAAGAAAAGAAAATAAATGCATTGAAATAGAAATTACAATTGCAATCGACAACCCATAATTTGAATAAATAAATAAAAAAAGAATCACAAGAATTTTTGCCTAAAAATTGTATAAAAGACTATCAAATTTCAAGAAATATTGTACATACGAGTTATGAATATATTAGATTTGAATAATTTGCTGAAGAGTTTTATGTCGAGCGAAAATTGCTAAATAAATGTATGAGAAGAGAATTGGTCCAAAATCTATAGGAGTACTTGTTGAGAAAAATTGGGCTAGGAAAAGACACCATGTAGAGAGATTATATTGTAGTTATTCTATTATTATTATTATTATTATTATTATTATTATTATTATTATTATTATTATTATTATTATTTACTAAAAAATATTTGGTCTTTTTTCAAATTGGGGGTAATCAGTAATGTTGTACCCCCTTATACCTTAATGGCTCCGCCAGTGTCCTCAACTTGATTTTTATTTAATTTCATTAACTGCCCCGACATGTAATATAGCATGAACCCACCCAAGTAAGTGTATCAAGAATAGCTGGAGAGAGCTTGCACAAAGAATGCAGGAATCCAATAAAAATAAAAAAGTCAAAGTTGAACTAGAAACCATTAAGTAGCAGAAATGAAAGATGGAACAAACTTACCCTTGATGACAAGCGCCGCATTAACAGCTGCATCAAACTCATACATTGTAAAAGTTGGTGGACAATCCAAAATTTTGTCACCGGTTCTAATACACATCTGGAGGATCAATTGAAACAAAGACACACAAATCAGAACTGAAAACCAGAAATGAAAATTAAAACACAAACCTTTAGAAAGGACTGTGCTACAAACCGCATAATCAAATCAATAAGTTCATCTGCACCACACCCAGCAAGAATATAATCAGCTTCTAGACCAGAATCTTCAGCAAGTGCAGCTCGCAATCTACGGCTTTCAGGGTCAGGATAAATATAAGGGAATTTTATGGAACCCAGAGCTTCAAAAACCTACAAGAGATTTTTAGTTTGACAGTAAAACCATGCTAAATGTAAAATAATGCCTGCACAACAAGGAATAAAGGTTTACAAACAGTATTATAAGAAAAAAAAACAAGAATTCATGCAATGTTAGCCATACCTCTGGAGGCGGGCCATATGGATTTTCATTTGCATCTAATTTGACAATGTCCTCGGGCTTCCTTCCAAGGCGAGTAGACAACACCTGCACACATAAAATTAATGTTTAGAACGAAGGACTCTTGGAAATCATGGTTTTTCCAAAAAAAAAAAAAAATACATTCAACTAACAAGTTCATAACTTCAAAAACCAAAAGAATTAACCTAAATCAAATACTCAAATTTTAGTTCGTCCTTTGTGAATGCGCAAAGGGAACTTCTAGTGCGAATAGAAGTGAAGAAACCATAAACAAGATCAGTAGTCAACAGTTGGCTAACAATATCATATCAATGACAAGCCTATTTTTTTATGTGCCTACTTTGTCCTGAATTATACTGGTGAAGAAAATATTTTTCATGACTTGTTCCAAGAAAAAAACACAAACCAACGGAGAGAATTTAAGTTTCATGTGTTATTCTCCTTTTGTTCATCAAGATGAAAAGCTTAATTGAATAGTAAAACATGTGTGTGTGTGTGAGTTTTGACTTTTATTCCAAAGACGATTATAAGTGACAGAATTCTTCACACAATAAATAATAAAACAAAAGAAAATTAAGCATAAGGATGCACAGAGCCTTAACCTTTTACGACAGAAAAAGAAAATGAAACAAACACTCATCTTAGTCAAAATATACCACCAGAAAAATGCAGTTTTGTAAAATCGGCCTAGGCGCCCCTAGGCCGAACCGATCTTGCCTAAATCGGTGAAAAACAATCATTTCGGGCAAAAAACAGGCCTAGGCATCCGGCAAGGCGATCGAAAATCGGGCCTAGGCGCCTGCCTAGGTGGCCAAAAATCGGTCAAAATTATAAAAAAATAAAAAGATAGTACAATTCCTAGGCGGCCCAGGCGCCAGGCATTAGCGCTAAGCGATTTATGCAACCTTGAAAAATGTTATATCTCATTCACCGCATCCTTCGAACTGAACTACATGGTCAATCCCTCTAAATCCCGTTGCAAAACTCTCCCTTAGCAAAGCACACTATAATCACATCATATGACTGTAAACAGAGATTAGAAGGGATACTCAAATACGCAGTTTCTATTTTAGCGCCCATAGATTTAAATGAAGAGAACATAAGAAAATGTCAACAAAAGTTTCATAAAGAAATTGAATGGTCCGTCAGCATTCAAGGTATTTTGAACAATGATATAGAGTCTATGACCTTGGAAAGCTTGCACATAGAAGGCTGAGCTGCAATGCTCTAAACTAACACTGGATTGTATAGCTAAGAACCCAAAAAAAAAAAAAAAAAAAAAAAAATCACTTTTATCAAACACTTTGAGTGCATTTCATTTTGACGTAGTTTGTTAGTTGTTTCATGTTCTTGTAATGCTATTCTGAAATTTATAATCTAACAATGATAATGGTGATGGATGAAGAAATTGACCTCGAAAGGTAGAATAGGCTGATATGGGGACAATTTACGGAGGTGGGGTCGAATGAACGAATCCCCAGTCAACGAACAGCCGCCTTCCTGTTGGCTTTCCTCTTTCACCGGCACGGCGGAGGAGGAAGCCGGCGGGGTCATAAATGTAATTGTACCCCGCCTCAGCTTCCCCTCAAATAAACAGCTGGGATTTGGTTTTCGTCTGTCTACGAAACAGGATGAACTCTGACAGAACAAATCAATCACGCCCATGTACGTTTAATTTCAGTCCTGGCTGCAGAAATAAACAAATTTAACCAAATATACCAATTGAAAACCAAAATAATAAAATGGTAAATAAATAGTAGCCTCGAAATGTTTGCATAAAAGTGTAAATCCATACCTTACAATGTATGAAAATGCTGAACCCTAAACCCTAAATGGCTGCGGCAGTTGGAACTCGGTGGTAGCAGTTAGTAGCACAAGATATATTCATTAAGTGATTGCGTTGAATTTTTGGTACGTACCAAAATAAAGAAGACAAGATTCTTGCACCAAAACACACACACACAGTTTAATGTTCTTCTGTAATAAAAAAATAGAAAGGGGCGTGGAAGAAGTATGACCGAATATCACTTTTGCCTAAAAAATTGGAGCCCAATGATTTATTTTTGTAATGGGTTAGATGTACAAAAGCAAAAAAGAATGGGTCTAGAGAATGTAGGCCCAGAACATTAAAGGGTTTTCTACGTGCCTTGTTCTGTGATGGGCAGCCAATATATTGAAATAAACTCTACAGTTTGGTCATTTTATTTTTCGTAGCATAATACCATTTGGGTCGGGCCAAAACTTGATCCAATAATGGGCTTGCATGTATAAACTCTAGGACATTGTTGAGAGGTATAAACGAATCATAACACTGTTCAAGATTATTTAAATTTTATTGAGTTTCGAAGCTTTTGTTTAAATTTGGTTTGATTAGTAATCAAGTCAAATTCAAACAAGCTTTAATCGAACCGAACACGAATCGAATTCGAGTAATTTGATATATTGAAACATATATTATTTTTTTTTTAATAATCGAGTTGAGCTTTACATTTTATCAAACAAAAAAATAATATGTTTAAGTTTGGTTCATTATGCTAACGAACCGAATTCAAATGAAATTTTAACTATCGATCTCGAATCGAGTATCAAGTAGTTTGATTCGTCAATCAACACTATTGGGAGTTCAAAATTTTTGGGCTCCTTTAACTATAATGACGCGGGCTTCATGTGTTATTTCACATGAGATAATTTATCGACTTGACTACAATAGCCAATACCTTTTCAAAGAGTTTACAAATAGTGAAATAGGATCATTCATACTGTAACTGTAAGCCCAAAAGAAAAATAAAATAAAAATCCACCCAAAGAGTGAAGAGTCGATTCTTAAGAAGCAACTGGTACGAAATGCTACAAGATATTCATGAGCTGCTTTCTTGTTGTTACAGAATTTACGTATATATACATTCAATTTCAGTACACATTTAGGCGCCAAAACTAACTAAAAAATTCGACTAGCTGAACATATCTGGCTGTATTTTTCTCATCAGCTAAAATAAAAGAATTTAACTCTAGGAATTTGGCAATCAATTTCTCGGGCTATCAAGCTTTAATATTTCAGCACTTGTATCCTTATATGCCATGCCATGCAACGCCTGGTTTCTGAAAGGTGTGGCCTTCTGCTTTCCTCCAAAACTTGGGACTCAGAAATTCTGCTCCAGGTATCATACAACATGTATTTCCTCCAGAATCAGTGGCTGAGATCCTCCGAGTCGAAATTGCAAAACCCTGTGACATCTCATCCAGCACCTTCTCCAAACCGTCAACTCGTTTCTGCAAGGAACTCATTCCTTTCTGAGAACTTCCAATAAATCTCTGAAGTAAGAAATGTAACATGTCTATATCAGTACACACCTCATCAAAGTACGTACTCATCAAAGTAATCCGACAAATTACTTCACAAACATAAGCTAAGCGCCTAAACGAGTTAACTACAAACTTACAAATATTCCTTCACATTTGTTTCTATTTTACAAATTGCGTCCTCAAGATGGGGCTATCCGTTATGTAAATACGAACCTCAATGGGGGTGTTTGTAATACAATAATGGGGTTGGGGTTTTTTGTAATAACATTACCTAAGGGGTGGATTATTTTGTAATTTACCATAAAATAAATTAGAGTATCACAAGAGAGTGAGATAATATGTGCTCCCACCGATTTTAGGTAGGTAAAGGGATGATTAAAAAAAAACAAAGTTTTGGAAAATTATGAAGAAACCTTGAAATTTTGATCATGTCTTACATTTCCCCCTTCATAAGCAAAAAAAATTCAAAAACCCCCTAACATTTATAGAAATATTACCGTTACCTTCTTAAATTTGAGACAAAATCAAACCTCAACGAATTTTTTGTAATTTTCAAGAACCTCTGGGCTTTGTTGTAACTATCCCAAGCCTCGATTTTGTAATTATCCCTTTAGGTAAATAAAGCAAAAACCATCCAAAACATTGGGTTCACAGATTCAGGGGAACAAATATATGTTTTAGGACAGCAACATCACATATGGGAACATTAGGTAAATAGAACAGTTTTATGGTACTCGTCATTAAGAAAACAGAATCAAGAAACTCATTAGTACCTGAAGGAGGTCCAACAAATTGGATTGCTGGTTTTCAATCTGCAGTAGTTGTTTGCGAATTAGAGACAGGTCCTCAAACTCTTTTTGGTCCTCAAAGTCATCTTTGATAGCATATCCATCAGCCATGTCCAGATTTTCATTACAGTTAAAAGGAACCACTCGGGACCTAAAGTTTTTCTTGAAATTCAGCTTACTGGCACTGGAAATACACGGCTTAATGTCCTCATTTCCTATAACACTCTTCTGACTGCGGGTTGAAGAAGCATAACTAGACACGGGTGACCTTGTCGGCACAATTTTCCTCGGTTTGGGGGTTTCTAAGCCGGCATTGCCAGGACTTTCTGAAACCAGAACAGGAGACTGTCCACCGCTGTTGGTATCTGATTGAACATAAAAACAAGGTTAATGCCAGAAATCAGCATTTCAAGTGTAATTACTTTCTCCGATAAAGTTTAAGACAACACGATCTAGTGAATGGTAAATGGTCGAAATCCACACGATTATATGGAAACAATGTATTCTGCTAAACAAAGAAAACCTATACGAGAAACAACATATCGTTGCCATTATTTCAAATCTCTAACTAACAATAAGGGGTTTCATTCACTTCCAGGTAAATTTTGGTCTTGTACTAGTCAAATTAGACTTATAGCTTGTGATCTGAAAATGAGATCTTTCTACAAGCTTGACTTACTAAAATCACAACCATTTATATTGAGTTTGTACCTGATATTGGAGTGGATTACATCTACAAACAATAAATACATATATGATTTCAAAAACAAGAGGCCGGCATAGTGATACTCTACCATCGCTTACAAATCAAAATTTGATCCCAAAATTTTACACTATGTCTTCAATTGAGGGGGAAAAAAAAAGAAAACAGAGAAGATAAAATTGTAACAGTAAAAACAGAAACGAATTTGCAGTTACCTTTTGGCGATGGCACATCTTCAGATAGGCCGGGAAGATCCTTCCACATCTCTAATGCTTGATTCATCCTCTCCTCACAAGCTTTATCTGTTACAGTAAAAAAACAATTAATCCACATTTTTTACTGTTTGCACATTTTGCAGAAAAACAAGAAACAAATTGTGAGGAAAGGTTTTAGAAGTAAAATAAAAGCTTTACCTTATCAAATTTCCTGCCATCTAAAGCAGCGACGCAAGAATCCTTAAATTCCGCCGCCAAATTTCTCTCCGCGACCATCGCCACCTTCTCCAAAACCTCCGCCGCCGCTTTTCTCGCCGCCCAATCGTCACTGCTCAAGAACTCGACCACCGTCGAAACCACAGAGCTCAACAAACTCTTACTTTTCACGCAACCAGAGCCCACAATGCTACCGACAAACAACAGTAAAGCAGGCTTCGCCTTACAACTATCACTCTTTACCAACTTCAAAACCCTCGGCAGAAGCTTCCTCAGCTCCGGCGCGTCCGGCTCTGGCGCCGCCTCCACCGCCGCGGAGAGGCAGAGCGACGCGCCGATCTGGGCGTTCACATCTTGCTCGTGGAAAAGCGCGTCCACGAGTGGCTTCAAAATGACTGTAAAAGGCGGAGAGTTTACGTTAGTAGCTATGGACGAAACGGCGTCGACGCAGGCCGCTCGGACGGCGGAGTCAGGGTCACGTAGGCGGCGGAGGACGGTGGAGATCATCCTCGAAAGATGGGGCGACAAAGCGTCGCCGTGAGCGGCGGAGAGGACGCTAAGGAGACGGACGCACTGACGGCGGACGGGGGATTTCTCCGACGAGTCAGTGGCGGAGAGGCAGCTTAGAAAAGGCGCGAAAGCGTCATTTGGGAGCGATTTAGCTATGCTTTCGAGTTCGTTGGCCGCCATAGAAAGCGTGTCTCTGTCTGAAAGCTTGTTTAGACAACTGTTTACTCGCGTTTTAAGCTCGCCAGATGTTTGTTTTGCAAGACCCATTTTTTTCCCACACAGAAGCGAAAATCGACGTCGGTGCAGGCGGTGGCATACGGCGGGAGCAGAAGGAAGAGGTGTAAATGGAGATGATGATGAATTGGGAAAGACGAAAAGGGTTTGGTTTTTATATGTTGAGGAGAGAACGTGCGGAGTAGTAGGGACAAGGGAGTCAAATTTTTTGGTTTATTTTTTATTTCCTTTTTTAATTTTTAATTTGGGTCGAATAAGAAAAGTATGCAAATTGCAAACTGCATTGGAAATGGAAATTATAGTGATATTAAATTATTTACCAAAAGTTTTCTTCAAAAAAAAGATTTATTTACCAAAAAGTGAAAAGTGAAAATCTTGTGCCGAAATTTTTGTACTATTTTAAATCGTGCTTGCGTAAAAATTGGGGACCAGTCTTGAGGAAATAAATGAACAACGTTAACAGAGCAAAAATTAATTTGGTACTCATGGACCTAATTCTCATATGAAGTAATTATATTTTATTCAAGGACGGTTATGTTTGGTTTTTTTTTTTTTTTTTTTTTTTGAGAACCAAACGTTGCATTAAAATTTAAGGTCTTTCCTCCTCGGGAGGAGGTGAATGAGTACATGGGGAAGAAAACCGAATACAAGTTGTTACACGACCGTGAAAAAGCAAATTTAGCCAACCGATGGGCCATCATATTAGCCCGACGGGACGCCGCGTCTGAGAAAAGGATCGGAAGGAGGCTCCGATTTCCCGAATATCATCTATAATCCGCCCTAGGTAGGTAAGGGTAGGTTGATTATTATGGTACAAATGGACAAGGCTCGCACTGTTTACCACTATGTGGTCTAGTTGAAGTTCCCCGGCTAGATTGAGTCCCTCCCTGCAAGTGCCGCCTCCATGATGTCCACGGCTAATTCTTGGTCGCATTTCCTTGATAATACCCGAACCACCGCCCCATCATGTGCGCAGATAACAACTCCAATGCTTGCTCCCATCCCCTTCAAAACCGAGGCATCCGAGTTGATTTTGAACACTCCTTCATTGGGGTTGCACGTGTTTTTGGCTATGGTGTGTGTACCCGCTCGTTTTTTCTTCACTATCCCTATACTCTTTCTTGAGACTTCTTCATAGCTAAAGAGAAGCACTCCATATGTGATAATTCTTTCGCCCGAATGTTCGCAAATTTCTTGCATGCCAAAGATCCATAGGAGCATTCGAAAATGGTACCACTTCATCTGTTTTAAATTTGGATACCTCGTGGATGAGATCCGCTAGTGAAGCTTCAGTGGTTGGAGAGAGACGGTCGAGTCGCAAAGGAGACGCACGCCAATAGAAGGAGAGCTCCACGGACAATCCCGGGAGTGCATGTTCGATCGTTTCACCCGCCGCCACATCGCTCACAAATTGAGTTGGGGTGGCGTGTCGTTGGAAAAGTGCCGCTTTGACGGGGAGCTTGTTGCGAAGCACTTTCCACAAGAAAACTTGCACTTTTGGGGGTACTTTGGAGTTTCCGCACTCCACTTCCAAAGTTCTTTGGGACTCCTTGATGATGAGTGGTCTGCTTACCATTTTATCATCTAATGTCATGCCAACTTTGTACTCGATTTAACGCCAGACGCCTGCTTGCCGATAGTAGCTATGTCCAACCGCTCCTCGCACCGCAAGAATCGCGCGTAGAGGGATGCTAAGTATCAATGATGCGCCCTCACCGAAAAAAGTTACGACACTCTCCTCATTCCATTCTCGCATGGCCGCCTCTCGAACAAGTCTCTAACCATCATGCCTTTCATACGATCCATCCCGGCGTGTCTTGACATGATTTATTGACTGAAGGTAGCCAAGGGTCACCCACACTGTAGAATTGCCATTCCCTATTAGCCGACGAGATCCCTTTCGAATGATATTCTACCCGCTACAATGCTACGCCAATCATGGGGGAAATATCGAAATTTCTGGTCTCATGGTAGAGAGTTGTCGTTTCAGATAAGGCGCTCACCCTTTGCTTGGCCAACAATGCTAGCAATACG